>JAQJVK010000004.1:25359212-25959212 GCA_035578135.1 Flexamia atlantica | reverse complement strand
TCAGAATCAAAAGTAAAATAATGTATGTATGTATGATTTAAGGTTTCTTCTAACTCCAGTGCCTTTTTAAGAGCAAAGTAGCTTATCCCAACGTCATTTTACAGCGAATGGCTAATTCGCCGTATTACGTAAAATATTTCTTAAGAAACATGCTGCCCAAAGCATGAAAACAATGACATACTTCTCTTTTTGTATACCTCCTCAAGCACCGCACATGCACATGTCAACAAAAATCATGCATAGTTCAGATTTCATATTACGTGGTAAATGTTTTACCAAAATTAATAATTAAACATATTTTGATAAATAATATCATCTCATTGTATATTCCTCGTCTCTGCAAGTCATCCTACCGTCATCTTCAATTTTAATTCCCCGCCCCTATTTTCTCATGAAGTAATTTATGGACGGCCCCTTATAAATTGTGAGTTAAAATTTCCTACCCTATCAAGCTTATGGTCTATTGAGAAATTATGTTCCGATGAATAAATTTGTGTTTATTTTACCTGACTGGTGTAAAACATGCGTTCGAACCGGTGGTGAGTAATTATATTGTTACTTCCTGACGCTCTTTACCCTACCTTACCTTTCCTTACCTTGTTGTCAGATATTTTAACCCTATTTTCCTTTAAGATGCGAATTTCAATCGAAACTATTTTAAGAGTATACCGAATTTTCAACAAAATTATTCACAATTAAAAATAATTTCGGCGGTCACCTTCTATTGTTCACCCAACACCGACATTCAAATAGCCTCAAGCTGATGGCAAAAGAAGCGAGAAACAAATCAAATTTTTCTCACATAAGAAAGTAGTTGTACCGAGAAAACTGTATCGCATAACCACAAACGTAACTGTTACTGTAATAACAGCTTTGAATATATCTTGAGCGTCAAATGAGATTCCTGTTGCATCTGCCCAGTGGCGGATCCAGAGGGGGGGCGAGGGGGGCGATCGCCCCCCCCTCAGGTCCAGAGTTTGGTTTACGTTTTAATAGTTGGGGCCTGAAATGGGATTCACTTACACAAAAATGCATAGGGCTTGCACTTATTCAGATTAATGTATTAGAGTTATTTCTTAATATACAATCCAACCATCCCATTTCAACATTGTCTAATTGAGGTTATATATTTTAACTAAATAACTGTCTGCATTCCTACTAAATTGTGGAGCTAAACGTGGTAGTGCGCGGAGGGGTAATTTCGTTCTGGCATCGTGCTCTACCTTTAATCGGCAATTTGACGAAACACAACGCAGTTGTTTTGTGTACGGTTCGGTTCGGTTCTGTTATTTTAGCGATAAGAAACCGAGAAATATTAAAAATAATCGATTTAGCAGTCTATGACTATTTAGCATACGAAAAGGAACCTCAAGTCGCTTAAATGGGAAATAACATGGCAGGCGACTTCAGACTCCATTTCCCAAATGTGCAAGCCCGCACTGACAGAGTCGTCAGGGGCATTACAAAACTAGTCTCTCCTGACATCTATCGGCGGATAAGTGAACTACTTCAAGTTTTTCGTTGTAAAAGAATATTGCCTAAGTCCGAAAATCACCGTCTTGATAGTGTATTTCTCTTTTATTCCTCGGTATTCTGCCTTCCGAGTTAATTGAGGTCCCCTTTTCTAACTTCTCACTTTTTTGATTTTTAAACAATGAAATTGTAAGTGTATCACGTCTCTTTTTGTTCAGTTTTAAAGATCTAGTTTTCAGCTTTATTTTGATACCTAATTCATTTCTTAAATAATAGACTAAAAATAAGTATTCTGTGAACGTTTGAAGTTCCGGGCTCTTATTACTTAAAATACCCGTTTTAACTAGTTAAAATTAAAATGCCAACAACTCAAAGGCGAAAAATTATAGCACTATAAATTATATTTCAAATTGTTTGTAATTTGATGCTGAATTTCAGGATGTTAATAACTCAAAACCGGAAAATTTCGACTTGATGTCCCTTTTCACTTTCCGCATCACATACAATGAACCTCACTAACCCCCGCGATCGCGATGAACTAAAACGTTTCTAATACTGTAAGCTGAAGAAAATAACGTACTATATTATGATTAACTAAACTCTAAATTTAGTGCCTTAAATGCTTAAAAACCCATATCATTTAAGTCTAAAATTTTAAAATTTTCCCGGGGGAGGCCCCCCGGACCCCCCTTTTGTCTGGGGGGTATTCCATACCCCCCAGGCCCCCCGGAATGCGCCCCCCCCCTAAACAACTTCCTAGATCCGCCCCTGCATCTGCCCTCCTCGGAATCGGTGCGGTATGGAATATTTTGCAAAACTGGTCTCTCTCCATTCTTAAAATCTTTTTGAGAATTCCCAGTCGAGTAAGAAAGTAAGACACCGATGCCTTACCGATAAATTAAGCATTTGAAACTTACACTCAACTTCTTCGTATAACGTCTTCGAGTTTCATCGTTATCTCTGCGTGACATAAAGTGTAGCATATTATGATTTAGATAACAATGACACCTTAATTATTTCTCTTCATCGTTCTTTTTAAATGCCATTTTAGGGGTAAAGTGGAGGAGTGTAGGGGGAAATGGAATAAAATAAAGCAACTGGGAAGGGGATTGGGGAATAGAACATGATGTCAATTCACAAAACTATTGCAGAAGGAAGAAGGGGAATAATTTTACGTCATGCAAAAAGAGGAAAAGAGAAGAAGTAGTAGTTGACGTGTGCAATTTGTAATTTGTGCAGTATGCAATTTGTGCATAGCTGATGGGACAGATTAAACCGGTAAACGGAAAAATAGAAAAGGTCACGTAATGACATTTGCGACAAGAAATGTAGGTATTGAAGTAGAGTTGGCGTGAATAGGTCACGTAAGTAACGAATCGCGTAACTAACTTTACAAACAAGAGGGAGAAGAAGGGCAAGAAGAGGGAAAAGAGATTTACATTATTTAAGATATGAAAATATGACAAAAATTTTATAGGAGGAAAAAGGAGGATAAGTTTCTATAAAGGAAAAAAGAGGTGAAATTATGATAACATACCTTGACCTCCCTACAAGGAACTACATTCCCACAACTAGTTATGTTTATATCCGACACACACACACACTTCTGAGTGTGTATTTGTAGTTCACTGTAGATGTGCCCAAGGTTGCGTGTAACCCCGGTGTTTGTGGTTCGTGTTCAATTGATTCTTATCGCAAATTCCTACAACACGTTTATCTTCGAAACGCCGCCTCCTCACGCATCCCTTCAATTGTTCACTGTTCCAAAACTTTTTCTTCATCGAAGTTTCTTTTTGGAAAATTTCCAGTTTTCCATCTCTGCACTTTACTTATTGCCAGAGTTACATATTCAATCGCTGACTTTCACAAATTGTATCATTAAAAGTTTTAATAATTTTTAAATGCTTTTCGGGTATATATTTAATTTGTATTGATAAAGGAACAACAGCTGTGTCTATGTCAGTAATAATTTCTTGATACTCCGTTGAACGTAGATTTTAAACTTTTGAAATATTAACAAATATTTTAATGGAAAATCTGATTACAGAAAAACCAACTGCGATCGGTTATTTGTTTTTTGTTTAGCTAAAATCATTTGGAATCTAAAACAATTAATTTATAAGGATGTGGAACTCTAGTAATAAAGATCTCTAAATATTTACACCTTGAGATAATTTCAAATACCCTCGAAACAATACCGTAAAACTCTAAATTTTCCATGACTACATCAAATTTATTCAAATCACATGCTAAATCTTCTTAATGCTTTATTTTTTATTACTTTTAATTCTTTATCTCTACACCATAAGGCTGCTGGAAAACTCTATCATCTGATATTCAAAATAGGAAAATCCGCAGCCTGTATGAAAAGCAGAGAAGAATCTATAAGGAAGGATCAGGGCGGGACTAAAGATCGGCGGGTGACATTCAGTGATCCCCACATTAACTGACGACAGCCCCGCACGCCCCCCCCCCCCCAACCCCATACGACCCCTTCAACCCCGCACGAACCCCGCTGCCTGCCTGACCCACATGGGCGATAGATAGGAGGTCGCATGTTATCTGCTTGTGTAGTGTCATTAGGTTTTCTTATTTCCGATGTAGGAATGCTTTTATGGTAAATCTTTACTGTAGAAAGTTGTGTATACTTAGTAGGAACTTACTGACTTTATTTTAGAACGTATTTTTAGGTCGAGTGGTTAATAGATACTAGTTTTTTACCTGTCGTAATTAAGGTATATATTAGAGCTCAGCCATACTTTGTTGTCGCCATTAAAGATCCATATGTCATTCTGGAAATGAATTTAAATAATGTTATATTTTGAGTTATGTGATAACAATAAAATTCCAGGTTAAAGTTTTTGCGATCTTCTAATAGACTGAGTGGATCAGTGACAACCATTCATTAGATTAAATCCCTTAAGATGTAATCTTAAAACAAGGATAGCATAACTTACAGACGATACGTTTGAAATATATCTGTAACATTTAATAACGCATAGTTTAACTAACCGTGGCCCCCCGAAAATACTGTAATTAGGAGTAACTTTAATCCAGTTCAATTAAAATTTGATCTAAGTATAATTAACTGAAGCATGTAATTGGTTTACAGCTAAATTGTTAATTAAACTACTCGCTCCCGTTAAACTAACATGTAATGCTCTTAAACTTAAGTATTACTTCGGGTAATATAATATGTGCTGTTTTCCCCAAAAACAAAAATTAAAATTCTGTTCCTCATATCATAGAACTAAATAAATGAAATAAATACAAAATGAAATTTATTATGAACCATTAATTGATGCATTTTAATGTTAAGATATGAAAGTCTTCTAACTGTTATAACTAACCAGTTAAGCCTATTTTTATCGTTTGTGTCATAGATGCTATTATTGGCTTCATAATTACGTGTATATCTCTTAAACTGATGTAAAGAACATTTTATATAAACTATTTTGAATTTTACTACAGAAAAATTCAAATAAACCACAAATTGTTATAACCATTTTAAAACTCAAAATGCAACTCGTCGACCTCTAACTCTACCTATTTTACCTGCCTCATTACATTATTCCCACGGCGGTAAAAGGGAACAAATTCACTGTCATTTGCATACTTAGGCACACTCCACACTAAAACCATAAACATAAGCCCTCCCTCATCGCAGACAACGTAAGAAGGACAACATTGTAGTCCCTTCTACCCTCCAGATTATGGTTTGCCCCTTCCTCACCACACACAACTCAAGAAGGATTAGTTTGTAGTCTCTTGTCCACCCTAAGATTATGGTTTGTCTCTCATGTCCTGCACACGATGTAAGAAGGATTTCTCTGCAGACCCTTATAACCCAGTTTTTTTGCCCTTCTCTCTTAGGACACAAATTAAGGAGGATTATTCCGTAGTCCTTTCTACACACAACACCCATGGATGAGGTTTCTTTCCGCGCTCTCTACTACAAACCAGATTGTGATATTGTTTCCTACTCACAACAATAGAAGGGTTACATAGTATTTAAGTCCATCCTCTAGGCCTAGATTTAAATTTTACCCACATCCCCCTTAAACTTTAAACAGAATTATACACAGTTGACCTTCTATCCTTTAGTATGCTATTTTCCTTACACTCTCTACACACAATATACAAGAATGAAGTTTGAACCTCACTACACTTCATAGGAAGGATTTCACAGTAAACCCTTCCACAACGTACTGTGGTTGTCCCATACCCCTCAGACACAGCATATAAAGAATTATTTTATAGCCACTTCCACTCTTGTACATAAGAAGCGGTATGTTTGATTCTACACAACAATAAGAGCAGGATTCATTCTACACCTCACCACACAACTAAAGAAGGTTTACAACTAAAGAAGGTTTTTTTGTAGTAGCTCCTGCACTCCCAGGCCGTGGTTTGTCCTGTGGTTCAGGTTGCGGTTAGGTTTGTTGACCGCCCTCTGTGTTGCAGGACCTCGTGTACACCGGCGCCAGCGAGGGTCGGAACTGGTGGAGTGTCGTGCTCTCTCTGCTGGTCATCGGCCTTGTCATCGCCGGTAAGGTTATAGTATAAGCTAAGTAAATAGTAATTAATTATGTACTATAGTATGTAAAACTACTTGTCAATGCTGAGTTATTTTAAGAGGGGACTATAGTTCGATGTCTATTTCCAATTCACAGAACCAAGATAAATTTACAAACTCCGTCCACTTATTCCGAAACTAACCCTTGGGGTGCTCATTTATTAGAAAAATTCAAATTGATTCTATTGTGCAGATCTTAGAATTCACGAGTTTGATCAGGTTTAATTTTAGATTATGGCAATTTTCTCTAAAAAAATCATTAACTTTTTTATCCTTGTTTAAAAAAAGGGACCTAAACCGCCAACTCTGAATGATCGTTTAAGGCTGGCCGGAATTTTAAACCATAGTACAAGGTATGAGGGTAAAGTAGATAGAGACACAGTACTAAAAGATTCACAGAAAATAAATAGATATATATTTGAAACCTTCACAAAGTAAAGGTTTTTTAAGTTCTAAGGTTTTACAATTTGAAACTGTATTTTAGTGTGATAAACCTTTATGAGCGCACAGTGATCAAAATACCGTGTGAACCAAATGAAGAGCTGCTTTTCAAAACTCGGTAATGTATGCTTTGTAACAGTGAGAGCTTTGTAATTTTGCAGCAGAGAATGCAGTCCAAATGTTTCCTCACTACTTGAATCTTCCATTAATATCCGTGCTTACATTTCTTATGTGTACTTTTTAACCAGCTTATTATTGTTTAACCAAAAGAAGAATGCTTGGTAAAATTAATTTGCTAAGATTTCGCTACTTCATTAAAATTCTATTTCTATAGCATACAATTCTCATTTAATTAAAATGTTTGAAAAATTAAGTTACTAAAATTGGTCGCTAATATTCTTAAATCTAAACCTAAATCTGAAGTAGTGAGTAAAACGACTGTTCAAAACTATTAAAAAAAATTCTTAAATATTAGTTTAGTATCCAGTTGCTTTAACAATGAAGATCAGTGAAAAACGTATTGAGATAGTCAAGGGTTGTTAAGAAAGGGGTTACTTCGTCAAGGAAGGACGTTGCGCTTTAGAGCTTGCCACAGCGGAAATTACGTACTAGAAACACAACGAAGCATTTTTACCCCTGCGGATCTTCACCTTCGACTAGCCAAGCATCGATTTCGTACAATATTGGAACTTACCTTAGATCCTTTCACCTTTGAAGTGGAGTTCTTTTGTTAAAGAATCCTTTGAGGGTTTTTACAATAGATAAATGTAGCTAAAAGGTTGAAATAAACCAAACTCATACCATCCTCCCTATGGGTAATATGGGTTTACTCAAATTGCAAACTCAACATCTCAAATTTGTATAGGTTTTTAAAATTTGTAGCGCTAAAAAACCCTATTTTTAGTGCTGAAATTAATAACACTCAACTATGAATCCGATGTCATTTATTTTACTTTTTATTTTACAAGAGTATAATAGAAAGGTAATATTTTATTTATCTTCATCCTGAGACTACATTTTTCCTTACCTCGTGCACTATCACATTTTAAAATTACTCACTTTCTCAATTTCCTTACATTGAGGTAAAATATTAATCATTACGACTCTTAATTTTGTAAAAAAAAAAAGAATAAAGGGGAGAAGAGGGGTAGTGAGTCAGGTAATTGCAACATGCATAGTAGAGATAGGCAAAAGGTTCTTAGCAAACGGCCAAATGGGCCAAAGCACGGAGAGCTCTGTCCCCCTGGGGTTCATACTAACATCCCGCAGGGAAGTTAGTTAATGGGTATAGTAATTAGAAGCTGTCGTTGTACCGTTAAATCTATTGGGGATTGGGGGCCCGGATTTACCAGCTTCCTATTCACCTTTGTTCCTCCTTGTCCCTCTAGGAACTATGATTCCTGGCTGAGTTTGAATACCTACTCAGATAAGAGCCCCTTAGGGAGTCCTGAATCATCCTGGCTTCTCCATCTTGGAGGGGATGAGGAATTCTTACCCGACAAACATCGAAGCATTTGGAGGGCAAACTTTCCTGGGCGAGACTCTTCAAAACAAGAAGAGTTCCCAGGTGGAGGTTGGTACTTTTAGAGGTGGAGGTGGAGTTGGTCTGGGGATACTTTTGAGGTCTTGAGTAAAAGGGAAAGGTATTCCGGAGGAGCCTGGTGGATGGGTTGGAAATGTATCTCTCTTCCCTCAGGGTCAAGGCTGACTGACCATACCATTCCTTTCCCATCCTGGCGATGCCTTCCTTTCATAAGCTGCACAATATCTCTATGAAACGTTCTTAAGTTGGCAATGCTGGGGCGTCCGTTCATAGTCTAATAGTTTACCTCCGCAGGTATCCTGACCGCCATCCACACTCTGGGTTACGTGGACGAGCTGCTGTACTGGAGCGGACGCAGGATGACCCTGGACGAGTACCTGCAAGGGGAGCTCTGCCCCTCCCGCCTCCCCCCGGCCTGGGTGTCCCACAGGCACTTCGTGTTCCAGGGGGATGACGGGGGGTTGAGGGTGTACGACGCCAGGACCGACCTGGTGACCACGCTCGTCTCCAACCACACACTGGTGAGTAGTGTTACTACCACATATATAATTTTCAAGAATGACTTAAACTAGATGTTACCCGTGGCTTCCCCCATGCACGTTCAAATTAATTTTAAATAGCTGGTAGTGCTCCTGCACTGTTTTTTTATCTGTCAATGGAAATTAGGTTTCTTTGTTTACATTCGCCCGCCTGGATGGATACGATGTTACAGCTGACTCACATAATATTAGAAACAAACTCATATACTCTCAGCTCAAGCTCATAATATTTGTAGAATTACTAGGATAAACCACATTTTTATGGCAAATTGTAATATCATGTTTTTTACTCCTTGAGGAAGTGCAAATTTAGGATGGAAGTGTTCAATTTTGTAATGAATTATATTTAAAACTGTTATTTATTTTGCCTCATTCACCAAGTTCTCGCTTCATATGAATTCAAACAGCAATGTTTTACTGTGTATGTTAATATAAATTGAAAAAAAGTATTTTCTAAAATATCTAAAATGCTGAGATTTCCTGAGAAATATCTCGAATAAATTCTAGAGTTTCAAATAAATTTTCAACAAGTAGGCCTACTAAAAGCCAGTAAATTCGTCTTCGTAATCCCGTAGCTTTACTAGAAAAACCAGATTGTTGAATAATTGACAACTTACTGTAAAGAGCTTTTGTTGTAGGAAATATTGCTCTAAATTATTCGTTGTTCGTAGCCACAACAGGTGAAATCCCACCAACAGGTGTCAGCTATTATGTCAGGATTTAGGATTTCAACGTAGCATATCATATCTTTGGTGTCCCAAAAGACGCCTAGCTTAACTGTGAGTCATAAAAATTATTAAAACCCTATTTTATTTTATAACTGTAACGTTCAACTTAACTGTTTTGGTCTTAGGTATCACTTTTTGTTACCTAATAGCTAAATAATTGAGAAGGACGTGATCTAACTAATTTTAATATTTAACAAAAATCAAATCTGCAATTTACATGCAAAAAGTAATTCGCTAAGTTCACAATTATTTTGTCCTGGTCTGAGTTTTGGAGTTTGACAATACGATCGAAAGTGTATCAAAAAATAATAATCAATGTCAGAGTTTTCACCTACCTCCAGCAGTGACCCCCATCAAGCCCCTATTTATAAATTCGTTCGTACTTTTTCCATTAATTATTTACAACGGAACTCACCCATGAAAACCAGCAGCCCAGATTTGAACAATTGCAAAACTTAAGTTTTGCTCGGGATCGATCTTGAGACCCACGAGGTATTCTCCCCATTAAATGTCAGTAAGAACGGGAGTAGTTAAAAGCGATGAACGGAAAATTCTCTCCTAAAGTTTTAATATTCAAATTTAAGCTGTATTTTTATTTTTGGGGCTTTGACCCATGATGTAATATAATCTTGTTTCTTCCTGGTTGGTGTAAATTATTTTTTGGGAAAACGTTTGATAAAAACGTTCAAAATAATGTTAAACAGCTGATAAAACTAATAAGAATAGTTGCTTATACTTTCCCACTGATCTCATTGAATGGTTGAGTGAAGCTGGGACCGCGGATTCAGAGACAGTATTGTTGTATTGTCGTATTGTTGAGTGGTCGCGTGCCCACATTGCGTGTTGATGACTGGAGTTCTCAAGGTTTGAGTTGTTTGATTCTGTAACTGGGCCGCCTCTTTATTACCCTTATTTACTTTTTCAGCTAGGCCTATATCATTTCAATGCATTTTCTTTGTGACTCGACTTTTCTGAGGCAAACTATTATTTTGAAGAAAATTAATAAAAAAATTATTAAGAAAAAGTTTTTTTCATTTGGTGAATATTTTTGTACCCTTATTGGTCCATAGAATAGGTGTGTTACGCTACCAAAGCGGAAAAAGCTGTTTGAAATATCTATTACGGATATTGTAATATTCAGGAATTGCACTGGGCGCTCAAAATAGTGCAAACATATATTATTTATTGAGTTTTGTTCGAAACCAATAAAAAATATGTTCAATTCTTTTTTAAGTATATATATTTCAAATACTATTGAAAGTTATTAAATAACACTGGTTACTCCAGTACCAGTGGGTACTGGTTACTGGTGTAATGTTACTCTGTATGTATCTGTGTGTAGTGAATTAGACATAAATTTTGACTAATTTTTGTCAGTAAGGAATGAAAAAACGAGACTTGCGGAATATGGACAAAAGTTTCATTTGTATAATCCTAATAAGACCAATTAGAACGTAATATGAAAATTATACTTTAATCAACTTTCCGCTTACGAATGACAGCTCTCGGTTATTAATAGTTAAAGTCCAATTTGTTTTAATTAGTTCCGGTCTATCAGTTTTCTTAATAACCTCTTTATTTAAATTTTCTTTTAGACTAACCCATTCGTCTGTGAAATATCGGAAAGTTTTGAGTTCAACATATTTCCTCAATTTTATCAGTTTTTAAAATTTTAATTATTCAACCATGAAGCGTACACTTAATTTTTCAAAGAATTGCTTTCATTATGGGTGAAACTAGGGATGTTTTACGCCGAATTCGTTTTTAATGAATAAATTATTTATTTCCACCATTAGAGTATAATTTAAGCAAAAAAAAACGTAAAAGACGATGGAATTTAAATAAGAACCTGTGCCCAATGTAGGTCAGTTTTAAAACTTATCACATAAAAACAAATATAAAAATTTAAATCAAACGCATTATTGGAATGCTTACTGTGATATGGCGGGTGGCACATGAAATGAACAGGCTGATGTTGCTGATACAAACTCCAGTTTTATTCTGCATGTGTAGGCTAGCGTTACAAGTCGGGGAGGTACATGGGCCACCTATCTTTGAACTTTGGTCGGTCGGCCGACCTTACAACAAACAAACTGGTTAGGTCTAATGCCAACTTAGAATTTCTTTCAATATGAAATTAAATGAAATTATATTATTACACTTACGTACTTCATTGACGATAAATTACTAGACATAACATCAGATTATAAACTGTTAATAAATTAGCCTGCCTCCCTTGATAGAGCACAGTTGTTCTCTCCCTAAATTAAGAGAGTACTCTAAATTCCAAACAATATTTATTTATAGATTAATTTATACTCTAGGCGTTTATATATTCGTTACATTCCTGGCAATAAATGAGAATAAAACTTACTTTCAATAACACGTATTACGCATGTCTATTTAAAATTTCGTTTACTTTAAAACGACATTACTGCAACTACTCTATACCAACCAGGTAGAAATAGTTGTTCCACGATGTTGAAACCAACTTGTAAATAATTAAAATTTGCGAAACATATCACTATTTACGAACTAAACTAATAAAATTGTGAGAAAAAACATTTCGACTGTGTATGATTAGGAATCAGAGGTGGATTGTTTGAAGAGCAAGAGAGTGGTTGACGGGTGGAAATCATCAGTTTCCCAAATCCACACTCCGCTGTTCGCGTTCGCCCGCGGATTTATCGCAACAATGTTAGGGCAATCGGACAGCAACATCAACGCTAATGCTCGACCTCTGTCCGTGTTTCGCATTAGGGGTCCAATTAAAATAACAGAATTGTTAATTTGTTTGCCTGCTTTATCACGAATCAACAAGCGACGCGTAAATAGGTCCTATCTACTTTATTTGTATGTTAAATAGGGCGTTGATTTGTAAAATATTATGGTTATGAATAATGTATAAAATTATAAAATAGACGTGATATGAGTATGTATATCTGTTTGCTGTTCCGTGTAGTTGCAAAAATTAACTGACCGGCTGGGCTAAATTTTACACTTTGAACCAATCCAACTGATAGGTCCATTCACGCCCTTCTTTATACTGGAATCTCATGCATTGGCCTACGCCTTGTGGACGTCCAAAGTTTCAACGTTGACATTTTATGAGGATATAAACACATTTTATTAAACACATAAACACGAATTAAATGTGATCGTCTGTGAATACTGTTCAGAGCTGAAGCAAGAACTGCTGATTCAACCCTATATTGAAAAAATCCAAATGCCGTATAGTTAAGGCTGCAACTTTTTCTAAATAAATAGCATGGAAGCGGATAGGTAAATAGACACAAAATTGGATAAAAACTAGACCTATCCAGAAAATTTAAAACCTTTATGTAAGAGGTTCAGAAATGTTTGTGCGAAAAACTGCTGTGAATTAAATGTTCCATTGTACACGTTGCATTAGGTTTTGAATAAATAATACTACTCTTTCAGTAATAAGTTTGCACATTGTACTGCAATCTTATAAATTAAACTAGCTAAAAGCAACACACACTAAAACGGTTCATGCTAATTTGTTGTAGTCACTGTTTATAAAAACGTTAGCTACACACTTACAAGAATGGCTACGTTAGTTGTTCAATAAAATTTAGTATTCTTTTCTTCCCAGAGGCTTTAATTTCTTTGGGAAGCGATCGTTAATAGTAGCTTTAAATAATAGAGTGTGACATGACTTTCGTAAATCCTTCTAAATTAAATAGAAACTTATACCGAATAAATTAATTTAGTTGCAATTCAGCTTTTAAGTGCACAAGACCACGTGGGAAAGGTTTTGTACATTTATATGTTTCAGAAATGTAAAAATGAAAAACAAACATTTTAACCATTCTGTGATTATTACTAAATATCTTCTAGTCGCCTACAGTCCTTCGTAAAATATTCAATCACTAATAAAAACTTTATCAAGTGAAAAACTACAACTCTAAAAAAAATTCGGTCTATAGTTATAGAAAAAGAAAATTCATTAGTCAATTCATTGTTTATTTTGAAATAATGCGTTTACGCTCTTTGGTTATCATAGTTCCACTTTATCAAGTTAAACCCAGTTTGTCAATGTCTCCTCTCAGTTTAAACTTCATTCATCTAAATCTAGAATTTCTAATTATAATCGCTTCTAAAGCAAGCCAGTTGGAGAAACAGAGTTAACTGTTTGAACCAAAATATTACCAAGGTTTGTGTAAAAATGAAGCAAAGGAAGACGGTGCCTTCTCAACCGTGAATTCAGCAAAATACGCGTAGGTGTATGATGATGACTGAATGTATGAATTGTTGAGAAAATGTGGTTTTTGTTTCAGAGACAACTGAACGTGAAATGGTTCCAGTGCTCGAGCGACCTCAAATACATCCTACTCAGGCACAACATCAAACAGGTAACTGAATGTTTTCCCGTGTTTTCCGCGAACTTCGAGTTGTTTAACGCAGTAAGGCGTATTTACGTTTGTGACGTGGTAAACTCAACTTCATAGGAAAATTACATACTTTCCTCCTTGGAGTCCTTTTGCAATTGTTTCTTTTCACATTTAATTAATGAACTATGAATAATATATTCTACACTTCGAACAGCACAATTGAAACAAATGCTAGTCCCAATATTATTATTTTTTAGTTGGATAGAGTTACTCACGAGACTAACAAGCATGACCTTCGCTTTATTTAACATCCTAGTATTTGAGTATTTACATACTAGTAAACACAATATTTATAGGAGTGCAGGACCCAAGGAACGGGGGTTTACCTGAGTCGTTATCACTCGGGGTTGTAAAACTGTCAAAGTCTGAGGGTTGGGCTGTAGGAACGGGGGGGCGTTCAGAGAGAATGAGGGGGTGGCGAAGGGGCGGTAGATGGAGGGAAGGACAAGGGAGTGTGACAGAATGTATTTGTACATTTCTTAGAAAGAACCATTTGCCAACACTCGGCCACACAGGATCTGCTCGAAACCTAATAGGATTTGTACGCTGTCATTGGTACACTGCAAATCTTGGTACGAAAACCATTTTTTTCTATGTCACTTATTTTCCAAAGGGAAAGAAGGGGCAATCTTAATGTATAGTGTTACGTACGGATACTAAGGCCTATACACTAAAATAAATTATGGACTTCTATACAAAATAAACCTAATGCAGAAGAATAATTGGAAATGATTTGATTTAGGGTCAGTTCTAGATGTACAATTCCAAAATTATTATTTTCATAAATATGAAGACGAATACAAAATTACTAAATGGCAGCAATGGCGCCATTCAGAACAAAAGAACTATTCATTAATAATGGTCAAGAAGGAGGGGAGAATGCGTACGGAAAAAAATAGTTATAGTTTATATTGCGAACGAATTTATTTATTCCCTACAAACCCATAATTTAACTTTCACGTTTGGCTCAAAATCTCCTAAACGTTTAAAGGACGAGCCCAAAATGACCCACCCATAAAATGGTGACGGCGAAAGAAATGCACTGCGGTATTCATAGAGGAAGATCACCAATGTACGATATACAATGGATTTCAATGAACACGGAATGATACTGGAGCATAATATGATAACAATAACGACATGTGCGGGGAGCCCCGCCAAGTTGAACTCCCGCCAAATATACGGCGCGCTTTACTACGGCGGGAACGTTACAAATCCGCTGACCTCGTAGCAGAAGATACAGAATCGGGTCGTCTAGATGAATGTTATGTAGCTGCGTCTATTGGTGAACTAGTGGCGAAATAGTTTTGTTCGATTAAATATCGAGGCCGACGTTTCAGTAAAAATTACTTAGCACTGAGTAACATGTGATGTTTCCACCTAAGTGTCATGCATTCGAGCCTACTTAAATTTTATAAGTAGATTTAAATTTTTATACGTTGCAAAGTGTTCTGAGCGCTATCGACCATGAAAATCCTGGCAATCTAACAATCTTAAGATGTCAACGTATTTGTATTGATCTTATCAATTTAAAAAAATACATCGACGGGGAAATATTTATTTTTTATTTCAAAAGAAGCAATTTGGCAATAAAAGCTGTGTTTACTCATCAAGCAACAATTATTATACAGTAATTGCTTTATTTTGGGTTCTAACGATAAGTACCAAATTAACACCCTCCAAAATATTCACAATTTAGAACATTCATAATGTGTTGACTAATCTCTTTTTCTTTTACACACACATTAATAAAATACAACATATTCACAATCGACCTAACAAAAAGGCCTTGTCCATCTGGAAAGACCGCTCAATTTCCTCCTTTCACATTTCTCCCTTCCTTTCGCCCCGCATTTCGCCCTTCCACTCGTAAAGAAATCGCAAATTTCCTCTCCTTCCTGGACTGCGGAGAGGGCAATAAATAAAGTCGATTGTTGTGGAGGGATGTGCACATGTTAGCGCCACACATTGATCAGCCGAGTTGGCCGGCTGCCGGCGCGGCGCTACAGACTATAGACGCCATCTCCGCCCGCGCCCTCATCTCATCACCCCTGCTCAAGTTTTTACTCTTTACGAGCAGGTAAATTTTTTCGCGAGTTTCTTGTTCCTATGTTTTGTTTCCATATAACTACATAATGACATATGGGAAGCTACAATATATGTTTCAATTTAACTATCTCGAAAACTGATTTTATCGTTTCCCTTGAAACTTGGTACGTGACTGTAAATATGTATGAAAATGTTTTTAACTTTCCATTTTGTCCTAATTTTACTGTGCTCCAGTGGCCTCGAAAATTTTCAAAATTTCCCATGATAATCAAATTGAAAAGAAGGATTGATAAAAATATTGTATTTCTTTAAAAGTCATATCTCCGGTTCCATTAATGCTAAAGTGATTCAAAAGCACATGAATTTCAGGGAAGCTAGTCTTCTTAAAGAATACTAGCTTTATGATATCCGTGGGGTGAATAGTTTTTTTCAAAATGTCTGTGAAAAATAATGCAAAAATCTCACTGTTCAACGTGAATATCTCGTAACTATCAAGAAATATTTGTTGGACAACTCGACAACTTCAGATTCGGATTTAGTGATCTAAAAAATTGTTGATGACAGTCACAATTCCTAGAGTGCCATTTATGTCCACATGATCTTATGGTGACTGAACTGAAATATATATAATACATTTTAGCCAAATCCTTGCTTATTTCCTTGTTTGACTGATTGCAAAATTATATTCTTCCAACCGGTTTTGATCTTTTTTTACTATTTTTTTTAGTAAAATGTCTTATATGGGTCTAATTATAAAAAAATCTAGTCGGATTAATTTAAAAATGTAGCAATATAATTTTGGAACTTGGTTTGCAATGTTAGCGACGAAATAAAAGTATACTGTCAGTGGTGTCTACTTCCAATCAAATGTTTTATTAATGTAAGAGAGTAAAGACTCCATTTAGGGTACTCAATTCGCTGTTTGAACAGGTCACAATTTAATTGCTATTAGAGTGTTTCAATAGGGTTTTAAAGAAGATTTAATGCTATATAATAGCTTTGAATATTAAAGTGAAGGAAGTGAGATGCAATTTAAGAGATGTTTCTTCATTGCAGGTGTTCAAGAATTCATTCATCGCCCATTACACCATCTACGATGTGGACAAAGAGTGAGTATGAGCCTTGATATTTCGTTCATAATAACGAACGTCATAACATAATCACGACATAGGAACATGAATAATTTAGTAAGGTGAAATATACACTTTATTATGTACTAGATTTTACCCGTGGCTTAGCTCACGAACAAAATAGTTTGAAACAGCTGGTATTGCTCCTGGCCTGTTTCTTGTATCCGTCAATTGGAACTTGATATCCTTGTTTACATTATTCTGCCTGGATGGATTGTACGTTGTTGCGTCTGAGTAGTTAATACGTATTATGACAAACAAACGTTGCTACAGCTGACTTACATAGTATGACAAACGAACGAACTCACAAACTTTCACACTTACAATATTAGTAGGATAAGATTGCCAAATAGAGTACTGATGTTGTGATATGTTTTACTGTTATTTATTGTTGATTTAAAAACAATAAATCTTTTAAAGCATTTTATTTCTAAATAAAATGTGTATTGAATGGAAAAGTTGTTGGTTCCTTCCAACAATATATCTTACTAGCAGCTGCAGGACTCCCTCTGGGGAATCCCCGAGTGAGAGCTGCATTTGTCGTCAGTCCCCAGAACTATTACTCCTGGATTTTCTTACGAGATAAATTTTATATATACTGTAATAAAATTAAAATACATAGCAACACAAGATAAATGTTTTGCTTCATTTTGTTGGATCAAAAATCCTAAGAAAAGGCTGATTTTTAAAACTTGAAAACACTTTCTCCTAAAAGCTATTAAGCTGGGATTCCGTTAACATAAAACACCCACCTAAATGCAGTTTGTCCAAAGTTTAAATTAAGTTGGCTGGAACACGTATATTGAAGATGCTATAACTGTCTGTTTGCAGATATATTGTGCAATGTCTCATGGATTACCATCCAAATAGGTTCACGCTCTGGTACAAGAATAGCTTCTCAGAGTAGTTTGTATTAATTTACCTTCCAAAAAATGCATCACTAGCGTTTACTACCAGTTAGTGGATTAATTGTATTCACTGACTTGTATTTACGCACAAAATAAAAGGTATATTAGTGAAAAATCCTCTTCTAAAAATATTCAATCGACGTTACAAAACAGTACATAATGTGTTGACGGATTTGATGCAAAATAATTATTAATAATAAACAAATAGTAATAATGATAGTATTTATGGACTAAAGAAGAAAAGAAGAGTTGTAAGACTTTGCCCAACGTTTGCTTAAACAGGGTGTTCTGTCACAGCCAAAACCAAGAATTTTATAAGTTAGGCCAGCAAAATCTTATAACACCACTTATTTTTTAATTAATTACTTTTATAGTCTTAATTAAGTTCGCACCCGTGCATATCAAAAACACCTTCGTTATTATATCAACACGTTTCTTCACAAGAGTATTTCAACCGAGTATAACCCTCGCTGACATTTTTCCGGTTCACAACAATCTGACATTTTCATTAAAGCTGTTAAACCCCAAACTGACGCCTTGTGTCATTCCCGTTTATTGACATTAAAGTGACCTACTTTTCTTCTTCTAGCGGTGTATCAGTTAACGGTCTCTCTCTTTTATACATGAACTGTAGATTACCCACTCCTCATGGGCGAATTTCCGGGGGTGCCAGGGTTCTCAGCACCCCCTGATTTTTGCTGGATTGTTTGGCAGAAAATCGGGAATTCATTTTTAGCATAATTTTGCTAATACATAAATTTCAACAGGGCTGTTATCAAATAAAACGAACAGATATTTATTGGAGTATGCGTGTAAACGGACTATTTGAATAGGAGTTTGATGTTTTAAATTGAGCATACAATATTTCCTAAGTGAGGTGACCTGGCACTGGCACCCCCAAACATTACGACCTAAATCTGCCCATGCCACTCCTGAGAGTAATCAATTAATGAATGAATTGAAATCCGTTGTAATCAGTGTAGGCTACACATTTGGTGACCTAAAGGTGAAACTAAATATTTAATCACATCCTAGTTAGAACAAAACCAGGTACGCCTCTTAAAATTGCAATGAAAAACACTCCAATATCCTATACTCATGTATGAGCAATGTTTGTTTGAATACTTGCTTGATTGCTTTCTTGATTGCTCAATTATCTCGAAAACGGCTCCGATGATGTCCATCAAATGCTGGAAATAACTTATTTAGGCTAAAAAACGTGTTCTAAACCGGCCTACTTGCCAGTAAAGTCTGATTACAGTTACGTGAAAAAGTGAATTTGAAAGTTGTAAAATTTTAACATCAACCTTACGAGTTGCCATGGCAGCAACAAACTAAATAAAAACAACACTAACAACACTATGATTACAAAATAATCATAACAACCCCCACAGTTAAATAATCATAATAATCACATAACCCATCTGCCAGTTATCTGTGAGTAATATTTCAGGGTGTCGACTGAAGATTGTATAGAGTATTAAAACAAAGTATATGCACAGAGAATAACACTGATTTATATGCAGTAATGGGATAAAGTGGTAAAAATGAAATGTTACCGAGCAAGGTCCAGCAATAGATCCACTACGTACTGATCTATTATATTGATGTGTTTTAATGAGCATATTTTAATTTTAAGGACTCGAAGTCATTTCTTTATAATACAATAGATAAATGAATCATCTCATCAACCGAGTTTTTTTAAGGTTTTGTTGGTGTTTTTGTATTACCAGCTCACAGTTTTAAACCAGCTACATACCTTACTACACACGTGACTCCCGTGCATCACCCACCGCACTGTCGGCCACGTAGTGCTGATAACAACTGATAAGACAGGCCGTAAAGCGGAACATGGTCCGATACACATCGAGGGTTACGGATTATCATATAGCGTGCCGGCTATCGCACCGTCTCTGAGGCGCTGGGGGATTTATAGCGTCTTGTAGGCCGCTGAGAAACTGGCTCGGAGTTGTAATGGGTTGTAAGGTATTTAAGGACTGAGCTGAATAATATTAGGCCTTCATCCAGGTTGATTATTTGTTTTAACGTACTTTTTGTGGCTGAAAACTGTTTAAGAAGTTACTTGTTGCACTTGAAAAATGGTCTCGGTCGTCAAGGACCAGTTTAAACAATTGGGCAGACCAACCATTTGTCGACTCAATCTATGAGGCCAAGCAATCTTGACAGATCTGTAGATGCATTAGTTTTCGCACGGGTTGGAAAGGTTGAGATATGTACTGATAGACAGTTTATGAAAATGTCAATCAGTCTATGAAGTGAATCAATGAATAATTTCACTTATAAAGTCAACCACATCTCAAACAATATACTGACAGGCTTCAAGCAAACAATAATATATTAAAACTGGGATTTAGTAGAAGAAGTGAATTGGATGAAAATCGTTCTAACTTTTATGAGCATATTTTATTTGGAGGACTCGAAGTCATTTCAAAAGTGAAGAGCAAGTATTTACACTCTATTAACCACCAAGTACACCACATTGATCACACAACACGTTGCATGTTGCACAGTGGGTCACGGGATGCATCACACGGCAGTCACGTAGTGCTGATAACAAGTGATAAGAGAGGCCGTAAAGCGGGACATGGTATATTACATGGCGAGGGTTAAGGATTAACATATGGCGTGCCGGCTATCTTACCGTCTCTGAAGTGTCTTTAGGATTTATTGTGTCTTGTAAGGCGCTTCAAGGGCTAAACGGAAAAAGGTCATTTGATGGCAATGCATCGAAAGGACATCGAGTTCATCTTTGTTAAATTATGATTGAACTTTGTCAAGCTAAAGGCGTCATAGTTTGAAAACAGGTGTTTTGAGGTTTGACAGCCTGTTAAAACATCGTTTAGTTCAGTTCGCCATGTGATGTTCACCTTATCCTTGTTGATGGACGTTTCAGAGAGCAATCGGATCTGATCAAGATGGATCACGCTGATCTAATTGTGCCAGTAATTCTTTTCAGTCAAATATACCTATCGGCGAATCATTGTTTTCTGATTATACATTCATACCAAATTCCACTTCAAAATACAAACTCGCAACCGAAACATAAATCGAGCAAGTAAAATTAAAACTTTAACGATGGCTTTTAAAACGAGAACGTTGACAATCCCCAACATTCAGGTAAGCTCCAAGAGGTGTTCAGGTTTCCTTTGAATGTTTTAACCGAGTTCTACTTATTAAAACTTCACCTGAGTTGAGGAAGTTCCCTTTTGCTGAAGTTGAGCAACTGGAAACTTCGGCGACTTCACGTACTTACAGAGAGAGAGAGAATTCTCAAGTCAACTTTTGTGTTCCATGTTAATGTGTTATTCTCATTATCCTTTGAAATCTGAAGTCCTTGAGTTGTAGGTTTAAAACGTGCGATCTCGTTTTAAATTTCGACTTTAAAATTTAGACAAAGAAAGCTAGATTTTAAATAACTGAACTGCATAGTAGAAGGAAATAAAAAGTAATAATGAAGAGATTTATAAAAAAAACTTAACATTTTTAGAATATTATATTGTTCAAAGCCTAATAAAAATATTAAAAAGTATGTCAAGAAATTTTTATCATGAAAGATTTTTTGTCACTTTCAAAACAATAATAGTTAAAATTGATATCGCAATTTATAACAATGTATACAAACAATTGTATATCCTCGTTTAAAAAAACATTACCAGTCTGGGGCAAAGACAACAAACGAATCGAGAATTTCTTCGCATCACAAAAAAACTATAAACTACAGTTACTCGGTATCAAAACTCGAAATTCATGTAAACAATTCTTTAAGAAATGGTAAATATACTAACCCTACAATCACTACATATTTTAGAAACTTTTTTTTCAAAAATCACTTTAAATATCAACAAACGGAAAACACTCACAATTGCTCATACGGTGTATTTAAAATATCAAACAAATTACCAATAGACAGGTTTCACATATTTCGTCAAAATCAAAGTAACAAACTCATCAAGATAACTCTATGATAAACAGATACAGATTATAGAAAAAGTATAATGAATAAAATAATAAAAAAATTAAAAAATTATAGAAAAAGTATAATGAATAAAATAATAATAAAAAATTATAGAAAAAGTATAATGAATAAAATTATGAATTCAAGAAAAAGTTAAATTGTAATAAAATATACAGTGTGACTGAAATATTTTTAAATACTTGGGAGAAACATTTTGAACTGATGTAATTTTATAGCTTTAAGATTTAGCTTTCGCAGTTTATAAAATGGGCAATAGTTGCTGTAAACAAATAACTAAATTGCTTTTGCAAATAAAAATATATATATGAAATAGATGGGTATGTTGATTATTTATACGCTTGATATTTCTGATATTTGACATTGATTCTTTTTTAACATTTGATATTTATACGCTTACGAGAACAATGTAGGAAATTCGTAAGAATAAAAATTCCGCATCAACATGTAAGTTAAGAAGATATAAGTACTACTTTTTTCTTTTTTAAGTAACAATAATCAACAATACAAATTTATGATGGTTTTCTCTTTAACACGCTACAATCAAGGGAAACCCCACGACGTCTACCAATATCTTTTATACAAATAATTAACTTTTAGTCGTCTGTTAACTAAATAAAACAATTTTTCATTCATGAGGGAAAAATCGTACAGACCAAATTTTATTTCATGAATGTTTTGAGTTTTAAAACCCATCTAGGTGAGAAGGACCGGTGCAGGGTCGCCACAATCAATGTTAGTTTCGCGCGTAAACCAAATTATTGGCGGGAACGTGCCTTGCTTGCCGGCGGCGATGCGACACCACCACACGCATTCCTGTAACTTAATTTGCCCACCCTCTAACGGCATATGTCTTGTATCTCCACTTTTCTCATTAAAATATAATCGAACCAAAGATCGCTATAATGAATATTTTAAATGCGGTACTACAGATAATTCTTTTTACAAAATAAGATGTCAACACAAGTGTGAACATTTTTAAATAAAACATACGAAGTAACACGTGAAAATATAGGATAATATTATGGATTAAAGGGACGTATGCTTAATTGTGACGACGCGCAGAATAAAATAGACTCAATGACTCAATATGCAATAGATAAAAACTCAACACATAAAAGACAGAGGGCCAACCTCCCCTTTATGTAAATAAATATCTTTTAGCCCTTAACCCTTTATTTTTAATGTTTTTCCACATATTTTTACATTCCAAGAGCTAATAGGGCCTGCGCGGGAAGAAAATGATGCAGTGATTAATCGGCTACGAGACGTTGAATTTAGTACTTTTGCATATTTTGTACTGATTTTCAGAAGGTTTCATTCCAAAAGGCACATTGCATGGCACATAAACGGTTATGTTTCCCTCCTCTTCACAACACATCAAACTCATATAATTTGTTATGAGCAACAGGGGGCGAACCTCTATTTCGGGGAGGGGGATGTTCTATAAAAAGGGGAAAGGGGGTATTTATGTACTCACAAAATCCGTATTAATGTGACGGTAAACAAATAAGATCGTCGCGGTAGGCGAGTATCGCGTCACAATAGACGAATATGGACGTCGCGGTAGACGAATAGCGTCGTTGCGGTAGACGTCACGGTAGACGAGTATCGCGTCGTGGTAGACGAATATGGTCGTCGCGGAAGACAGCATTGTCGCGATAGACACATATCGTTGTTTTGTGTGTCAGCCTCGATTTCATTCAACATTTTCTCCAACTCCAACATTGTTGTGAGCTGTGCTCAAAGCAGCTTTGAGCACAGCTGAAAACATTGTTGGGGCACTGTTTCCATTCGCTCAACACGCTCCAACATTTCCCGCGCCAACAAACTTTACCAGGGAGGGATGTGGAGTTACCGTTCGTCATAGCAGCTGACCACGCATTCGCTATGTTGGAGTGCTTAATGAAACCGTATACTGGAAGGCATAAGAAAGCTCAATTAAAAGGGCGTTCAACTATCGTCACTCTCGAGCACTCAGAGTCATCGTAAACGTTTCCGGAGCCATGAACAGTGCCATTCGAGTTTCAAGAAAACCTATCCTACTCCATCCAGAAAAAGCAGCATTCGTCACTTTGGCATGCGCATACCTACACAACTTTTTAGGACGCAAAAATTCGGCGTCCCTAAATGTCTATTCAGCTTTAGACGTTTTTGATAGTTAAGACGAGCAGGGAAACATTATTGATGGAACATGGCAAAATGATGATTTTCGGCTCCTTGAACTGAGATGGTGCAGTCAGTCAAATAAAAATCCAGGAGTTGTTATCAGGGAGGAAATTGCACACTTCTTACACAGTCAACCATAACCATGGCAGAGCCGTTTCGCTTAATCCTTCAGGCTTGGAAATCGGAAATCGTACTTAATGCTACATATTTTTTTCACAAAAATATTGTTATTTATGAGGGAAATGTTTGTTGGACGAGTGTATTAATAAAATAAATGTAGCACTTTAACGGTGATGCAATCGGGTAGATTATCAATTACCCGATCGCTTAAAACAATCTTTATGATATTTTTGTTGCGTTTGAATCAGAATATTAAATTTTAAAACCTCTGGCAATTCGATATACTGGATTTAGGTATACAAATAAGTCGTTCTAGATTATTTATATTAAAAATGTTTTGCCATTGTAATGATACATTTATTATCCTACACCATCACTTTAATCATGTTCAAGTTATGTGTCATTTCTGAACTAAAATGTTAAATAAACTTTTGCTCATTATTTCACAACATGAAAAGAAACTGTAATTAATTTAATTCTTTCATTGCTACTATAGGTCATCAATAAATATTAATGAAATATTATGCGCGGGGTGGCGTGGCGTCTGCACCGCTCACTGCGCCTGCGCGAATTCTGCTTGCAGCAGTGTTGGGAGTTGGAAAACCGTTTCCATTATGTTTTGAACCCTCCTCACAACTTTGTTGTGAGCTGCATCAGCTTCCAACACTTTTTGCTGCCAACAATCTTGGCCAACACTTAACGAGCGTTTCCATTAAACATTTTACTTCAACAATGTTTTGAGCAGAACATGTTAAATGGAAACGGGGCTTTACGTCGCAGTAGACGAAAATCGTCGTCGCGGTAGAATGATATCGTTGTCACGGTAGACGAGTATCTTCGCCGCGGCAGATAAAATATCGTTGTCGCGGTAAATGAGTAACGCGTCGTGGTAGACGAATATGGACGTCGCGGTACAAGTAGGTGAATATCGTCGTCGCTGTAGGCAAAGATCGTCGATGCGCTAGACGAGTAACGCCGTTGCGGTAGACGTCGCGATAGACGAATAATATTGTTGTCGCGTCGCGGTAGAGGAAAATGGTCTTCGCGACGCTGTAGACAAAAATCGTCTTCGCGTCGCGGTAAACGAAAATAGTCTTCGCGTCGTGGTAAACGAAAATCGTCTTCGCGTGGCGGTAAACGAAAATCGTCTTCGCGTTACGGTAGACGAAAATCGTCTTCGCGTCGCGGTGGCCAAAAATCGTAGTCGCATCGCGAATGGTTGTCTTATCGTCCAAGATTTCTGCTCTCCAAAATTTCGGGAGGGAGGATATCCCCTTTTCCCCCTCCCGGGTTCGCCCCCGATGAGCAATGACTATAAATATCAATAATAAATACTAGATAGTAGATAAATCTTTTTTAAATGTTCAAAAAGTGTAAGGCAATTTTAAAGATTTTAAATTGGACCGACCACGAAAATATTATTCAGAGCAATAAATAAGTTAATCACGTTAGGTGGAATTGTCACATGTAGAACTGTGCGTTTTTTTATTATTATACCTATTACAAACTCTATCTACTGTTGCAACGTCTTATTCATGCAATGACATTTTACATTCTTTTCATCACGAAAATTTATCATGCAGTAAAACAGAACCAAAGGTTTCTCCCAACATGATTTTTTAAGCGTGGGCAAACTAAATACGGAAGGCGCTAGGTCTTTACTGATACTCACTTCGTAGTTGATTTATGGCGTTTAATTATTTCAATGGTCAAATATCCAGTAAACTTTTTCGGATCTGATTAATTCAGTCCGAACATTTAAAAAGTTTATAATATAAAAGTTAAAAAACCCGTTAAAAGTTAAACAAGGTTAAAAGTGTATAAAAACAGTTGCTCTTGCAAAATTTTATAAATATATCATATAAACTGCTGTTACATGTATCAATTAAATTTACTGGAAAATGCCACTTTACTTCATTCAATTCCCGCCGCTCACTACACCTGCTGTGATCTAACGGATGTTTAATAAACTAATTGTCGGCAACGAAGATCTCATTCACGCTACTATAAAGAGTATATAAAAATAAATAAATCAGGAAATAATAAAATAAAAGTTTTGAATACAACATCTTAAAAAGTAAAATGTTGATTTATGTGAATTTGGTAGCGAAATAATTTATAAAATTATATTTAAATAAAAAGAAGTTCCGAGCTTCTCAGAGGTTTACTGAACTTCAAGCTTCGGATATGTATCTTACGGCTTCGACTAATCTGCACCCTTTGACGGCTGGTGGATGGCGGGGTTGCCTGACGAGTGCGAGCTCGGACGGGAACTCTGCTTGAAGCTGGTCTTTTGACGCTATAAAACTTTAATTATCTAGAAATTATTAAAATAATAATAATTTTTGTTCGTTGTTCCAAGAATTCGACTATAAATAATTACCATAGCGTCCTGGTGTGGTCCTGGTGACGCATGGAAATATTGTAAATGTAAAAAAATTATTTTTCGAATAAAGCGATATTCTGACTTATGACCATTCATACTAAAGATTGAACTTTCAGTTTTTAAGCTTTTTCGGTCAGAACACAATCAAATTGTGATTAACATGTATTTTATCACGTATATCTGTGATTTTATTCAAAGAAAATATATAATTAACTATCAGTAATTTGTTAGTTTATTTGTTAATTCAAGCTAATAATTTAAATAAACATCCAAAGTATTTTATGATACGAATCTACAAAATAATCGTTAAAATAAGTCGTGATTTTGATTTTTGGATCAAAATCAAAATCACGAGCTGATCAAGTCGTCTGCAGGGTGTAAGGTGGGATTTCACTGTCGAGGCACATAGGGGTAGATTTTACAGGGAATGCTGACGAAATAAGTACAGGGGTGAACCCAGAGGGAGGATAAAGAGGATATATCCCCCCACGAAATTTTGGATAACAGAAAGAACAGAATTTTGAATTCTGAACGACATGACAACGATTTGCGGGTATACCGCAACGCGACAACGTTTTTTGACTACCGCGACGCGAAGCCAATTTTCATCTATCGCGGCCAACAATTTCGCGAAGACAATTTCGGTCTTCCGCGATGCGACGACGATTTTTGTCAACTGCGCCGTGACAACGATATTTGCCTACTGCGACAATGATATTCGTCTACCGCGACGACCATATTCGCCTACCGCGGCGGCGTCTAGGCGCAGCGATGCTCGTTTAGCGCATCGACGACATTAGCCTACCGCGACGAACATATTTGCCTACTGGCACCACGACGTCCATATTCGTCTACCGCGACGCGATACTCGTTTACAACGACAACGATATTTTATCTACCGCGGCGACGATTTTCGTCTATTCTGCGGCGTGGCAACGATATGTCTACCGCGACAATGATATTTGTCTTTCGCGACGATCATATTTGTCAACCGCGACGCGATGTCGTCTACCGTGGCGTCCACCACAACGACGATATCTGCTTACCTTGACAACGATATTTGTCAACCGCGACGTCCATATTCGTCTATTGTGACACGATACTCGTCTTCTGCGGCAACCTTATTTGTCTACCGTCACATTAGTACGGGTTTTTGTGAGTACCCAAATATCCCCCTTCCCCCTTCTTAATGTAGGATATCCCCCCGAAATTAAATCCTGGGTTCGCCCCTGACATCAGGGGTAGATTTTTCAGGCAATGCTGACGCACCCATTATCAGATTGATTTACGCTTCTACAACGTTATGCAATAGAATATTTTACCGACGGTCAGTTCCCGCGCTGTCGCTACTCTGATAATCCAAATATAATCTCGTTTCAAAATTAACAATTGTTCAAGATATTTTGTGCAACTAAAAGTTTTTTCCGCAGCCACCACATCCCAGTGCGGCTGAGCGACTCGCCCAAGGTGTCGCAGACTTGGCTGCAGGTGGCGCGGTGGTGCGGCAACACCACGAGGCTCGTCCTGGTCGCCGACAACGACATCTACATCCGCTACTCGCCCGGAAGTGTCACCGACATCCGGATCACGCACACGGGGCATCCCAGCTTGGTGTATAATGGCGTGCCCGACTGGTTGTACCAGGGTAAGGTTGCTGAGATTATTTATTTCTGTTGAAATAAGTTAAGTTCTGAAGACATATGCCATGGTTAGAGACAGAAAAAGAAATTGAGGTTAAAAAAAACAATAATTAATTAAAATATACTTTTTTTGACGATTGTGGGAAGGAGATTTGGAAGGCGTTATTACCGCAACCCCCCCCCCCCCCGCCCATTATGATGTCGTGGGGTGGTCTGTGGGTTGCATTCTTTCGCTCACAAACTCATCAGATAAAAGGTCCCTTGACTCGAAATTTGTCTAATTTGTGTGTACATTGTATTGTCAATCGATCGTGACTAAATTGAGGAAAAGAATCCGTATAGCTTGTTTAGTAAAAGTAATACCTACACAGTGTTATTCCATGTAAGATAGGACGGCTTGTGACTCAAAGAACCTTAACAAGATCTAGGGTGGCAGTATTGAGGTTAACTTTAACAATTATTAGTTGGCATTCTTTATTATAAAAAAACATTTCCCTGATTTTAGTATTTTGTAGTCGTTGTAACAATTTTAATAGTAAGGTGGTGTATGCAAAGGTATTAAAAAACAAGAATAGTTGTTACAGAATTATAAGATGATATTAAAACCTTTTTTTCCTACTACTATTCCTTTTCTACCCACATCCATTTAAATATCTATTTTCCTCTTCCTAACAATCCCATCATTTACACAATTTTGGTTTTTCTTAACTTAACCCACTTCGTCTTCTCCCCCTCAATCGACCCTTTTGTAGCCCCTCCTCGAACATCCTCCCAGCCCCTGATTAACTGTCTGGCCAATCCGCTGGACCACGATCAAGTTTTAAGGTGTATCTCGAGGGACTCAACGACCTTTTCTGTGCATTGTTCATACAAATCATTGTCAATAATTTGTACAAACAAATCCTTACAACAAATGAATGATTTTTTTGTGTAGAGGATGTGCTGACAGAGCCTCACGAGGCCCTGTGGTGCTCCCCTGATGGCTCCTACCTGCTGTTCGCCTCCTTCAACGACTCTGAAGTACGCAACTTCAACTTCCCCTGGTTCAGTCTACAGGATAGCGTCGCAGCGGAGAATGGAGCTTCGTTCCCGGCGGCCCGAAGCGTCCGGTACCCTACAGTGAGATCCGAGTACTATACCCCAACCTGCTATGCCCTTACCTCACTGTCCCTCCTTTGTCGTTGTCTAACGCTGCGACCAACCAAGACAAAGAGTCTTGAGTGATTTTTTTGCATTTTTCTAGGGGACTTGTTACTTTTTAAAAGGTAGCAGTTCAAACCCCCTGCTCTTATTACTGTCTAATGGTATCCTTAAATTTTGCAGTCAGAGCAAAAACTTCAAAAATTCTAGAAAAGGCTTTATTATAATAGCTTTTCAGACCCCCTACTATAACAATGGCCTTCATCTTGGTTGGTCTATGGTTCTACTTTTGGTGCAACTTTGTTTCACTCGCTTCTACTGAATTGTTGGGATGGATCGGTTTTTTTTTGTTTTTTTTTCTTAGTACTGGGAGATTGAGCTTTGCTTCGAAAGATAACAGCATGAATATTTAAACCAGCTATTTTGGCATCATGTGTCACTTTTTTACTTATGAACAACATAATAAAATAGGCTTTATTATATTTGGAGTGTATTTTTAAATTAACTTAGTAATAAAATGAATTTCAAAGTTGTAAAATATTAACATGGGCCTTATCATGGTGTAAGGAAAAGAGAGAGGTGTGTGCAGGGTCAGCTGATGTGACGTAGTTGGGCTCACGCAACTAGCGCTTACAACGACTACAATACAAACCAGTTAAGACAACTCAATCAAAATATTTTGTGTACGGTCTTTATTTCTGCAGCCAAACCGCTAGATCCACTACTTTCTCGAGCCCAAATACGTCATACCAGCTGACTGTGCACACCTTTCTTTTTTCTTTACACCATGGGCCTTATGAGTTACCATGACAGCAATTAAATAAGTCAGGAAAGTGTAGCATTTGTACTAAACAAAAATAAACTAAACATAACAGCTGTTTGCAAACTACAGCCATCTCTAGGAAAAATAAAGATGTGGTGTGGAATAAAGATTACATGGAGTAATAAAAAGTTTTTTTGTTTATCAATTTTATGACACTGAAATATTTTATGAACTGGATTACCTGGAAAACATGAAAAAATACAGAGAAAGGCTCAGTCCACCAGGTACTTAATAGCTAAGCAAATATAATGACATGTGAAATCTCTTTATTAAATAGGAGTATTTAATGGTGAATTTAAAAGTAGGTAGGCCAATCGTAAACACTTAAATTTTATTCAGATTCCAAGTATATTGATGAAATCCAGATTTACATTTATGATGTGTTTAAAACCTTAATTTTTTTTATAAATCTTCAACTAATATTGATATTATTAATTCTCAACCTTGAAATATCCATCAATAGCTTGATAGATAATCTCACCTTCAGAGCACCTCCTGATGAGTTTTGATGTTCCTTAATCATCATAAGGTTTCTTTTAGAAAAGGAATGCAGGAAATTAAACTTATTAAAGACTGTTGGTTTTGGTTCCAATGGAGAAGTTACTCTTTCTTACAGTGAATATTTATTATTTTCTGTTGTTTTATAAAAACTTCTATAGTATTTCAAGAAATCAAAATTTTAATGTGGATGAATACTAACTAACTTTTGGTAGTCCTATTTTCTGTGGTGTAAGTATGCAATTATCTTAAATCTTGATTATTATTTTTATCAAATTTGAATTTGAAAAAAATTCACAGGTATTACAACAGATAGTAGCACATTTATAAGAAAATAGGGAATTTCCTGGAGGAATGTTCTGAGTATATTCTTAGAAAATTCTTCTGCTGTCTAGGTAATGACATATTTACTTGAATAAGTGTTTTTTTGTAAACAGTCAAATGTATGACAACGTCTCCGGATTGCTAAATATGTCTTGCTTAAGATCTACGGAAACAGTCAAAAGAGAATAATTTCTTTAACTAAAGGGTATTCATATATAATAAATATTTAAATGCCTGCACATGCTATTATTGGCACCTGGGCTTCTTTTGTACTGAAGCATATGAAATTATATCAAATAAAATATTTGTTTATTTGAATTTGACTTTGAAACAGAGCCACAAAGACCCTTTGGTTAGATTAAGGTTTTCCAAGTATGCCTGGCATGAGCCACCAATTTTAATATTCATCAAGGATCACTAATAAATTAAGATTCATCAAAGAAACAGATTTTCTGATTTGTTCCCAAAATAATGAAGCTGAAGTGAGTAAGCTTCAGCTTACTATCTACACTTTTTTACAGCTGAAAGTGAAGAGATTTATACAGTTTGTCCTATAACTGATGGTGGTCTGTTCCAGCCCGGCTCTCCCAACCCGTCGGTCAAACTGTGGCTGGCTGACTTGAACAACACCAAATCCCAGTACAAAGAGGTTCGGCCGCCCGAGGTGTTTGAAGACCAGTAAGTCTCTGATTAGATTTATTATTGCAATTGATATTTTATGACTTATGGCAAAACTAAATTTTTAATATACCTATTCTTGCTTTCCTCTTTTTAAAATATTTTAAGGGTACTCTGGATATTAGCTAGCGCTTAATGTGTGACCTATGTTAACTGTAAATTTGTGACAAAAAAATATTCCCAATGTTCAAGATATTTTTTACCCTAACTTTTTTCAATCTAATGTTATTATTTTCGTTTGAATTGAAGATCACACATGCCTTAATTTTATTTTTAATTTCATCACTTCAGGGGGGACCTGTCTGCTTAGCTCTCACAAAAGTGGAGTGATGGTGGCTGAAACAGATACATTTATGACACCCCGTTTAAGTGGTCACCTCCACAGGCCAAAAATTGTTGTCAGATTGCTCTTCCAGGATCCAGATCAAAGGCAACAGAGCTGTTTGACAATGCACAAACATTTGTGTATTCATTGTGTTTGATTTCAGCAACATTTTAGCACTTGATCAGGCCAAAAACACAGAGACATATATTGACCATTTATTAGATAAAGAGAAACAATAACCAAATTTTTGGAAGAGATTTAGAGCATGTTTGGATTTGATAAGAATAAATTATATTTCGAATTATAAAACACATCAGCTCAAGTTTCATAAAAATCATCTTTACTATAAAAATCTCAATTATTAATCAATCTTGTCATCAGTAGTTTGAAAGAATATGAATTTTATTTTGATTGCAGGGACTACTACCTGACGTCGGCGGGATGGATAGACGACGACAATCAGCAAGTGGCCGCCGTGTGGATGAACCGACCCCAGAACCTCACTGTCATCAGCAGCTGTAGCTCGCCCCACTGGCAGTGTGTCGAGGTAAACTAATCTTACATGTGTCTTTTTATGGTTTTTTACCCCATTTTGTGTTCAGAGGATGAAAATGTACTCTATAATTGTTTATTTGTTTATTTTGTTTTATCAAGTCCTGGGCTTGGAACCTGTTAGCTAAAAGGAGGATACGGATTTGAACTAGACAATATGATAAGCATCAAGCCAGGACCAGGATTTAAACTCTCGTCAGAGTTACTGACTTACCTAAATGGCATATAGCTACCCTTACTGTTATTTTATGAGATAACAAATTCTTAAACATTATTTTTTATCAAACTACTTTAATTTTCGGTACTATGCTGTTTGTTTTATTCTGTAGAACAAGTTGTCAAAAGGCAATGTTCTGACACCCCCTTTCAGTCCGGGGGGTTAATGTGTTTGATGTAATTAACACATCAAACACATTAACGCAGCATCTCAACTCCTCTGACCCCAGTGATGCCTTGCTCTGAATTGTGATTCTTCTCTGGGATGATGCTCATGCTCAGAAGGAAAGAAAGATAGAAAGTTAAGAAAGAAAGAAAAATGCCTTTATTCGTGCTTCAAGTTGTCCTTTCACAGTCCTAGTCCAAGCCTATGAGGCAATATGCTAAAGTAAATTTCAAATGAATTAATTAAAAAAATTATTTATAAATATTTAATTCAGTATGCCTATGTTAGAATAACTATTTACCCTAAATGCACTGTCATACACAGAAAGTAATAAACATTAATGAGTATATACGCCTTGACAAAGAGGTGTTCTTCCCTAAATTGAGGACACAATGTTTTGCATTATATTCAGAATATGTCTTCCAAAGTAAGCAAGATTTGTGGCAACAGCGGTCACACAGACTCATTAACCAGCTACATGGACTGGAACTAAGCTCCTTAAGGCCTTGTTAATGAAACATAATGTGTGTTATCCCACTGGGCTATGCACCTAATGAATGGTCTCTCTGCTCAAGAGTGATTCACTTTGAATGATTATTGCTGGTATAAAATTATATTCAAATTATTTACCTTAAAAGTGAGCTTAATAACCTTATTTTGGATTAAGTTGTCATAAAGGTTTAATTTCTTTATTTTTATTTTTCATTCACAATGTTTACTTAAAACCTGTAGGCATATGCTCTTTTACCATGTTATCGGAAGAACACACAAAAGTTTGACATATTAACAAACAAAAAAAGTGTAATTGAACTTAACAACATATTAAGACAGTTTAATTTAAAAGCAACCAACTTGGAACCGACAAGGGGAACAGCCTGTCTAGACAACATTTTTGCCAATATTGATTCATCACTGAGGTCAAATGAAGTGACAGAGTTTCCTCTATCAGATCATAAGTCAGTTTCAATCTGCTGTTATTTACCTGCTGTTCATAATAATCATAGCCATTCCATTTTAACCCCAAGAACAATATGTACAAGAACGGTAAATGAAGTAAATATTTCAAAGCTTATTGATTTGAAGTTGTTAACAATTTTCAGAACCGTTTCAGGAGAAACTTCAGTAAAACCTTTGAAAATAGCTGGCCCTGAGGCTTGGGACAGCAGGTCAATTGATTCCAAACTTGGCCTGACGATTGATTTTGTAATTTCATCTACTGAATTGATGAAAAAATTATTGAAGTTATCCGGAAGGATATTACTACTCCTGCTTTCTGTAGGTTTTACTGAGTTTTTTATTATATTCCAGGCTACCTTCCATTTGTTACTTGAATTTTCAATAGTTCTATGGTTGTAGCTCTTTTTAGCTTCAATAATTGCATTTTTATATTCCCTTCTGATTTTAACATAATTAAGTTTTGCTTGTTCACTTTTACAACTATTATATAATTCTAACAGAAACATAACTCTTTTTTTCATATCAGACAGTTGAGGAGAGTACCAATCATTACTTTGTTTCTTTTTCTTCTTAATTAAACCTGATTTAGTAACATTACATTGTCTTACAGGTACACACTTATCAAATATAAAGATAAATCTCTTAAAAAACAATTCAAACACAGTTTTAGCAGTTGGATTACTTAAGGAGCTATCTGAGCCACATAGGACACTATACCAGTCAACATTATTAAGTTGGAGGAGGAAAATCAGGTGTCGCTCAGGTTAAAACTAGTGTGCCACAAGGGTCTGTATTAGGACCATTTCTATTCCCAATAATGATAAATGATCTTCCTTCTTATGTAGGCTCTTCCACAATAATGTATGCAGATGATACAACTTTTATTAATATGTTAACCAGGATATTGATGCGCTTAAAGACATAACCAATCAAACACTATCAGAAGCTTCCTTGTGGTTTAGAGCAAATGGATTTCTTCTCAATGAAAATAAAACTCAACATATGTATTTTAGCTTTAGGGAGGGGTTACTATTGGATGATATAAGCGTCAAATTTCTGGGTATTTTCATAGATTCAAAATTAACTTGGGAACACCATATAAATTACATTAGCGGAAAGCTATCTAGAGTGATTTATTTGTTGAGGCGGCTGGTAGATTGTGTTCCTGATGATTATGTAAGGACAGCCTATTTTTCCTTCTTTCAAAGTATTTTAATGTATGGTATTTTACTATATTTTACTATATACTATATTTTTGGTGGGGAAACTCCTGTCATGTCAAAGATATTTTGTTATTACAAAAGAAGGCAATTAGAGTAATTACAGGATCAGATTTTAAAGCACATTGCAAGCCACTTTTTATCGAACATAAAATAATGACAGTAATCAATATATACATCTATCATTTACTCATTTTCACAAAAAATAAGTTACCAAATTATCAAATTAGAAAAGATGTACATAATTATAACACCAGAAGCAATAAGCAGATGGACATTCCATTCCATCGACTATCAAAATCTAAAAATAGCTATGAAGTAATTGGACAGAAACTTTTCAATAAGCTACCATTACACATAAAAGACATTCCTCTGAATTTATTTAAGATAAAATTGTATAACTGGTTGATCAATAATCCTTTTTATAGTGTTAGTGATTTCTTTGAATGTAGTTCAATAACTTCAATGTAAACCATCATCTATAATAATACCACATGTATACAGGGTGTCCAACTTAACTGTACCACCATTGCTATTTCAGAAATTATTGGATTTAGAGAAAACTTTAAATGGGGGACTTCACCTACTTTTTCAAGACATTAAAAAATATGAATCCCATTTCCTTGTAAATGGCCGCCATTTCCCAATGTGGCGGACAACTTTGATTTTTCTTATGGTATTTTATGAAGTATTTGGATTTTACGCTTAATTTTAAGAACTTTTTTATTCAGAGGCATTTTTTCCTAAACCCAATGGTTAAAGAGATATAAGCAGTTAAAGTTTGATTTTTCCCCATTTGAAATGCATTATGTCCATTTTAACCGGGCCAGCCCATGCAATCCTTATGGAGTACAAAACTATTCAAAATTATTCATTTCTACTTATTAATCTCGACTAAAAACTATTTCTATGATTGAATCTAAACTAAAAATAACCATTTTAAAGCACTTTGTTCTCTGGTAGTTTTTAATTAACCCATGCGTTATCAATATACCGAGTACTGAAAATAACGCAATGCATTTCTTACGGGAAAAAATCAAATTTTAACGGCTTATATCTCCTTAACCATTGGGTTTAGGAAAAAATGTCAAAGAGTAAACAGTTCTTAAAATTAAGCGTAGAATCCAAATACGTCATAAAATACAGGGTGTTTCATAAGAAAAATCAAAGTTGTCCGCCATATTGGAAAATGGCGGCCATTTACAAGGAAATGGGATTCATATTTTTAAATGTCTTAAAAAAGTAGGTGAAGTCCCCCATTTAAAGTTTTCTCTAAATCCAATAGTTTCTGAAATAGCAATGGTGGCACAGTTAAGTTGGACACCCTGTATATGTATACATTTACTCTATGCAAGCTATTCAATGTATTACTGTTACTACTGTTGAATTCACTTTTATGTACTTTTTCATGCTGTAAATTATATATATCTGTGTAACATTAATGTGGCTTGACTTTGTCTATTGCATTGTGTATGCTTAATGACAATAAAATTTGATTTATTTATTTATTTATTCACAAACAATAAAGAGTCGACCATTATACTAACATAGGAGAGGAATTGAATTAATTCTCATGACATAGAAATAAAGATTGTTTCACATTAAAGAGAAACTACTAATGATTACGCAATAAACCTATTTCCTAAAAAGTATACAACATATTATCTGGTTAACAATTAATTTAAAAAAATTTTATAACTATATTATAAATAGAAAAAATCAAATTTAAACACAACAAACACAGAGGAAATAAGCTCTCTCATATTGTCTTATCCAAAATCATTCATGAATTTCACGCAGAGAGCAGCATCTGATACCCTTCAGTGGCAACCAAACCGAAATAAAACAACCAAAAATGGACAATGAGGAAAAAGTGAACCAAAAGTGAAACCTCAAAGCATCATATGGCACTTGGTTAAAAATGTTGCAATATAAATTTTGCAGAAAAAATCAATTAAAAATTGTTAATATATCAAATACACCACACTTTCTGTTGCAGAAACACTCAGAGCGGGCAGAGGGTACCTGGCTGGAGGTCCAGCCGCACCCCGTGTTCTCTCGTGACGGCAACAGCTTTCTACTGCTGGCGTCAGTGCAGGAGGGAGCCATCGACACATTCACGCACATCAAACATGTGACCTTGACCCAGCAGCGGATAGCCGTCATCAGCCACGGTCACTACGAGGTCACTGAGATACTGGCTTGGGACTCCATCAACCACCTTGTGTGAGTAACACATCAAACACGTGGCCTTACCTCTTGTCCCAGCAGCATTGGATGCTGTCATATGATATCAGACACGGTCACTGTGAAGTCACCAAAATATCGGCTTGGGTCTCCATCAACAATTTGTCTGAGAAACTTCAAACACTAGACCTTGATTGCCTGTCATCAGCCACAACAAATAAGTTCACCAATATACTGACCTGTGACTCCATCAACCATACCATGAATACATGAAACACATTAACACAGCATCTCAACTCCTCTGGCCCCAGTGGTGCCTTGCTCTGGATTGTGATTCTTTTCTGGGACGATTCTCATCAGTAGCGGCTCGTGGCCCGTGCTGCCCGAGCGCCCGCACGGGACGCCAAGGGCGCGCCGGTTTTTGGGGGGCGGCGCAGAGCGCCGCTCCGGGTGGTGGCAAGGGGGAGTCAGAGAAAGGCGGGCGCTCGAAAACCCAAAAAAAGAGAGAGAAAACGGCGGCAGCAAAAAATAAAATACATTAGTTTTGATTTTTTAGCAGTAATAAAATAGCAAACTTTATAAACTTTTTAAAATTAACATAGACTTTTAGAGAATTTAAAGACGAACAAAACAAATTATAGCTCTACCTTTTGCCTAAGTGGAGTTATGACCGTTTTAACAGACGTAAGCAAATTTGGTTGGTATCGAGTCACCGCTCCAGCTGTGGGGTTGACAACCCTCAGCTGATCAGCTGACTTGGCGCTCGGCGGCCTTAGCGCGCTAATACGGGCTGCATACAAACTCGCTAACATTTTTGGGACTGTTTCTAATATACAAACTCGCCAACTTTTAATTGGGTGCAAAAACTAGGGTCAGGAATCCGGCCGGCCACATTCAAACTCGCCAACTTTTGACCGCAGGCAGGTACCTCTTCCCCTCCCCCGGCTCGATGTCAATTGTTTGCCGGGACTCCTGCGTAAAGGCCTCCGCTACTGCAGATCTGCATTCAAGTCTATATTACTTAAAAATTTCACTTAATTTTCCACTTAACATTGCTACTTAAGAACGACTGTATTTTTAAGCATTGAAATTACCTGTAGTTCGAGCAATTCAAATACATTTTTTTAATTACTGTACTCCCCCAATTAACTCGATAAACTAGTCAGGAAAAATAAGTCGATCAATTTTCATTTTTTGGCCTATTAACACTTTGAATGGTGGTTGCTATACCCATCAAATAATTGGCACAGTTTGGTAAATAAATGAAACAATAAATAGGACAAACCTTTAGTAATACAAAATGCCTTGCATCCGTAATATCTTCGTTCGCAGGTCCATTTCATCACACACTTTAGTGATTCACCTCTTTATATGCAAAATGTAATTAGACGTACCTTTATCCATGGGGAAAATGTGAAAATAAAATCCGCTAATTACATTGCTAGATTTGATTTGTGTATTTATCAGATAATTCTAGCAATGTTTGAGTGGATTCGGAGCCTCATCTCAAAACAAAAAGTGAAGATTACTGCTGCAAAATCAACAAAAATCGACGACCAGTCACCTGTTACAGTTTCATCGGCATCTTAATATGTGGTAATTCATAGTAAATATGCTGCACTGTATAATTTTCTTATATGGTGTTAACCGTTTATAACCATGAAGTTTTAAAACCAACATGATCCAAATTCTTAATACATTTATTTAATTATAATTATTATAATTAATTTGACTAAAATTCTTATTTGAATTGCTTGAACTATAAGTAATTTTAATGCTATAAAATACAGTCGTTCTTAGATAGCAATGTTAAGTGTAATTTCTAAGGAATATAGACTTGAATGTAGGTGCAGTAGCGGAGGTCTGTACGCAGGGGTCCCGGTAAACAATTGCCACCAAGCCGGGGGAGGGGAAGAGGTATCTGCCCGCGGTCAAAAGTTGGTGAGTTTGAATGTGGCCGGCCAGATTCCTGACCCTAGTTTTTCACCTAATTAAAAGTTGGCAAAGTTGGTAATTAGTTGAGTTTGTATATTAGAAACGGTCCCAAAAATGTTGGCGAGTTTGAATGTACCCGCTAATACGTCATTGGCGGCAAAAGGGTTAAGTCAGTATTTAACGAGATAACGTTGGTAACATTCTTTGCTTTTTTACTAATGTATTTAAATTGTTCTTTTTAAAATCATCATTGTATGTAACTTTTTCCATGGTTAGGCCGGAGACACACTGGGGGTTTTTTATCGCGCGATAATTTTTCGGCCGCCGCCGACAAAATCGGCGTTCACACACACGTGGCGGTAAAAAAACGCCACGTAAAAATATCGCTAATCGTGGTACCATTTTGATTTTGAGAGACGACTGTGGGTGTTTACCAAATGCCTTTAACCATATGTTGATCACAGAGCTCCTGACGTCATCAACACGGTACAATGTTTAGAGTGTCTTGCCGTCTGACCATGGTAAAAAATCCGCCAAATGTGTACGCGCCCATTTAATTGCATACCCCATTGTGATGACAAAGCGAAAAAATCCACTTTATAGCGAAGGCAAAATGACCGCCAGCGGCAATATTATCGCGCGGTATTTCTTCCGCCCCGTGTGGACGCGTCCATTACGAGTGAAATGCACTACGGGCGAGCGGCATTTTACCGCGGCGTTAAAAAACGCCTCATGTGTCCCCGGCCTTAACAGTTTATGATTAAAGATTGAAAATCCAACCAAGCAAAATATTTACGTTTTATATTGGAGGATAGCTTACTATTGCCGTAGTTTGTGATACGATAACCTAAACTAAATTTGTGTATTGAAGCCTAATATTTATAAGTGATAAAACGAGAATTCAAATAATTTGTTAGGAAATTATTTTATATATAAGAACATTAATTTACAAAGTATTAATCAATAAATTACTTTCCTATTTGAATGGAGTTTGCTTATTTGTTGCCCTCTTTTAAATTTCAGGTTTTCAGAACATATATACGGAGAATAGTAATGTAATAATTTCAAAGATGTCAAAACTCAGCATTTTCAGAACGATAATACGAAATCAAGATTTTTAATTACTAAAGATTTCGAGCTGAATGTATTTCCTAGTTTTCCATTTTAAACATTCGGTGATCAGTATCGACATTTTATGGTCCACTTCAGTTTAACACTGACTGTGCCCATAGCGTAAAGAAAAAAATGTTTGTGCACTGTCAGCTGGTGTGACGTAGTTGGACTCGGGAAACTATAAGACCTAGCAGTTTCACTGTAGAACTAAAACCACACCCAAAATATTTTAATTGAGTTGTCTTATCTGGTTTATATTGAAGTCGTCGTAGCGTTAGTCGGCTTAAGCGCTAGTGCGTGATCTGTGCCAACTAAAAGCAAGCTTCAGTGTGAAATCGAGGCAAAGCACGGACGTGACGTCATGTCAGGTTTTTTATGAGTTAACCGAAAGGGAATATACAGGGTTTGGCGTTCGACCGGTTGAGGTGAGGATATGATGGGTTTGGAAGGGGGGGGGGGCGGCAATTTTAATATTTGCACGGGCGCTAAAAAACTCACGAGTCGCCCCTGATTCTCATGCTCAGAAAGAAAGAAGAAAAATGACTTTATTGTTGCAAGCGCTTTCTCAGTATAAACCGGTTTTGAGATACAACTTTTAGTAACTCATACTAACTTGTGCTTAGATTCAACAAAGGAAATTCAATTCAGAAACAAATTAAAACACCAAGTAACGTCGTCATTTTTTGATAATAATACTTTTAATTTCTTTCTAAAAGTATTCAAGCAGTTTTTCATCCATAAAAGTATTTCATCCATGCGACATCCTACCCAACAATGAAGCCCAACAGACCTGTATGGGTCATCTTAGTCTACGACACACTTTATTAGCAGCCCATGACCAAACGATATAAAAAGATCATGGGTAGATAGGTGATGCCAAGATGCTCTTTTAAACTATTGTGCTACCATTAATTAGACCAGTTCGTAAATTGTTAACCGAGGCGAAATCGTGGTTCGGATCCCACGTTAAAATGTAGGTCCCTTAGTTGCCATTGGCTGTTGGGCTATTAATTAACAGTCCTGTCTAAGGAATATGTCGGCCTTAGTTAGTAACAAGACTACAAGATCGCGCCACAATCATCCTTCACTCATCTGTCATTCATACTTGGCTTAAAATACCTACCTGGGTAGGTCGCCATTTCAACTAATGTATCTAATGTATCTAATGTATTAAGCTGTTAACTTCCTAAGCATTTATACAGTACACTGTGGATTATCTGTACTTCACACTATCCACATCCTGGACTATCCAAATGAGCCTATCCGTAAAACTAAAAGTAAGTAAAAGTAAATGTGAGGAGGGCCTTATAAAAGTGATACAACTGTGATTCATCTCTGTACACATTTGGAATCACAAGAACTGATATCACTGCATCACCTAAACAATAAATTACACGATTTTTGTACAACGAGTGTTTTGCTTTGCCGCTGTAAGCACTAGCAGTAATCAACACATGCGTAACCTATGTGAATTCCGCAGGTTAGTTTTTTACCGGTACTGTCCTTTGTTGTGATTATAGTTATGGAAGCTTTATGTGATAAACTTCCCTCTGGCGTCGCAGGTACTATCTGGGCACCCACGAGCGCAGCCCGGGCCAGCGCCACCTGTACGTGGTGCAGGACCCGGACACGGACACGCCGCTGCACCTGGAGCCGCAGTGCCTCACCTGCGAGCTGGCCGTGTACCTGGGCGGCCGCGCCCGCGCCACCTACATCAACTGCAGCCACTTCAACGCCTACATCAGCCTCATGCCGCCTGATGGAGATGGTAATTCTGTGTTGATTAAGGAGAGTCGTTAAGGGCGGTTCCTAAATTACATAAACCTTTTAATAGGGGAGGGTTAGTTGGCTGTGTCATAGAGACCCATGGGGAAAAGATTTTATGGGCTAGGTTCTGATCAGTACTGAGGCAGTACTGGACAATACTGGCCAGTTCATTAGCAACACTGGTCAGAACCTGGTTATTACTGGCCAGAACCTGGACCAGAGCCTGGCCAGTAGTGGCCAGAACCTGGATGGTACTGTCCAGAACCTGATCAGTACTGTTCAGTACTGGCCAGAACCTGGTAAGTACTGTCCAGGTTCTGGCCAGTAATGCCCAGGTTCTGGCCAGGACAGCCAAGATTCTGACCACCTGTGAGCAATGATGCTAGAGCTACCAAGTGAATGCTGCTGGGAAACAGGGGTTGTCAAGCAGCATTTGGTATCTGGACCTCTGGTCATGAATGTCTGACAGTTGAATTAGACAGAATTAGCTATATCTTATCCCAAAAAAAATGTGTTCGCCATTTTCCAATCATTCTTACCTGTGAGTGGAAGTCATATACTTTTTTCAAAACCGCAGTAGAAACTTTAACATGATAGTGTTGAGTTTTAGGTTCTCAGTAATTTTAAAATGTAATATTTCAACCACACCCTATCGTAATATGAGTTTATAATTGTGAATCTATCGAGGACTGTCAAAACTGTGTGAAGCTTTTGCCTTTGCTCTTTGGCTAGCAGTTTATTACAAGTGTAAAGTCAATGATATTAATGATCATCATAAAATAAAGGTTAATTAATAAATTTATTTCAAAAATTACCACTGCAGATAAAAAAAAACCTAATCCAAAAAATTGAGGACCTAAGAGGAGTAAAACTGAGTTACTGTTCACTTCAGCCCCGGAGGGGATGCGTCACTACGTGCTGATGTGTGAGGGGCCGCAGCTGCCACTAGCGGGGGTACACAACACCACCAACCACAAGCTGCTGCGTGTGCTGTTCAACAAGAAGGCCCAGTGCGGCAAGAAACTCAGCGAGCTCGCTCTGCCCAAGATGAGGAGCTTCGAGGTCAGTTTCTGATGCAGTAAAGGTTTTCTTAAATGAAAAATGTAGGCTTCTACAGTCGTCTCCACAAGATGCTACCTCAAAGTCTTCTGGAAAAGACCATGTGCAGATAAACTTATGAAAGTTTACCAAGAACTTATTAAAGTTTTTTTTAATAATTAATCATATTGCTTGAAATGAGTAATTCTTCCTCCCTAAATGACCTTCTACTATCTCAAAAACGGTTTTAGCAATTTTATTAAAACTTTGCATTTAGATGTAGTTGTGATATTTAAGTTCACTTACATGATTAAATTTGCTGTCAAAACACAAATTTCTTAGAAAAACGAAATTTTAAGTTGAAAAAATTTAAAAGGGAAATCTGATCAAAACATAATTATAATCATAGTACGGTATTATGTTAACAAACCAATGGAATAATGTATCTCTTCATTACATCCGCTTTCTGCCATATGACTTATTACAAAGGCTTTCAAAAATTATTAATGGTTAAAATTGATGCCAAATTTTTAAAATAACAGTTTTAGCAGGTGGTAGACAGTGAAAAACCCCTGCTTCTATGAAGTTTTTTTCTTATATACCTTAAATAACTTTTTCCGTACCTCTCACAAGCTAAATAAAGTAATCGACACATAAAGCTACTAAATGAGGGAGCATTTTCACTACACATTGAGACTGTCTGGGTAATTTCAGTGAAGGAAGTTTAGAAAATGCTATACACCCGTATTTATTCATTTTCCAGGTGCCTTTGCCCCAGGGCTACCGAGCCCAAGTGCAGCTACTATTGCCCCCAAGCTGGCGGCAGGAGCTGCGGGACGCTTCTTACCCTGTCCTGGTCGAGGTGTAAGTGTCTCTCCTTAACTATCTTCTCACTGACAATAAGCTACCAAACAGAGGTCTACACTTTTCAAACAGAACTCATAAAAACCATATTCCATTCATTTTTCTTTTTTTAAATAATTTTATCCTGAAGAGCTTGGGCAGCCTTTCAAGTTTATTGTCTATACTTAATATTACGACGTAGATATTATTAAGCTGTTTTTTTTTTAAATTAGACTAAAAACTGTAGTAAAGTATATAGGTAGTCTTAGTATCAACCAAATATAGCTTCCAATAGTTTATCAAATGCAGTTATCATTGTAAGATTTGCCTTTTAAAATAATTATTGTTTTTACTGTATTAATTTACTGTGTTAATTAATGTTTCTTTTATTAATAGTTATCCAAAACAAATGCTCATGAACGGTTTTACTTTAGATATATGCCTGTCACCATAACAGTCCATATGAAAAAAGGTCGAAATAGACTGAAACATATGGAACTTTTTCACTTCCTCTCATAATCCAAATAAGCTCCAAGCTGCTGTGTGTGCTGTTCAACAAGAAGGCCCAGTGCGGCAAGAAACTCAGCGAGCTCGCTCTGCCCAAGATGAGAAGCTTCGAGGTCAGTTTCTGATGCAGTAAAGGTTTTCTGCAGGAAGTATGCTATACACCTGTATTTATTCATTTCCAGGTGCCTTTGCTGGGAGGGGGTTGTCTATTTTGTTGGTTACATCTATAATTCTGTTTCAACAATCCAGAATGAATACTGACATGCGATTGCGTATTGCAGGAACGGACGGCCCGGCAGCCAGTCGGTGTCGGAGAAGTTTGAGCTGAGCTGGGGAACGTACATGAGCAGCAAGAACGACGTCGTCTACGTCAAACTCGACGTCCGCGGGTCGCGCGGGCACGGCAGTCGCACCATCTACCGGCGACTGGGCGGCGTCGAGGTGCAAGACCAGATACACGCGCTCAGGTAGCACGATCAGCCCTCAGCTCTGTGATGGAATCGTTTTGTGGGTGTGAATTACACGATCAGAGGATCTGATCCCCATCAGACAGGGATCAGCTGTTGCTGCGCTTTGGCAGGATTCTTGTGAAAGATTTAGTACGAGAAATTAGGAAAACTTTCCTTTTGATATTTTTGCGTGTAAATTTTTGGTTTTCCTCTAATAATATACCTAATTATGACACCTTTTTCGAAGTAATTGAAGAATCGTTTACCAAGCAGCACGTGATATGCCGTGTACAGAAAATATATTTGCCACATATTTAATGGCTTATTTCTTTTGTGTTTAAAATTAACTCCATTTGTATCCCATTGTTTATTAACACAATTTTTCGCAAATGCTAATTTAATGGCATTTTTAGAATCAAACTGTTAAAAAACAGTTTAAGGGATTTGTTTCCAAATTTAATGGCATATTTTTTGTTACCTATTACATGTTTGTAGAAAATTTTAAAAAATGTCAATGCTACCGTTTTTTTTTATTGTGTCTACAGTCTCACTCACACCCCCAAACACACACACACTTACACAATGACAAACAACTTATCTTTTACCTCGCTAATACATATATTCAATTCACTTCATCAACAAAAGGGCAACATCCAACTTGAAACTGGCCAGCAGTCCTTCCTACTGACTATTAGCTTAACAGACTAAGCGATGCCAATCACCCCAGATATTTCTCGTCCGCAGATACATGCTGGAGGAGTTCAAGTTCCTGGACCAGACGCGGATCGCGCTGTGGGGCTGGGGCTACGGCGGGTATGTCACCACTATGGTGCTCGGCTCCCAGCAGAAGATATTCAAGTGCGGCATTGCCGTCTCGCCCATCTCCGACTGGCAGTATTACAGTGAGTGTGATAATGAGTAAAGATTAAAAAGTCTTTATAAAGCTCATTTTCGAATTAATAAGTTAAGTGTTCCTAAGTTATAAACGATCTAAGGGCTCATGTGTCCTCACCCCCCCGTCGGCATGCCGCTATTTTGGCTAGTGGCAAAAGGAGGGTTCCATCATGAGACCGTGCCTAAGTAAAAATAGCAATATTGGTTGTGAAAAAAATCTTGAAATCAGATTGTATAGGTAAACTCTATCATCGACTCTTCATGTTTGATAGGTACAGTACCCACCCGTGGTTTGATAAGCCTTATTACCATCAAAAATAGCAGGTCATAAAAATGGGAAAACATTTTCAAGATGAATGAACCCGTCCATGAAGTGTACCATAAGTGCGTCCATAAGTGTGAGTGTTATTGGTTTTTAATTTTTCTAAATTATTTTAGAAATTGAAAAATTGTTGTCTATTTCTAAATCAAAATAAAACAGACTACTATTTGCAAAGGAAGACGGGACATAAAACTGTGTCCATGCTTTTCACAGAAGTGGCTGTAGTCAGACTCATGGACAATCATCCTGAGGTCAAGATAACAGTGGATGTACTAACAGTTTGACCTCTCTTAATGACAGAATTGCTAGTATTGATGCTAACATAAAAAATAACTTAAGCTCAAACAAATTTAAGATTGAATTCGCCAAAACAAAAATTAGCACTCGTGTTTTTAATGTGAGTGGCCAATATTTGATAACAACTCAATCAATACTCTTTTTTTAGACTCGGCTTTCACGGAAAGAATAATGGGCTATCCAAATGAAAATGTGAAGATGTACGTGGAAGCGGACGCAACACAGAGATCCAAGCACATTCCGAGTCACAGCATCTTCCTGATACATGGTTTGGCAGACATGACCGTGCCTTACCAGCACAGCGTCTCATTGGCCCACTCACTGGCCAAGGAGGATATCATGTTCAGATATCAGGTAATAGCTTTAGAATTTTATTTAAGCTGACTGCACTCATCTGATGTGGTGATAATTGTGGTGTAGTTTTAATACTTTATTTAAATTTCATTTAATCATTATTGATACCTAAAAATTAGCAAGGGAGGCTATAGCCCATAGCGCCACAAGGACCAGCCTAACTCCCTGGTTAACAAGGATATAATTGTAATGGTGAAATATCATATTTTACTAGCACCCCATCTCCATAAATACTGTAGCAGATCCACTGGCATAACTCTGGTTTCTTAATTCAACCAGGCACATTTTAATGAGAATTTTATGATTTAAAAATTTGGCCTTACCTTCTGATCTAATAACTAGGCAAACAAGGCAAAATTGCTTGATCTACTAAAGTATTATAAAAATATCACAACCGTTGCAAAAATTGTTTTTAAAATAAATTTAGTTAAAATTTGATTTATTTAATTAAAAATCAAGTGATCAAATTAGTTTGATATTTTTCAGTTTTCTTGCATTTTTTACACATTTATGACAACGCTCTGCTACGATAACAATTTTTTTTTTTTTTTAAATGAAATAATCAAAACATAGGCTTATAAACAACAGCTTAAGTTGTAATGAAATAAAAAAAAATAAAAACATCCAAGTTATTTTCATACCATGTATATATATAACCCAGGAATATTTTCTGGGTTAGAACCAAAGAAAAATCAAATGTTTACGATGGCAGCAGCGATGCTTTATATATTTATATTTTAACCATCGTGGTTCTACCATATAAATGTTAAATGTATTACACCTCATCAAAACATTGAATACTTTTGGTAAAACACAAGAACTCGACTGAAGAGTACAAAATTTACTCAAAGGATCCTAAACAGCTGTTCTAACAAACAGAAAGCTGACTCTAAGCAGCTGTTTGAATAACAAAACTTTTGATTGTTGCAGAGCTACGCGGACCAGGGCCACGACCTGGTCGGAGTCCTGCCTCACGCGTACAGCTCCATGGAGGACTACCTGAGGGAGTGCCTTACCCTAGACTCTGGCGAGAAGCAGATGTTATAGTTCCCCCGAGGTCACAAAACTTTTGATTGTTGCAGAGCTACGCGGACCAGGGCCACGACCTGGTCGGAGTCCTGCCTCACGCGTACAGCTCCATGGTGGACTACCTGAGGGAGTGCCCTACCCTAGACTCTAGGGGTGTGCGAGTATTCGACCGGTCGAGCTTTTAGGTCGAGCTTTTCAGTATTCGGCTCGGCTCGACTTTTTTCTAAAAAGCTCGACACTCGAGCCGAGCTTTTGATAAGAGAGTTGTTATCGGAAAGATAATTATTGCGATCTATTTTTGGACACGTTAAACCGGAAGAGCGTTTCCCTCCCACGAAAAACGAGCAAAAAACATTCCCTAGTGATAAGGAAAGGACATTGACAGGTAACAAGAAATATTATCTCCATTTAGACGGAAATCGGAGCTATATTTAGTTGACCTTGGGGAACGTGAAATACAGCATTTAAGTCTGTTGTTTTATCAAGGCTTATCTCTTAAACGGTATATCGTACAAGTTTCATTTTTATCTCATTTGATTTATAAAAATGAGACAAAAAATATGAGCCGTCATTTATAGCTGTATGACAAGTAGTTTGTATTTTTGCATTTTGTAGTAAGGATTCCTTATCTCCTAATTAACTCACGCACTGATTCAGACAAGAGCAAAAAATAGGGAAGGGGCTTGAAGTAAACAACCTCCACCCCCCCCTCTCCCTGGCCACTGATAAGGAAAGAGAGAGGGTTAGCTGTTTCTTTCTTTCTGTCTATTCCGTCCTTATTTATTTATGATATTTCTTCTTCTTAATTGTACATTATTTTCTTCACAAAAGTTTAGAAATGTAACTAATTTTAGGATTACAATAAATTATTATTGTTATTCAATATTATTTCATTCATATATTATATTCTGAAATAATAAGTTTAGCCATGAATATTATGCCACAATTGGGACTGCTATTTAATTTTTTATCATCTTTACTTAGTGAACATAAAAAAAATCAATCTTGTGTTTGACTAGGTGTATATGTGTGATTTTTTTAACTTGATATAACTATTTTAAAACCTTTCAACTACTTCTTTCTACTATTGAAATTAAATTTTGAAGTACCTATATGTAACTAGTCTAATTATGTAATTTTAACTATTTATTTTAAAGTAAAGTATTTTGGGATTGGTTATTACTTAAATATAATGTAGATAAATGTAGATTTTAAATTTGGTATTTTTCTTCATAAATTATTTGTTGAGTCAGTTTGATTAATTTTATGTAACAAAATACTGATGAACCCATGAGATAATTCACTTGTTTTGTGGATAAGCTTTCTATTTTTGAGCTGGCGGTCACTTAAGGTATGTAAACATTAGTCTATTGTATCTTTTAAAATTAAAATCAAGCTTCATAATTTCTTTTAATAATTTGGTGATTGTTAAAAAGCTCGGCTCGAAAAAGCTCGAGCTCGAAAACTTTTGAAAAAGCTCGGCTCGGCTCGGCTCGAGTTCAAAAATCACTATTCGCACACCCCTACTAGACTCTGACGAGAAGCAGACGTTATAGTTCCCCCGAGGTCACAAAACTTTTGATTGTTGCAGAGCTACGCGGACCAGGGCCACGACCTGGTCGGAGTCCTGCCTCACGCGTACAGCTCCATGGAGGACTACCTGAGGGAGTGCCTTACCCTAGACTCTGACGAGAAGCAGACGTTATAGTTCCCCCGAGGTCACAAAACTTTTGATTGTTGCAGAGCTGCGCGGACCAGGGCCACGACCTGGTCGGAGTCCTGCCTCACGCGTACAGCTCCATGGAGGACTACCTGAGGGAGTGCCTTACCCTAGGCTCTGACGAGAAGCAGACGTTATAGTTCCCCCGAGGTCACAAAACTTTTGATTGTTGCAGAGCTACGCGGACCAGGGCCACGACCTGGTCGGAGTCCTGCCTCACGCGTACAGCTCCATGGAGGACTACCTGAGGGAGTGCCTTACCCTAGACTCTGACGAGAAGCAGACGTTATAGTTCCCCCGAGGTCACAAAACTCTGCCAGTAGTTCACTTTTTGATAACAGTATTTAAGTATTTTGCGATACTGTTTGGTACTGAATTAACACATTGTACGCCCATGGTAGGACATGCTGTTCAAGAAAGTGTAACTAAGATTGTATTGAAACTGATAGTACTTTAGTTTATTTTTGTTGAAATTTGAATTTGTTAGAACATTAACTTGATCACGATATAGCTAAAAACTCAGCACTCGGTAAAGATTCGATTATTGGCTAAAATGTATTAAAAAGTTGAAATTGTACAACAATCATAACGCTAAAACAACTCTAAGTACACAATAACTATCTTTTCAAATCCAAAAGCAAGAATTTCAAATGTCTGTATAAATTCCAAACCTGTTTGTTTACGACAGTCATATTATCAACAGAATAAAAAATAAATGTATTAAGTACATTTGTTATGGTTTCTAGGCCAAGTTTCAATAGCATCATACTATTTTTTTTCTTTTTTGTTATGAATGATATTAAACTGAATTGTACTTAGATACAAGGCAAGGCATAAGTTTTTATGTTTAATTAAAAATGTGATTTTATTATAATTGGGATGTTTCCATCAACTATGAGTCAAACTTATTTAAAAGTTTACTTTATTTTTGAATACTGAAATTCTTTCAGTGTTTTGACAAAAAAAAGAAATATAATACCTTTACTCGTTTATACTATTAGCAAAAAGGGAACTAAAAGCAGACTTCATTAGTGATCTCATGCAAAACATTCGTTAATCCAAAACCATCAGGAACCTTCTTATTGTTATATAAATAGATTTTATACGAGCTTTGTCTTTGTATTTTAATAATAACCCCTGATTGTTTAATGTATAATACAAGAATGCAATTGCGAATTATGAAATGTAATCAATATGTGCTAAAGGTTGTGCATTTATCGTAAACATTCATAAAAGCTTTTTTATAACAATTGTTGTGTGCAATTTCATTCACCGCTCAAAGCCCATATTATGTGGCATCAATATTCATAAAACCATAATTTACAAGTACTGTATTTCAAGTTGTTTATAAAGATAAATTTCTGTTAGTTAGTTAAAACACATAAGTAAGAATTTCATTTTATAATTTTGTTTCACAATCTTAAACAAAAACATAAGAATCGTTTGACTATTTTTTATCTTAAATTCTTTAATTCAATTTACATCTTCGTTCAACTGTTCAGGTTCTACATAATAACTAATTCCGAAAAGAAAAATATATAAATCCAGATAAATACTAGAAGCATTGGGTTAAGATTTAATTAAAGTATGGTGTTATAACTCATGGTACAGTAGAGCGCCGATTATCCGAACTATTTGGGGACAAGGGGTGTTCGGATAACTGAATATTCGGATAATCGAACACGAAAAGACAACATTTTAAAATTATATATGTAACGTAATTCTTAGTAGTAAAAAGGCTAAAAAATGATCAAACAAAAATTATTCACGTAATTTTATTATGAAATCTATTAGAATACATTGATATCCCGGCGCAACGGGAGTTGCGGTTGGTGCGCGAATTTGAATTGCTTGAGCATCATGTTTGAAATATGAATTATTACGGCGTTCGGTTAACCGACGGTTCGGATGACCGATGTTCGGATAATCGGCGCTCTACTGTATAAAGAAAAAAGAAAGGAGTGTGCACAGTCAGCTGGTATGACATTGGGCTCAAGAAACTGGCAGACCTAGCAGTATGACAGCAGAACTAAGACTGTACACATGAATATGTTGATTGAGTTGTATTAACTGATTAGTATTTTAATCGTCGTAAGCGCTAGTTGCGTGAGCCCAACAATGTCAGACCATCTGACTCTGCACACACCTTTCTTTTTTCCTTACACCATGGATATAACTTATATTGGAGCACTTGACTTCAAAACCTCAAAACTAGTGATTTGATCGAACTCCAATTTTGTATACAGTGAAGATACCACAAATACATGCATCTCAAGCTTACATTACTATGTAATAACAGGGAATATTAATTAAATGTAAATTTAAAGCACAAACTTTTTAGTAATGTTATAACAGTATATCATGTTGCTATATTTGTGCTGTTTTTCCATGTGAGAACAGCAAAACTTTACTAGATGAGTTACAGTTTGCGCATTATATCTCCAGCTACGGCTGAGTCAGCTCGTTGCAAGGTGCAGAGGGAGAGGTGGTACTTTTCTGGAAAAATTGTTCTCAAACAAGACTACTAGTCAAATGCCGAGTTTACTAATATCATATATTGAAATTATCAAATGATGCGGTTGGTATAGCGTCTTAGCCGTAGCCAGAGATGTATTGCGTGAACTGTATGTACAATGCTTTACATCAGACTACATAGAAAAAATAATATATTTTTGCATAGCCCACTTTGTTGCTTGATTTTTCAAACCTACCATAAAGTTAACAAACATTAACGAGGTACTCTTGTAATCAGCTGTTTACTTCCTCGCATTTCTTGTCAGATGTGCACGCTAAATTTACCTTGCAGTTATCAGTAAAGAGTAACTTTCCTATTAACAATAAGTCACAGAAAACATCTGTTTCTGTGTAGTATGGTGTAAAAATATTTGGAGAATTTATACTGAAATTCCATTCATTATAATGCAACTTTTTGACAAGTTAGTTTTGAAAATAATCTTACTCTTAACAAATTACTAAGGAAGTTTTCTTTTTGAATTATCTTATTTGAATAAAGAGGATTTCCTACCTCATCATGGTTTTGATTAGAGATGTGTTGATACCAATAGTCAATTCTCGGTACCACCAGTTCTTTGGAAAAGTACTGGTATGAAGAACTGCCGGTTAAATTTCGGTAACAGTAATGGTATTTCAGTACGGTAATAAAATATCACATATAAATTGCGGGAGTAAGCACTTAAGGCGATTGCACATAATCAGTGAAAGTAATTTTGCCACTTGTGGAATGATTTAAGCAAAATGCAAGTAATGATTTTGCAAAATTGTGAATATAACAAAAATCTCAGTTGAGTAGTTAGTGAGCGTTTTCCCTCAAAATTTATTTTGTTTTAAAAGAAAATAAAAAAATTTTATTTTACCGATAAGCTCATAATTCTGATAGATCTTTTTAAACAAAATGAGTCCTTTTTACCACTGGTGCCGGTAACCAGGACTGAGAACCAATCCTGAGAAAGGACCGGCACAAGAACTGGCTTTGAAAATTTGGTACTGACACATCGCTAGTTTTTATATTACAAAATAAACACCAAAGTGTCATGCTTAAGCTGTAAATTGTTAGGATTTTACCCGATAGTTTACTTTTTTATACAAAGGAATAATAACAATATGTGTTTGGTGAAGTTGTTAGAACAAATTCAAATCTTCTTTAATATATTATCCAGAGAGAAATAGTTGTTGAGTAGCATTTAACAGTAAATATTGTGGTAATCAGTATGTTTTCGAATTTCTAATCTAGTGTTTAATATTTTAGCCAATTGACTCTGGGACACGTGAAAAGATGATATTACATAAGTAAATGAACAATACAAAGAGATTTTTTGTTCATACTTAACAACAAAAACCTTGTTGCTAAAGTTGCAAGTTTAGTAACATTTTACAAGTCAAGTGGTCGATAAAAATTAGTGGTTATGAATCAATTTTTAATAATAATAAATTGAAATAATCGTGTTATATTTTTCACATGTAATATGAATTTTTTTAAATTTTAATAATATTAGGTTGGTTATTAATAAGTTGTGTATTTCATCTGTTTGTTGTAACACGGTAGACTCCCTCTCATCTGAACTCCTCGGGACTGAGGCCAGTCCAGATAATAGTTTTCCTATTTCCTAATATTAACTATTAAATCCAAATACCCATTAAAATAAGATATCTTACGGTTTACCTATCTTAATCCAAATACCTATGATAGTGCAAACATAGGTGGTGACCATAAGATATCTTACGGTTTACTAAATATTTCCCTCGGGAATTGTCCTTATCATTCCTAAATCACTCAAAAACTAATTCATTTTACTGAAATTGAAGAGAGCTCATTTAGACACGTCAATTAGTGGTCTCAAATATTTTCCCATAATACTGTTGCATTTTATTTTTGTCGATGCAATCGCATCCATTTCCTGCCGATTATGTCCAGTTAAACTGATTTTTTGAGAGAAATTTTTGGTTAAAAATATGTTACTTCTGTCAAGAGTGGTTCAGATTAGCCGATGTCCGGTTACAAGGTGTCCAGATAAGAGGGAGTCTACTGTGACGTGATATTGGTTATGTGCTGACAATCAAAATATATATTATTTTGATATTTTAATTTTTTTAATCATATACTATATTATATTTATAACAATAACAATTTACCTTAATAAGGTAAATTGTTGGACTGAGGTGAAGAGTAACGCTTAAGATTTATTAAAAGTATCATTAAAATGTCCAACATTCCATATTACTAAATTACGATTTTTATAACAAAGTTCAAAATATCAAGGTGTACTATAACAAAAATATACTTCCATTCAAACTGCACTTATGTACTTTATAGGACACATAAAGAAATATAAAGTACCAAATTGAATTCATAACATTCATAATGGTAAGGGTAGCCAGTCACAAACAACCAACTTCACCTGGATACTGTAAATAAGTGCAGCATAAAAGTATGTTTGTGCTGCAAATAGTGTTGATTTATCGATTCTTGCTTAGTTATACACTCCAAATCTTGCTACCCAAAAACAGTTTAATTTTCGAACATGAGCAAAGATAAACGATTCCCTTGTACACCAGGGGTTGTCCTTGACTAAGGAAGAAAAATTATGGTCCATGTTTATAGACATTCATCAATGTTAGGTCAAACCTTTTAATATCTAAATAATAATATTGTACTGATGTTTGAACTGTATAAAAGTATTTAGTTTTGTTCTTATTCCATCTTTAAAATCAACATGATACTTTTGAAGAGTGTATAATATGTCAAATAAAATCATGTTTCTTGAGATGTTTTTGAATCATTAATTAGTAGTGGGAATGTTGATAGGATTGGATCGAAATATCCATAATTTATGATCAGGACAGCCCCTACACTTAGAGAATTAGCTAATATTATAAGACAATCAACTTGCTTCACACATTCTTATGCACTTTTGCTATTGAAATGTTGATGTGACTTTTTTGCATTAGTGGTGTAGGCTCTATGGTTAACTTTCCTTGACCAGGGGTAAAGAAGATTAACTGCAGAACTGAATAAATCTATCTGTCATACTAACTTTCTTCCCTGTTTTAATGCTCTATCTCTATTATGATTATGTTTTTTTATCAATTAACACAAATGATATATTTAAAGCAGTCAGATTTAAAATATATCAGACGTATATGAGGATTAACAAAGATTGAAATATGTTTGTGTGATATCATTCATTTACTGTAAACAAAATTCTTGATTTTAATTCATTTTACACTCAGTTTGTAGTTTATTAACAGTCTCTTCATTACGTTCAAGTATTGATTTGATGGAGTGTAATATGCTTTAACCCAACGACACATATAATCTCAAAGCGATTGATTTTCTAAATATTTATACAGTTACTAAAAATCATATGGATAATATTTCAATTTTAAGTCAAGCTTCATCATGATTTTGTGTTTATTTTGTTTATGGAGGATTTTGAAAAGGATATGAAATTGAAATGATAATTATTACACTTTAAAGCCCAACCTCCTCACTAGTCAAACCCTACCTTTATTGCTTACTATATTGAGGATTATTGCATCAACTCCAAAATATTTAGGGCCATGTAGCCCCCCCCCCCAAAAAAAAAAATAAAAGGGCCATGTGGTCCTAACTTTGCCTGTATAAAAAAATAATTTTTGATTTCATTTTTTAATGCATATGGTATTTAATTGTAAAATAAATCTTTGCACGAGTAAAATTTTCTCTTCACTTTAAGCTAATCTGTGATACATACTCTAAACAACAGAATGATAACAAATCTTTGTTTATAACTCCTTAAAATCAATTTAAAACTCGACAAACGCTTTTTAGTGTCAAAGTCGCTTTACTCGATTGATGAGTTCATGCTAAGCCGCTGGGGAAATCAAAATTAGAGCAAATATTTTATGCGAATGAAATCTAGCATTGGCGTGTCACTTTAAACAAAGTGAAAAAAATTGTACTTATACTATTTGACGTTTGCAATGCAATGTATATTGTCTTTTTACTGCAATAAAAATATTTGAATTTGAATTTGAATAAAATTTTTATGTTGATTACGGGTTTAAAAAAGAGATAAATAATTATTTTTAATTCTTTGAAAATTTAATGAAGATAATTGTAAGCAACGAGAAAATATCAAAAACTAATACCGGTATCACAAATTTTAGTTTAAAAATTTAATTTATTTTATAAGATATCATAGATTAAGTTTATATACTTACAAACTGTTAGCTATTAATCAATTAAATCTTCAATTTTAAATACAATTCTCATTGCTTGTGAACAGTGGAAATTCTTTGTCATCAGATGTTTCTGCCTAGAAGGAAAATACGTATATAAAGAATACACAATTATACAGGATGTTTCCTGCATACCTCTTTTGGATTTTTTCCTCGCATCAAGATAAATTATTTTTACCACACAACCAAACTATGAGTCTACTTATTATAGTTCTAATTACCATTTTCAGGCAAACATAGATTGTTAGGTGCACATAGTTTCTTATACTGTCAGGCACTGGTGTGTTTATCTTGTTAAGTTGCAATCAAACAAAAAATACAGGTTAAAGTAACTTTTAAAAACTTATCCCATGGCTATTAATTAACCGATTCCATTGATCAAATAGTCATTGCATTCCTAGGAAATTTCAATAAGATGATTTTTATGAAATTCGGCATCAAAACACAGGACGTCATCTCTGTATAGGCGGGATCTTGAAATGGCTCATTGTAATGATTTTGGCAAAATTATTCCTATTAAGAAACCTAATCATCCCAAATTTGAAGTTTCTACCTTGGAATGGACAAAAGTTATCAAAAAATGTGTTAAAAACACATACGGGCAAGGAGACAGAAAACTCGGCTTCAGAGTCTCATGGTAATAGACAAAAATATGTTTGTCTTGATGCAAGCAACATATCCATAGAGGACTCCAGAAAGTTTGGAAACACCCTGTGTATTTCATTATTCAATGACCATCAGTGTAACTACGAGATAACTCATGAAAAGATCGAAAAACATTCTTTTCCCAACCTTGTTTGGTTTAAATTTAATCTTTTTCCATTAGTTCCTAAAATTTGCTGCAACATAGAAAATCAACAGGCAATGGTTTGTGTTTGTACGATGAACGATCATCAATACAATGAAAATCTCTCACTCTTCATAGAATATTTTTTAAGGTTTCTTGTTCATCATTTAATAATATGAAATGTTTATGTGTAAATAAGTGTTTTTATTTTGTGATTGCCGCAACGGGCACAAAATTAGTAAGGACAAAAGCAAGTCTGCATCGATAGTTTTCGTAATTTACGTAGTTGACTGCTTACTACTTTTTATATTATAATCAAGAAAATATAAAAATGTACATTAAGGTACTCTAATCAATACAGCTTGAAGAGTACAATCACATGAACTCCAAAACCATCCTATCTTGAGCTTTTTTGTAAAAATACGCATCTAACTAAATCCAGGCATCTGCTTACAATGTATATATATACAAGGTCTGCCTTTATATTTTTGAGCTTATATTTTATTAAATGGAATGGAACCCTGTGGTGTTATTTAATCTAACATCCAGATAAGATGTGTAATGTTTGCCAGTTGTTCATAAGTGTTTGATTGTTGAAATGTAGTTATATAAAACTGTTTAAGCTAATAAATCTGTTGTTGTTTTTGCCTTTTGCACATTCTTAACACCCAACAAATGGCTTGAAAGGAGGTAGGAGTTCCATATCTGATCTTTAGCCAGTAGCAGACGATTGAACGTATTTCAACATCTGATCTTTGAGAAAACAATATCGAGTGATCTGCACACAGTCGATCTTTGATATAATGATTGAGAAAACTTTACATCCAACTCCATCGTATTTATCAATGTTGTTACTCTATGATAGTACATTATTATCGATAGTATTTCCTACACTAGACGACTGATGATGATAAAGAATCTATTAAACATAGTTTATCATGGCAAAGGTAATTTCGCTTTTTGCTAAATCTACTCTGCGTTGGTTTCAGTAATCGAAAATCAGTTATAAATCTGTTGGGTTTGGTTGACTCATACTGTTCCCTTAACTGTTAGTAATGAAGAGGTAATATCAAAAAGGTAAACACCATTGGGACCAGCCAAAATTAAAGATAATTAAAATAGTCAACAGTTATTAATAAAATTAATTCGTTATTTAATTATTCGTTATTCGATTCTACTGCAAACAACAAAACGTTCTTGAATAATAGAATTGTAAAAATTAGAATTGTAGAATCTAATTTTATTATGAGTGTTTGAATCAGGATCTTGGCAACGTCAAACTGAGAAGCACACTATTGGTCTGAAATGAAGTAATCAGATTAAAGATGGGTGAGATGGGTGAGATGGGTTGTTTAGTTTAATTTACCATATCTACTGATTAGGACTGTTTTCTTATCAAATTATTTTCTAATTTATAAATATTTATTAAATTAATACCTACTTTGCCTTACCACTTTCACACAAACAAAACTTTTGAATTATTTAAACTATGATTAAATATTTGTAAACCAACCTCCTCAAAGTTCAATTTCAGTTAGACTAAGATTTTTTCAAGTTTTCATTCAAAAGCATAAAAATCTAAAAAAAGTTGTAGCTAAATCTAAAAGATCTTTCTCATTAGTTGTTAAAATTCTACTAAGTATTGGCAACTGAAGAATCACAATTGGTTGCAATGATTTCAGTCAATAAAGGAAAATTGTTTGATATTGTGGTTTCATGAGTTAAAGAGAGGCTTTAAACCTACATCTCCTTTCTTGCTTTATCCTTTTTCTTTTCTTGCTGTGTTTTTTTTTTTTTTGGCTTAACACAGCAAGAAAGCTGAAATTCTATTGGTAGGCTATTGGTAGGCTTTATGTAGGCCTATCTAACAATAGCTTAAGGACTAGGATGAATGGCCACAGGAAAGATTTCAACACGAAATACAAAGACAAACCGGTAGTCCAACATGCCATAAGCCACAAAGAATCTATCTTCAACAATTGTTTCTCCACCAAAGTAGTAAAATCCTTACCCCCTCATTACAACCAATCACAGTTAAGAAGATGGGAACTGGCCTATCAGTGGTTCATTAAATCTAGAGAACCACCAAACTTCAACCTAAGATGAACTCCTTCCCCCAAACCACTAACCCTACCCAAAATAGCAGGCTTCAACTACCAATATGTATTGTGCTCAGTGGCGGTTCGTACATAGGAGCACATGAGCACGTTAACCCCCTATGAAAAACCACAAATAATATTATTTATTAAAATACAATGTTGTCACTAGAACCAGTGAGGCGAGACTGAGTTTGGAGCACAGCTCCGCGGCTACTATAGGCCTGTAGGGCAAGTCCATTTGTGGCAGCGGCGGGGGAGGAACCATGATTGCATGGTGCCTTATGGAGCTTCCCTCGGAGCTGCTTCCTATTGTGCCCATATGCGTTTTAACGAGGCTTGGCACTTGTTGCTTTTTGGTTCGGATGATGTTAAAGTTTATTAATATAATATTGTGTGTTTTAATGTTGTTTTTAGTGATAAATATGTTTATGTCAGTGATTTAGTTTGGTGTTTTTTATGATATACTCTGATTATTAAAAGAAAACAACCGGTGTAGCGGCCGCGCAATAGCTGACCCTCTGCAAAAATATTTATTACGCTCCTGACTAATGGTAATGGCATATTTAATTTATTGCAAATGTATTGTTATTCGTGTCAAAACATAACTGGCTATGTAAAATTATATTTTTTGGGGCAGGAATTAATTACAAATTGTTTAAAGACTTAGGGCCTACGTTACTATTAACACATATAAAATTTACTAAAAGCGGTACAATTATTTAAAACTTGCTGCAAAACTTGTATTGTACTTTTTAAACGAATAAAATTTACTAAAACTTGTAACGAAATATTTTAGTTCAACTGTATGAAATAGAAAGAGTCAGTTCTGCGTGGTCGCGGCCGCGTTTTCTTTCGGTAATCAAGACACAGTCGTAATTCATCGTAGGTCAATGATTTTTATTTTCAAGGATTAATCAAGAAGAACATTAATCAATGGTGGAGGATAATAAATGTAGGCCTCAGTTCACAGTTAGTTATTTAAATAACATTCGGTTTTCAGATTTATGGTTATAATATTAATTATCTCAGTATATTTCAGGCTTACAGATTAATAATAAAATTGGTTTTAGTCATTTATTAATGTTCAACATAAACTGTGTAAGCCTTATTTATATGTTTACTCTGAATAATTCTCTTTTAAAATAAAATTATGGTTATTTTTATGTGCAAGATTAAAAATTAAAATTAAAGTCAATAAAAATAGTGAGGAACTATCTAATGTTTAATTTTGGGTTAGTATCATATTAATATGTAATAGTAGCAAAATACAATTCATAATCGTCAAAGGGAGGGTGGTGCCTTATTAAATTTAACTTTAAGCATTATGCTCATGTATAACAACAGATACCTCAAGAAATGAAGGCGCCGCGGTCTTTTAAGCGTGTAACGTACTCAAATACCGATTATTTTGAGACAATAACTCCAGTATAATACATTGATATCATGTGTATATTTTTTAACTGTGAACCCCCAGTACATAAACTTACGAGCCACCACTGATTGTGCTTCATATAATGTATATAGAGTAAATAGTTTACAAGATGTGTCATATATGTCTGTCGGTCAGTGTGGCAACACCGAAAAGGACAATTTCCAGTAATCCAGTTCATTCACTTCCTGGTTGAGAATGGTGCCAGTGGCACTGAAATACTCCAATTGTGTTTCAAATATTAGTGTACTCTTTCAACTTGAATAATCTTCATTCAGGTAAGCCTGTTATCCTTCCCAGATTATAAACTTCTATCATTATGATTGAAATTTCCCCTTATCTCTTTTCAGCACCTTCCCACTATCTTCTCATGTTTTTCATTTCACACTGCATGCAACACTGTATCATTTCTTGATTTAAAATTAATAGCGGACCATATATCCTGGTCAGTATTACTAACAGTGTTTCTCAGCATTGACAGTAAATACTGATCAAAACTGTGGGTATTGGCGAATTAATGGAAAATACTGATGAATCGATCACAAATGGGATTGATGAAAAGTGGATTGGTGATACAGTATTGTCAGTGCATACAGTCAGTAAGTACTGACACCCTCATATAAGGTTCGCTTATGGTTTTAAAGTCTTCAGTATAACATTATTTGATTTAAAAAAGTAAAACAGGGAAGGAACAACCACTCAGTCTTAAGTTATCACAATTTATTTTTTAATATAAAATGTAGGGGACAGAACAAGTAGCTCACGGATATTCTTAGAAACAGTTCCAGCAACCTGAAATATCACATATATATAACAATGGGGAGTGACTTTCATCACAACTAAAATTTAATTTCATATGTATGTAAAAATAATAACAAATTTAAAAAATTCTTCCCAACCAAGAAAACAAATATAATCCCGTATCTTCTGTTGTTTTAAACGATGAAAATATTCAATATCTTGTTATTTATTTTTTTAATTACTCGTAAATTAATCTTAAGCAATAGAAAAAACTTACGAAAGTAAAATGGTGGTGACTGGAACTTAAACCCCTCCCCTCAACCCTCATCATCCAACATGTTGTCAGATTCTAAATCTGATTCTGAGGCAAAAATACAATCTCCTATTAACACGTGTTTTAGTTATTTTAAAAATAATCCCTCTGAAAACAATACTCATTAGCCCACCTTGATGAGGGCTGCTTTAAACAATTAGTATTGACCAAAATTACTGACCTTGTACTAAATTAGTACATTTTCGCCGTAGACCAGTTGCCCACGATTGTCAACGGATCCGTGATCTCCACACCACTGGCCGTTATTGCGCCAATTTGGTACTAAATAAAAAAAAACCCAAGCAAATGAATATTAAATAAAAAAGGACAATAAGTATTTTTCCATGATGTAAATAAGTATATAAGTAAATAAATATGCCTTTATTAGCCAGCGTTTCTCTGATACATCAGCTTTCCAGAACAACTTTTGTCTCTTAAAAACTAATTATCAAAACAAGTCAGTATTTTCTTGAAACATGGCTTATACAACTGTCCTATCAAAGAAAAACTCTCAATTAACTTTGGCACAAAAAATGGTTACTCATATTTTGCAATAGGTAATTCAAGTTGTAGTGCAAGGCTATTTTCTTATTTTTGTACAGTTTAATATTCTCTAATAGTGTTATAATTCAGGCAAAATTTCATAATCAAACAAAAAATGGAAAAAAACGCAGATGAGATAAAAATCTCTTCTGTCTAATCTCTAACAAGCTCAGAGACATAGTGTAATTTCATAGCCCAATTTTTGAGGTTATGTTTACAACTCGCAAAGCACAACAAACTTGGTGTTCTGCTTTTTGGGCTTCTCGAGAGCTCCAAGGAGTATCTCCACCAGTGGATAGACAAAGAGGAAAAGATTAAAGCAAGCTGATATATGTAATTTTGTGTTTTTTTTTTTCTTTCGTTAATTGTTATGTGTATGTTGTTGTGTTTAGGAGTTCTATCTATTGTTGTGGTGTTTGATAGTCTATTTATTGTTTCTTTTAGTCTATTCAGCTGCGTAAATCATGTCATACTGTAGGTGCCTGCCCTAACCGCCAAAGAATATTGTTAGAGAATAAGTAGTAATTTAGTTCTTGTACATATAACAAAATAAATATTTAAAAAATGTAATTTATAATGCAAGTACTTTTTTTCGGATCTACAAATGGACCTCGCCGACAAGTTTTGTTAAACTTGGCGAGGCCATAATTATGTAAAATAATGAAATAAATAATTTAAATTTGAATTTGAATTTTTGAATCATGAGAAAGTTTTGACCACGTCTAAGGGTGGGTTTAAAAAAGTTGTGAACAAGGCAGAAGCAAGGCCACACTAAAATACAGAACAGAATCTCCCTCCCCCTCCACCCCCCAAGTGCCATGTCACAACACCCGCCGAACTCCTAGCACTGTATTGGATATAACACCTAGAATCATACAAATATTTTAAACGTTTTTATAAGTGGTGGCATTAGAACATGAAAATCAAAACAACAAGAAACATAATTGTAACATTTTATATAAATCACTTGACGAAAAGTAAACAAAATAATTGTCTGTAATGTTTGGCGTTATTTTAGTCTAAAAAATAAGGTCTTCTTCTGTTTAAAAATATTTTTGCCTGTAGTTGGTATTTCACTAATTAATGAAAACTGAAAAAATATGCGGTTTATAAACAAAAAATTAACCAATTTAATTAGAGCATTAAAATTTTAAGAGAGCCAAATGAATCACCATTAGAGTACATTAAAAAACTACTGTGATTAATTATGTCTGATACTGAGACGCCACTTGGCAGAGGTCAAGTCGTGAACCACTGACCTTGTTGAAAGTGCGGCCGTCGCGGTAGTACAGGACCTCCATGCACTTGACCAGCAGGTGCTGCGCCTCCTGCTGTGTCATGTTTGGCTTCTTCTCCACGGCCTCGCGCATCAGCGGCAGCGCGATGTATGCCCCGTAACCCGTCGCGATATGCTTGTCCTCGTAGGCCGTCCCCAGCATGTTCACCGCTCCCAGGAACCTGGAGGCAAACAACACTCAGCTACATCAGCAGCAGCGCGATGTATGCCCCGTAACCCGTCGCGATATGCTTGTCCTCGTAGGCCGTCCCCAGCATGTTCACCGCTCCCAGGAACCTGGAGGCAAAAAACACTCAGCAACATCAGCGGCAGCACGATGTACGCGCCGTAGCCCGTCGCGATGTGCTTGTCCTTGTAGGCCGTCCCCAGCATGTTCACCGCTCCCAGGAACCTGGGGCCAAACAACATTCAGCTACATCAGCGGCAGTGTGATGTACGCGCCACGTGATGTATTTGTCCTCGTAGGCCGTCCCAAGCATGTTCACCGCTCCCAGGAACCTGGGGCCAAACAACATTCAGCTACATCAGCGGCAGTGTGATGTACACGCCACGCGATGTGTTTGTCCTCGTAGGCCGTCCCAAGCATGTTCACCGCTCCCAGGAACCTGGCCGAACAACACTTTTGAATTTGTTCTTGATTAGGAGTGTGTGATTAGTGATTTTTTAACCTCAAGCTGAGCCGAGGTAAGCTTTTTCAAAAGTTTTCAAGCTTGAGCTTTTTTGAGCTGAGCTTTTTTTTAACAATCACAAATTATTTTAATATTTAAGCTTTATAATTTTACTTGTTTATTTAAATATTGAAAGATACCATAGACTAATTCTTATGTAATTAAATTGATTATCAGCTTAATTCTTGAGCAGGCGCTTCACCGGTAAAACGGCAGCAGGCGCATGTGGAGTTTTACTCCGCAACATTAAATTGCGTAAATTTCACCCTTTTTACTTGATTTATACCGAAAAATTGTATTTAAATATTGATAAACTCCATTAGGAATCTCATTTCATTGTTGATACAATTAATTGTTAAAATTAGTAGGTGTGATAATTCAATTGAACATAGTAAGTAATTTTCTAGTATAGAATAGGTATCACTTTAAATAAATTTAGGGGTGTGCGAATAGTGATTTTTGAACTCGAGCCAAGCCGAGCCGAGCCGAGCTTTTTCAAAAGTTTTCGAGCTCGAGCTTTTTCGAGCCGAGCTTTTTAACAATCGCCAAATTATTAAAAGAAATTATGAAGCTTGATTTTAACTTTAAAAGATACAATAGACTAATGTTTGCATACCTTAAGTAACCGCCAGCTCAAAAATAGAAAGCTTATCTCCAAAACAAGTGAATTATCTGATAGGTTCATCAGTATTTTGTATTAGTTACATAAAATTAATCAAACTGGCTCAAAAAAAGTTTATGAAGAAAAATACCAAATTTAAAATCTACATTTATCTACATTATATTTATGTAATAATTCACTTTAAAATAAATAGGTAAAATTACATAATTAAGCTAGTTACATATAGGTACTACAAAATTTAATTTCACGAGTAGAAAGGAGTAGTTGAAAGGTTTTAAAATAGTTATATCTAGTAAAAAAATCACACATTTACACTTAGTCAAACACAAGATTGATTTTTTTTATGTTCACTCAGTAAAGATGATAAAAAATTAAAAAGCAGTCCCAATTGTGGTATAATATTCATGGCTAAACTTATTATTTCAGAATATAATCTATGAATGACATAATATTTAATAACAACAATAATTTATTGTAATCCTAAAATTAGTTGCATTTCTAAACTTTTGTCAAGAAAATCATGTACAATTAAGAAGAAGAAAGATCATAAATAAATAATTACGGAATAGAGAGAAAGCAAGAAACAGCTACCTGTCTCACTGTCCTTATCAGTGGCCAGGGAGGGGGGGGGGGGTGGAGGTTGTTTACTCCAAGCCCCTTCCCTATTTTTTGCTATTGCCTGACTCAGTGCGTGTGCAAGAGAGCGTGAGTTCCTTATCTCCATTAGGAGATAAGGAATCCTTACTACAAAATGCAAAAATACAAACTACTTGTCATACAACTATAAATGACGGCTCATATTTTTTGTCTTATTTTTATAAATCAAATTAGACCAAAATGAAACTTGTACGACATACCGTTTAAGGGATAAGCCTTGATAAAACAATAGTAGACTTATATGCTGTATTTCGCGTTCCCCAAGGTCAACTAAATATAGCTCCGATTTCCGTATAAATAGAGATCATATTTCTTGTTACCTATCAATGTCCTTTCCTTATCACTAGGGAATGTTTTTTGCTTGTTTTTCGTGGGAGGGAAACACTCTTCTGCTTTAACGTGTCCAAAAATAGACCGCAATAATTATCTTTCCGATAAGAACTCTCTTATCAAATGCTCGGCTCGAGTGTCAAGCTTTTTCGAAAAAAGTCGAGCCGAGCCGAATACTGAAAAGCTCGACCTAAAAGCTCGACCGGTCGAATACTCGCACACCTCTAAATAAATTGTATTTAAATGTTGACAAACTTCATTAGCAGGGTGTCCAGCAAGTGAGCATTGCCGAAGTTCCATACATTTCCCATATATTTCCCGAATACATCATATTTTTCCCCAACGCTGTTTTGCAGAAAACGTTATAGCCTAAGGTTAACCGATTGAACATGTTTGGAGTGCACGGAGCGTGAGTCCACATACATGCACGCAAAACCCTGATAACAAAGTTCTTTCTTGTCTCCGGCATCCCAAACTGCGTATTTTCCGTTCGGTTGTATTTTAGTCTATGTGTATCAAACTCCACTTGTAAGTGGAGTTTGATACATGGCATCCCACGTTGCGCTTCTGTCGCAGCGCCGGCAGAACGTGACAGGGGCGTGCCGACGGGGGGGGGGGGGGGGGGGGGGGGGGCGACCAGACCCCACCCCACAAATGTTTTTTATTGAAAAAAAATCTATGAATATTTTGTACAATATTTATTATGTAATGCCTCATTTATAGATATTTTATGCCATTTCTGGTCAATTCCCACATCATTCCTTCCGAATTTGGCTAGGAATATTTAATTTACTCAGACAACCGGCTGTTGTCTTTACAAACAAAAATTATGGTATAATTCTGGTGTTCATCGTATCCACGGACTGCAATCTACAGGGATGCATGGAACCTTTCTGTCTTTACGGCAAGAAATATTGTGTTATTTCTGTAACTGCAAATCTTAGCAGGGACACTCATTGGGTCCCTCATCGGGTGTTAATTCTGTTTTTTAGTAAACAGTTCCTACTATCCATTTCCTCCAACGTTAACATTTAATTCCCGAAATAATAAGGGCTTATTATTTCGGGAATTAAATGTTAACGTTGGAGGAAATGGATAATAGGAACTGTTTATAAAAAACAGAATAAACACCCAATGAGGGACCCAATGAGTGTATTGAAATAAATGCAATTGATTGCAATACTGTTTACACAGTTGTCAGGAATGATTCTCAGATGTTCGCCTCTCCGTGTTCTATTGTGCAACAGCACTAAAAATAGATCGAAGACAAATCCCTTTGTCAGGTTTTAGGCAGATACTGTAACTAGTTTCGATTCCAGTTTCCAGACCTAATCAAAAATAACGCCTCTGCCATATGATAGAGTTAAATAGTTAGTGACTTGTGACATTTAATTTGAGTTGTTAAAATGAGGCACATCTTTTATGATACGGTCCCCTATAAACAACAAGATAACTAATATTTTGACGCTTAATAAAAATGGGGTTCTCTGTCTCTCCCTCTCTCAAACAAACACCACAAGCGATTCTCAACCTTTAAATCTTCCAAAGGGGTTTGCACACCCTGCACGCAAGTGACAATCGATTCTTGCCCTTCCGTCAAATGCCAAACTGTCCATATTGGCAGGCACAAACGCTCGACACTGAAGTTCAAGCGATTCTCAACCTTTCAACTGTCGCTGGACGTCTGTGTCTGGTGTCATTACCACGACGACTGCTGGCCAAACTACAAACAAGTCAGTGTTTTCGCTTGAGGGTTCTCAATGTTAATCAATGCATCACATCAATGCACTGGAAGAACAAAATTAATTACTATTTAAAAAAAAGATAAAACATCTTCTGTCATCATTTTAACCAATGAAACTTAAGTGTCCTTATTTTCCTGGTCGTCGGACACCCTGATTAGGAATCACATTTCATTGTTGATACAATTAATTGTTCAACTTATTAGGTGTAATAATGCAATTGAACATACTAAATAATTTTCTAGTATAGGTAGGTATCACTGTCTGTGTTACGGGAGAGGGCACACCGCAAATTGACACGGCATCACTGAATTGCAAATAACAAGGTACCAAGGGGGTAAGGGAAGGTATAAATAGCTCTAGGGGCTTCCTGGAATGAGGCGTGTGAAGCACAAAGCCGGACACAACTGCCCACACCCATTATGCTTGTTTATTTTAATAAAAAAAACACGTGCGGAGGTAAACTCTGCATGCGCCCGCTCGAGGGTTAAAATAAAAAAGGATTCCTCCATGTAACGAGTTGATGATCTGATAGAAACAAGATTGTTTTTTGTCTTAAACTTCACAAACTAAAGATGATTACAAAAATAATGGACCCAATTATAAAACAGATGTAGTTTCTGTCTCATTATCTGCGAGTATTGGTGGACCGAGCCTTGCTCAGTGTTTACTATTTCATCTAGTTATTGTAAAAAATTTCAGTGTCATAATATTCATTAATATGCTTTTTTTATTACTACATGCAATCTTCATCTCTCATGCTGCATTACTCCTAGATAACAGTAGTTTTGAAACACCACAGTTATGATTACTATTTTACTTTTAGTTCACACCTTCCTTGCTTATTTTGTTGCTATAATGCCAACTATTAAGGCCAATGCCAAAATTTTACAACTTTAAAATTAATTTTATTACATTATTCGATTTTATCTGGCCAAGTAACCTGCATACAACACGTTTTGAGTCAGAAATTGGTTATTTCCAGACTTTGAAGAAAATCCATGGAACTGTTTGTGCAATCAAGGAAGAAATCAATCAATAGCCTAACTCAAACATTGCTCACATAAGAGTATAGATATTTCAGCATCTATTTTACATACAAAAAAAACACCAAATGGCAAAATGCTGGTCAATACAGCCAGTTTACGAACAATAAAAAAAATGTTTGCAACTTTTGCAATTATGTGTTTGTAATAGTAGAACTAACAAAATGTTAAGTGTACATACTTTTATATAGCTTATGACAGATAATATACATTAACAGTTGAAAGAGAGAAGTTAAATCAAGGTTTTTCTGTAGCTTAACTATTTTATTGTATGGCCATTCAACCATTACTATGAGACGCCAATCACCATTAAGGGATATTTTAAGGCAAATATGAGTGAAAGATGGACGCCAGATGATTGTGGTGCAATCTTATACTGACTAAGGCTGACATGTTCCATGTGAAATTCTGTTAATTAACAGTCCAACAGTAAATGGCAACCACAGGACCTACAGTCAAACGTGGAATTCAAACCATAGTTTCACTAATTAATTACGAACTGGTCTAGTTATGGTCCACATATTTTAAATTAAATGTGACTAGAAAAAAATCTAGAACTTACGGCACACCATCTTGAAGACCAGCTACCACATAATCATTCCAGAGGGGGTCGAACTTTGACCTACGGTTGTAAAGAACACGAGTGAGCCAGCAATGGAGAGATTTGGGCTTGAGGTTGAATCCATCGTCCATGCAGTCTTCATCAATTCTGTAATAAGACAGTTTTATTTAATTAATCAAAAAAGGGCTATATGAGAGATGCTTCTTAAACTGGAAAAAATCTTTTCTTATGAAAGTAGAAAAAAAACAGGCAAAATGCCAGACCTTCCGGGATTTTTTTCCTAAAGTGCCAATCTGGTAGCGAATCGCAAGATCTCCATAATGTAATGGATCAGGAGTCTCCTTACTAGTTTTTATTACCAAATGCTCTTCATTTATTGAGGACTTGTCATTAGCTGCCACTGGGAGATCAATGAATTTTGCGAATAATGAAGGTTATCAAATTAATGTAACCCAAAATAAAATTATTCCTTATGCAACATAATACAGTGCTTAAAGAGTCAAAGTTATTAAACCACTAATGCCGATAGGCAATTAATAATTAATTATGTTTTACTGCAACAGTTGTAATGAGTTGACGAGGGTAATAAAAGATGTCATTTTGACAACAGATCCCTTCTTTCAGAACTGCTGCTTGTTATTCGACCGACCATGTATTTTTACTGAATGAAGAATAAGTTAGTGGATCGGATCATTAAAAAAATAAGCCTGAGAAAAGGGATAAATATTACTTTAATGTTGTCTTATTTTCTTTAAAGGCCTATACTTTTTAACTCCTAAGAATAATTAACACAGACAATTAGTAAGGCTACTGGAAGTTTAATATTCGTTTTATATTGTTTAGAGTTAAATTAGAAATTTTTAACATTAAACACTCTTTGTAACAATGGTACCGGTATGAAGAATCAATTCTGTTAGGTGTGGGGTTTCGGACCGAGAATAGATACATTTTTGAACCGACCCATCTCTAGTGAAGTGCCAGATTAGACCAACTACAGTAAAATTTTTTTTATATCTGCAGTAAAACTACTCTCACCATTTAACCACAGTCAGTTAGCACATGAAATTTGTGGCAACTCAGTGTGTCTTTCACAGTATTCCTATGATTCCCTGCGGTCAGTAAGCTTAAATAATCACAATCAAATTTCATGGGCTCTTTGAGCTTTTGGAAAATTACTCCCGTCATTTACCTGCTATCAAAAAATAAATTCTTGTAATTGGCTGCCTGAAAATGCCGGCCTACTGGAGGGCCGAATTAACGCAGTGCCAAATTACAGAGGATTTACTGAGTTCCTGATGCTACAATTTATTCTGAGGACAAAACTCATCAACTAAGTTAAGAATAACCTAACATACCTAAATGTAATTCCTTTTTTTTATTCTAGCCTAAACCAAGAAGTTCTACTTTGAAACTTAATTTTAATGTAATAGGGTGAAATACTAGCAAAATGACAGATTATTATTTGAACCTAATTCAAGGTTCAGAGTACCAGGTCTGTATGTTTATAGCGAATTTCCTTAAAGGAATATTAGCGAATTTCCTTAAAGGAATAAGCTATTACCATAGGTCTCATGGTAAGACCTAAGCCCGAGACCACGTTAACTTTTAATTTGGGGGCCCCCAGAAGCAAAAAACCCTATTCGTTCAAATTGTTATATATATCTATATATCTGTATATATATCCATATATATGTCTGTTAACACGATAGTGGCCGTAAATATGGTCTGATCTTAATGAAATTTGGTACAGACGTGTAAAGTGGTAATCACTCGGACGAGTTCGTGAACCAGCCCGATCGGACCACCGGAAGGGGGGGTAAAGGGGGGTAAACCCCCTCAAAAATGGGGTTTTTTTTGAATTTTTTACATAGAAAATTAAAAATTATCCAATTTTTGCTAGCATTATTGAATTCAGCTCAAATAACAATTTAGTATTTTGAATCACTGCTCTATGTCCATTGCTTTCCAAGTAATTGAAAGTGGTAAACACAGTACGTTGTCCCAATGTTAACCTTATGGGAAATAAAGAAAATTCTATATCTCGCTTATTTCTCAACATATCTTGATAAAACTTGGTATATGGCTTCTTCTAGTTCAGATCAACTAAATATTGAATTAAAACCACCCAGTTTTGATATACTAGTAGCAGCAAACCTGCATACTCATTCCCCATGTTATTCTTATGGAGCTTACAAAAACATGTTGAATCTCGCTATGTTGGATTGAAATATGTTGTTTTGCATTTGAAATTCGCTGAGTATGCTGGTCTGCTGCAACGGGGGTATTTCTTGATAATGAACATCAAACTAACTGAAAGTCTAGTGTGTTCATTTGTTTATAACATGTAGGCCCTATGCCTAATGCCTTATTGAATAAGGCCATTTGAATGTTTGGCCAGAGTAGACATTGGAAATAAATCATAATAAATTTTCAATACGGTATTTATTAAGTTAATCAATCATATTATAAATTGGTTTTATAAATTAAATTTTAAGAAATGTAACTAGAATCTGGCTTACATTTTTTGCTGAACGATATCCTTCAAGTACTGGAAATCAGCATAGTCACCGCTAGCTCCAATTAAAATGTTCTTGTTGACCTTTATGAGGCGAGTGCAGTTTGTGAACCGTGCAAGGCTGCCATATGAACCTAGCAGATCTGCACTCAAAACGACTCCACCGTCAAACTTGATAGCCAAAACTGAAGTGGTGGTTGTAATTGGCCTCCTAAAAATAAAAACACAAGTTTAGAACAACACAAATATATCTTAGTCCCCTAAGTTGGTAGATTATGTAGATTAAATATCTGATTTGCCACAATTCCTAAGGCAGACAGCTGAGTTGTATTTTCAACATCTGTTCTTCAGGAAAACAATCATTTATTTAAAACCATCCAAAGTTAAAACCCTATCATAGGTATTGTATTCAAAATATCCGGATAAGTTACCTAAGTTTAATCAAATTTTAATTTAGCCTATAGTTTTGTTGTTATTGTTGTAGGTACCGCATTGTAGGCCTAACTATTCATTTTTCATTAAGTACTGACTGTTATCAGAATAAAATAAATCAAACATATAGAATAGGTGGATTGAGATCAAATCAAATCATATCAAGTCAAACAATTTTTTATTCATTATAAATCTATAGCTGAGTTAAGGCCACACTACACTACGGGCCGGAGTCCTTCCATGGTGATGTCACATTATCAGACAGAATCGCAGACGCTTTTGTAATGCATTCTTATGGCGATTTATTGTCACACTCTTCATGCTAGGGGAAATGTTTTATGGAAAAACATTTTTTGGCAATATGTGAGGGTTCATAGTTTGCTTATTAGCAGCCAATGAGTTAATTACAGGAGGTAGTTGATATCTGTATAAATCTGTAGACTGTCTTTCACAAGGCTTGAGTCTAAATAAGTGTGCACATTATGAAATAATGAATTATAAAGCCTACATCCCACATAATGGTACCTGTACAGTTTAAAAATAAATTCAAAACTTACTGAGAATGTTGTCTAAACCCATCGTTCATTAGACTTTTATTGGCTTTAGGAAAATCATATATACATCCTGGGGCTGGGCCATTGCTCCAAAAAGGAAGTTCGCCTGAGAAAGGTCCTGAAAAAGCCATAAGTTACTAATAAAACTTTACTAATTAATTATTCTGAATTAAATTCTTCGATGCTGCAACTGTAGCCCTGAGGAAAACTAACCAAACTTTAACTTGGGACTTTGGAGATGATTTGACAATAATCTATTTTTCTGTTAGCGCCAACGCATAGAGTACAGTATACACGAACACGAGGTGAATACGATGTTCATTATTACTCTATGGCCTTACCTGAGCCAGACTTTCAGACCACCTACTTGTTTGACGTCATAAATCCTGCAGCATGGCCTGTATTTGTAGTGTGGCCTTTCTGGATCCCTCGCCCCTATTTTCAGATGACGTAATTTATGGATGGGAATGTATCTCAATTATTTATTTTCCTCGATTATTCTTTTTTTTCCGATTAATGTAATTGAAGCTAAAATGGTGGTGGTCAGAAATGTGAGTCTGAATTACTAAATTTTGACCAGTTTCAAGATTTGTGATAATATTATCTGGATATTTATTTATTTATTTATAAACGGTTTACACCAATTTTACAAAAATGTGTATATATGCAATAATACAATGACAAGTGCTGAAAATAAATATACATGCATTGCATTAAAGCTAATTATAGAAACAAAATGCTAGCAGACAATAAAACATGCAAAATGCTAAAGCTAATACATATTGGGTGCAGTGCAACAAAGTGTAGGGTGTAGGCTACTATGGGAATAAAAATTCTGAATAATCAACTAATAATATTGTAGAGTAGGATTCACCTAAGTTGGCCAAAGCATGTACTAATCATCTCATCAAAAATGTTTATACAAGTCACATTTGGCGCGTTCAGCCGCAGTCACCGGTGGGTAATACTAACCTATATTAAGTGAACGGTAGCGGTGGACGTACCACCTACCGACCATTGTTGTGCATCCACCGATGTTGTGTTTACGGTGGATTCGGTAAGTAACCGGACATTATTGATTGTCAAGATGCGGTGTATTTGCCTATTAGTGAATATGGTAACCGGTTGGCCACCGGTGACTACGGCTGAACGCACCCATTGAAAACATTGTTGGTTCCACATTGTGTCTGTTTATATTTTCTCAGAACTGTCAAATCGCCACGTTGCGTTTGTTTACAATGTTGTTATAGGTTATGGAAATGTTTACAAAATCGCCTATTTTTAGAATTTTTTTATTTTCATTCAACCTTTTTACATAGCTGTCACAGTTTGATTTGATTTTATTTCTTGATTTACATGTTTTTAGAAGCTCGTGCGTTTCCTGGTGAAGCCTGCTTGCCACTACAGCCCCTTATACCCAGGCTTCACGAAGAAACGCACGAACTATAGTTTGTTTTACTGCTTGTTCATTTTTTCCTGGGCCAATAAGAAAACACCTTTTATAAGTTTTGACAGCAATATGAAACAATCTCTCTTTTCAGCTGCTGACTTGCAGCAAGTAGTAGTGGCTATTCAAAAACTCACCTATTTTTCTTTGTAAATATTATTTCATAAGAAAATCTAAGACTATTTACCAGGCTGCATCCATGACACATCCTCTCTCTGTTAATAGATAATTAATTTGGAAAAGCCTCTGAGTAATATTTTAAGCTGCGCAAGTGAACTTCCAGATGCAATATTGCACCAAAACTTTTCCTTTGCTACAAGTGCTACACTAAAACAGATGTTCGTTGACAATGTTTTCAGCACAGCTGGATTTTATGCTTAAATTCGTAAAAAGCTAATAATTTGTTTACTTTTGTTTTGGCCAACTTAGGTGAATCCTACGCCTAACAACAATTGATCAACAAGCAAAAAGAGTGAATGTGACAAATATAACATTAAATACAAATTATTGCATATGACAGGAATTATCTATATATTTTGCTGACCAGCTGACTTAGGAGAAATCTCTACTACGAAAACAAAATATAACCATCAACCTAAGTTAACTCTAGGGATAGTTCAGACAAACCCCTTACTGACTACGGGAAATTACGTCTATAGTCTATACATTGACACGTGAAAAAATAACTCGTTAAGTAACTCAGAACCTCTTATTTAATTTTTAAAACTTTCATGTAATTTTTAAGTTTTTTCATGTCTTGTAGTACTTATAACCAATTTTATTTGTTGGCTTTGTATAAATTTGGCAACAGAGTAATAGTAACGGCAATCCTGCATCTACACCTGTAGCCAATCACAGGATTGCGCTCAATTTGGCGTTTACTTGTGAACTAAAGCGCATCTTCTATTCGTCAAACGAATAACGTACTTGTTCGTCAGACCAGATGCAGAAAGGATGGCCGTGTTGTTGTTCTGCAGCGAAGCTCTGTGTTGCAAAAGCGAGAGCTGGTCTTCGTTCGGTGTTTTCAGTCGTAAAATATCACGGGACTTTATGTGACATTGTTTAAAGTGAAAATATCAAGAGACTAAGGCATTTAGTGGCCTAGTGGATGTCAAGTTCTTTATTTTCGTAAATTCTGTGTGAGCAAGCTTACCTAGGGCTGGCTTATGGTGGCGTCTGGTGTAGATTTTAATTTAAGACTTTGATTGTTGATGTCAAATGGGTGATCAGACTATTGAAAGAATACCAATGGATCTAGCACCTACACCAGTTTTGAAGGTTGAACCTCCAAGAAATTCTCCAGGGGTAAGACATTTTTTTCACATTCACCCCACATAACAATTTTCCCATTTTTCCCTATTTTCTTGAGTATTATTAATGGCTTGGATATTTTGGGATTTCTATTAGTATTATAACCATCTTCCTTTGTTTAGTCGTGATTTTAGACTAGGTCTAGGCTCATTCTAGGCCTTTGGTTATTTAGGCTTGGTGAACCCATTTTCTGCTTAAAATTTGTCATCTTAAATGATTGCATTTGATTAATCCTCAGGCTAGGCCTATTTTTGGCTACATTGCTTTTGTTGAAAATATGACCATAGGCTCTACTGAGTGTCGCTCTATAAGCCATGGAAGTTTGAAGGTAAGTTAATATTCACACAGATTTAAGTTCTTAGAAGAGCTTTGTCCAGGGAACATTAAAGAAAATTGCCCCCTTATATAATATAAACTATGCTTAGGCCTTTTCATCTAAGCTGGAATATTGTTCTTCATTCAAGAGCATGTCTATACCTACACTGGACTTTTGCCTAAATTTCAGGCCTAGGCTTAAGTGTCAGTCCTTTAGGTTACTTACACATTTTTAATGCAAGCCTAAGCCTACTCAAACATCTGTACTATGCCAGCACATCTTAGCTCATTTGGAATAGTCAATTAAGTATAGGTAGCCTACTACCAGATTTAGCCTATAAGAGTTAAAGTGGCTTAGACCCTAGTCAGATTCCTAAGTTCAAGTCCTAAAGATTTTGGGCTAGGTGTAAGTTTTAATCAAATTAAATTTTGGAGAGTCAACTTTAGCCAGATATAATTAGATATTGGTAATCCCAAGTCAAATAATTAAGATACAGTAGAGTCCCGCAAACCCAGACTTCGATAACCCGGAATTCTAGATAACTCGGAAAGCCTGCCAGAGCAATAAAGTGCACTGAGATTCAAGGCCAAAGCACGGTGTGACACATATAAAACAGTTTTGGTTTTTCTTTTTAAGTTTTTTTGTAACTGATAATGTAGTTTCTGTATATCATACTATTCAATAAATAAATGATTTCTTATAGAAATAACAGAAACTACTCTTATTTTCTCTTATTTTTACTCATTTCCCGATAACTCGGAATTTTCACAAACCCGGATTCCGTTTGGTCCACATTAGTCCGGGTTTGTGGGTCTGTACTGTAGAATTAAATTTACAACCCATTAAGTTATCTCAGAATTTGATGAAACTTGGTTTTTTTACCCTCTCAGATGCCTACATTGAAGAATACCAAATTTTAACTTCTCGTCTCTAACGGTTTTTCTTACAGACATTTTGAATTTGTAAAAATTGGGTCATTCCACATTAAATCAACCAAATAAAAAACATTTTCAACTTTGGTATCTCAGATTTTAGTAAAACTTTACTTGTTTGTATTTTTTTGGGTGCTAAATTCAAAAATAATTTTTTTTTAATTCTACCTCTTATACTTTTTTTGCTATGATTTTTTTTAAATCGGAAATTTCCACTGTTTTTGACATGCGCTCAAACCTATAATATGTGCTATAACTCAAGTTCTATTAGGCCTATCAAGCTGATCAAAGGCTCATTTCAATGAGGATTTCAAGGGCTTTCATATAATACCACACTTGACCAATTTTGATTTTAAAAATATTTTTTCAAAAATTTCAAAAAATGATTTCAAATTTTTTTTGAGATAGTGATTTTTGAAAAATTTGAAAATTAGGCGTACATATATTTTTCATTGCAATGTGGACAACATATGTTGAAAATTTCAGAGTGGGATGACAATGGGATCAGCAGTTATGGTAAAAAGTACTTAACAGCGGTTTGCTATTTAAGTGAGATTGCATGTCACTTACTACCATCTAGATTTAACATGAAGTATGATAAGTATGCGTAATAAAACAAAATTATAAACTATTTCCTAATAAACATAAATCATAATTAAATATACACTACCCTATGTATAGGATGTACACATGCAATCAAAAACATGCAATCCCTGTATACATGCAGAAAAGTGTATATACCGGGTGTCTCACCTAAACTGAACCAATTAGCTAACTTTTTTTATTATAAATCTGACAAAGAACTTCTTATGGGGGACTTCCCTTTATTTTTAAAGTTACTTTTTGAAGTGACTTCAAAATTTTAAAATATGGCCGCCATTTTCCAATATGGCGGATAACTTTGATTTTTCTTATGGAACACCCTGTATTTTATGGCGTTTTTGAATTTAACGCTTAATTTTAAGAACGTTTTATTCTTTCTCATTTTTTCTAAACCCCATTGGTTCAAGAGATATGAGCAGTTAAAGTTTGATTTTTTCCCATTTAAAAAGCATTGTGTCCATTTAGCTGTATCCCATGTATTCATTATGCAGTAAAAGCATATTCGAAATAATACATTTTTGTGAGTGAATCTCAACTGAAAATTATTTTATGATTAAATCTCAACTAAACTCACATTTTAAGACGCTTTGACTCTTTGGCATGTATTATTAAACCCAACCTTTTTCGATATATAGACTACCAACAATTTCCCAATGCATTTTAAATGGAAAAAAATCAAACTTTAACTGCTCATATCACCTGAACCAATGGATTTAGAAAAAAATGAGAAAGAATAAAAAGTTCCTAAAATTAAGCGTTAAATTCAAAACCGCCATAAAATACAGGGTGTTCCATAAGAAAAATCAAAGTTGTTCACCATATTGGAAAATGGCGGCCAAATTTTAAAATTTCGAAGTCACTCCAAAAAGTAACTTTAAAAATAAAGGGAAGTCCCCCATAAGAAGTTCTTTGTCAGATTTATAATAAAAAAGTTAGCTATTGGATCAGTTTAGGTGAGACACCCGGTATACACTTTTCTGCATGTATACAGGGATTGCATGTGTACATCCTATACATAGGGTAGTGTATATTTAATTATGATATATTATGTTTATTAGGAAATAGTTTATAATTTTGTTTTATTACGCATACTTATCATACTTCATGTTAAATCTAGATGGTAGTAAGTGACATGCAATGTCACTTAAATAGCAAACCGCTGTTAAGTATTTTTACCATAACTGCTGATCCCATTGTCATCCCACTCTGAAATTTTCAACATATATGTTGTCCACATTGCAATGAAAAATATATGTAATTTTCAAATTTTTCAAAGCAGGCTATCTCATAAAAAATTTTGAAATCTTTTTTTTGAAATTTTTGAAAAAAGATTTTTAAAATCAAAATTGGTCAAGTGTGGTATCATATGAAAGCCCTTGAAATCCTCTTTAAAATGAGCCTTTGATCAGCTTGATAGGCCTAATAGAACTTGAGTTATAGCACATTATAGGTTTGAGCGCATGTCAAAAACAGTGGAAATTTCCGATTTTTAAAAAAACATAGCAAAAAAAGTATAAGAGGTAGAATTTTTTTAAATTATTTTTGAATTTTGCACCCAAAAGAACACAAACAAGTAAAGTTTCATCAAAATCTAGGATGGTCGGGTTGAGTGCCTTGTTGGTTTTACATGGAATGACCCAATTGGTCATTTCTGTTGTTCCCAAACCTGTAGGTAACCTTACAAACTAAAAAAAATTTGTAAGTAGGCTATCCACACAATTTTTATTCTGAATGTCATGAGAATGTTCAATAAATTAATGTCGAGTTTACTTAAAGTGTGCTGATTTCAGGAAAAAACACATTAGAGCTGACTTATGTTGTACCGACTTATATTGTATTGTTGTTTAACGATCAAAAATGTATCTATCTATCTAGCTAGCTACCTTACAAGAACTATACATTTTTGACATGAAAACCCAATTTTTTTGCAGGCTGCCTAGATTTAACAGATAGGCCTATTTATAGTCCGATAACAGTGTCTAAAAAAAATTATAACTTGGTGCCTAACTTATTTCCTTAAGGCTCAGCCCCTAAACTGTTTGTATAATTTATACACATTAACTTACCGGTACTTAACTTTAAATTTCTAACAGATGCAGCAATAAAATATAAATTGGTTTTCACATGCTTCACTAAGGAAAATTCTTTTCAAGATTCCCAGTGATATATTTTTGTTTTATTAGTAGCCTATTTTATTTTTTACTTAAACTTAAGCCTAAAACTTTTTTGAAAAATCTAAGAAGGTTCATACTAAGTTATTGAATTCAGCATTATAAAACAAATATTTTATTATTTTGAATATTTGCTCGCTGTTTAAGAATAAGAATAAGAATCATTCCCTTGTCATTATGCATATTTCTACGCAATAGACGTGGTCAAAAGTCAATAAAGTAAATAGTGAAAAGTTGTTTAAAAGACTAAGAACAGACTATGTCTACACTTAAACAGGTGGCTCTTTTTAACGTATGGTAACAAATAACAATTATAACACATTAATTTATCACAGATTGCTGGGTGAATTATCACAGAGTTTATCAGTTGCTAAGATATTGTAATTTGAGGTAAGTAACTTAACCTGATGAGCAATTATTAATTTTTATACCTCACGTAAATTATTTTAAGTTAGTTAACATTCAGTGTGTTGCTGAATCTGGTGATATCAATCAATCAATCAATCAATCTTTATTATCCAATGAACACAGTACAGTGTATTGATAGTGTCAAGACTAAACATGCAATTTGCAAATTGTCAACAATTCTTCAAAAAGTACAATGACTATGAGATACAGTTATAATACTAAAACCAGAAACAACAACAACAAAAATATATATATATCACAGATAAAAACTTAACTAGGGCTCCAAGTGAGGTAGTTTATATTAGGCCAAGGCTATCACAGATTAATTCAAAATTTTATATCTGAAAAGGGGAAGTTAAAAAATTCCTGTACACTATAAAATGGGTTTTTGGCAAGCCACCGATAAATTATCTTTTTAAAGCAATTAAAAGGTAAGTTTAACTCCAGCAGATGTAGTGGTATTTTATTAATACATTTCATGCCCATAATAATATGGCTTTTCTTGGTCTTTTCGAGTCTTACATAAGGTATGTCTATTCTATTTTTAAAGCGAGTATTATGTTCATGAAAATCTTTTCTAATCTTAAACGTATCAAAGTTTCTATAACTAGTTAACATTAAATTAAATATATACAAATTAATAACAGTTAAAATATTGAAGTCCACAAAAATGGGTTTGCAGTGATCTAAATAATTAGCTTTGGCCATAATTCTTATGATCTTTTTTTGAATCAAAAGTATCTCATTTATATGTGAGGAGTTACCCCAGTAAATTATTCCATAACTAAGAGCTGACTGGAAGAGTCCAAAATAAATGTTTTTCAAATATTCGGTTGGAATGACATTTGTTAAGTTTCTACTTAAGTTCTTAAGTTCTAACTTAAGTTTCTAAAAAGGTAAACCAAACGACTTAGTCTAATACTGAGTTGCTGAATATGAGGCTCCCAAGACATCGAATGATCAATAGTTAACCCCAGGTATTTAACATGCGGACTACTTGATATGTCTTTAGGCACTTCCCTTAAGCTACAAATGAGGGTTTGGGTTTTGCCCTCATTTAACAAAAAGCCATTTGCAGAGAACCACTCGGAAACAGCATTAATATATGCTGATATGTTTTAGTTATTCATTTAAAATCAACAATTTTTTACTTAAACGGTTGTAGCAGCAGCAGCAAAAGTGCTTACTCACAGCTGCTACAACTGAAAACTCAGTTTCTATGAGTATGCAGGATTGCTGAAACAGGAATGGAAAAGTTAAATATTTTTAGTCATTAGCAAATACCTAATAAAAAAATAAGCCAGATATGGAATTTGATTTGTCTCCCATAGGTTAACTTAATTAAGTTCCCGCACTCACTTTCGCTCGTGCGGGATTTTCATGGGAGTACGGTAAAAATTACCGGCCGTGTGACATAAGATATTTTTCATCATGCTACTCAGAAAAAATGTACTTTCAATCATAACGTAGTCTTTGCATAAACCAGTGTGTTTCTCAGTCCTTCAAACCTGACCTATAATGTACAGAACAAACATTTGCTACTGCTACCAGTGCTGTCACTACATTCCTCTAAAAGCATTAAACTTCGGTTTGCTGCAAATCAGCGGGTTGTTTACTTTGTTAACTTTTGAGCCAGTAAAAAGGAACAGAAAACAGATGTTCCTGAGTAAGTATGATGAAATAAATTTTTATGTAGGTAGGTCATGGTTATTATTATTATCTCCATGGTAAATTATGTAAAACAATGATGCAATAATAGTAAATATGTTTAAAAAAAGTTTCTACCTCATTTTTCCTTTCCTCACTGTCCCCATGCTTCATTGTCTTAAGATCAAGGTTTAAAATACTCACAAAAATTATGTTAGGCCTAAATATTTATCAAGGAACATTCTACGTTTCAGTGAAATAGCGCCATTTGTTTTTGAAATTGAGAAAAAAGTGTATTTAAACCATATTTGTAAATATTTATGATTGTTTGGTTGTCACAAATTAAAGTTGTGGGTAGCCTAATGAATTCATAGTTTGAAAACCAGGCCCCTTAAATGATTTTGACAAGATACAATTTGTTTTCCATTTACTTTAAAGATTTTAATTAATTTTATGCAAATGTAGTGGTTAAAATTGAGTTTAGCTTAAAGTAAAAAAATTTAGCAAATGATTGATAGGTCTACTTTTTAGGTAGGCTACACTAATGGTTTAGGTAGGCCTACTGAGATTTTGGGTGTGGAAAATGCAGTGTGTTCTGTTCTTTTTATTATCCCTCAAGGGTGGAGGATTACTGAAATTTTGGGAAATCCTGAAACTTTTTTTATTACATTTACAAACATGAAAATGAGATTTTTTAAAACTATTAAGCAAACTAAGGTGACTAAATTGAAACTTTTTGTGTAGTTTTCCAAATTAGTTTATACATTTTGATTTATTTGAGATCATATATTGCATGTTTGCTTTATAACAAAAATACAATTTTTAACAATTATTTTTAAAATTATCAAGAAACACAACAAGTGTGTCAGAATGAAAACAAATAGCTTAATGTTATTCCCTTGTTTATTTCCCTTGTAGCCTATATTTCAAGGTCATTAATGAGGAAAAATATACCTTTTTGTATCTGATATATATACAGCGGCCCATGTAACTCACTGACTGATTAAGGGATACGAATTCTAAACTACTTTCCAATGAGCTAGAAACCTGTAATTTGGCAGCACGCTATTTCCTCATTGTTTAAACATATGGTAAAAATCATCAAAACTCACAATTTTTAATTTTAACACCCTCAAAAAATTACTAAAAAATCATTAAAAACACCTCTTTAAAAACTGTTATTTTGAGCTCTATTTGCCGAACGGATAGTCCTAATGATAAACGGTCTGCACCATGTATTGCGGATTTTTCACAATCTACAACTTTGGTCCTATGACTTTTTGACCTATATCTCGTCTCCTTCACCCTAGCTAGATAGCTCTAGAAATTTTAACTATAGAAAAACTTCCCAAGGTTTTCCAGCTCCGTTGGACTTAATATTATACGTAGAGGGCTGAAATTTGGCATACATCATCGTTATAGCATATAGTTACAAATCAATAATAAAATAACGAGTTCCTAATGTTAAAATGCTTATAAAGTCTAAAAATCTTCTAAATTGGCCAAATGTCAGCGATTTTCTCGCAATATTTCATACTGTGTCACCTTGATATACTGCCTAGACCCCTGAAAATTTGCAGGATAGTTTATGTGACTTACGGTCACATAAACTACCTGCAATTTGGCATGCTTTTTCCACATTGCTTAAAACTGGGGATAAAGTTATTAAATGTTTTAAAAAATGCTTTCTAAAAACAGTTATTTTGAGCTCTAGTGGCCGAATGGTTAGTTCTATCAAGGAATGGACTGCACCATGTTCCATGGAGAACATGATTTACTGTGTTCATTTGTAGGCCTAATCATATTTGTGTTTCTGGCGCCTTAAACACTTCCTTCATAACTTTGCCAATTTCACGATCTACAACTTTGGTCCTATGATATTTTGCCCTATCTTCCTTCTTTCACACTTAGGTAGCTCTAGAACCTTCACTTTTCTTTGATTTCCCCATCATTTTTCAGCTTTAATAGATTTAATATTAGATGTAAAGGGCTGAAATTTGGTACACATTATCTCTACAGCATATATGACACAAATCACTAATAATACAACTAGTTATTAGTATTAAAATTCATATAAAGTTTAAAAAATCTTCGAATTATGCCAAATATTACCTAGACCCTGAAAATTTTCAAACAGTTTATGTATGACTTTCGGTTGAGCTAGGAACCTGAAATGGCAAGCACTTTTCTCATTACATAGAACCGAGGGTACAATTAACTATAAAAACTTGCGATTCTAATTTTTAACCTCCTCAAAAAAATCATTTAAAAATCGTTAAAAATGCCTCTCTAAAAGCTGTTATTTTTGAGCTACAGTGCCAAAGGGGTGGTGCTATCAAAAATGGACTGCACCATGTGCCACGGATTCTTCACGATCTTCAACTTTGGTAAATTTATCTTTTGTTCTATCCACCTCCCTGTTAATATTTTTTTTAATATTTCATTGATTTTAAGTGAAAAAAATAATTGAACCTACCACTACCCTGCCTTATCTTCTCTCCCACCCTATCCTGTCCGATCCCATCCCACAATGCAACCACTTCCCCTTACCTCATATACTAACCCTCGTCCCCACCACTACCCAACATAACTGTGTGATGAATCATTTTAATATAATTTATCTTAGAATAATTAAAAAAAAATTTGTTGTTGTTTTTTTTTGTTAAAAAAAAAACATTTCCTTAGCCGGGACACATCATAGGGGGACAAAGGATTAGTTAGTGACACCCTCCACCTTTACCCAAAGTCATTTGCCAATTTTAACCTCTTTCAACCTCTAACTTTGGCCAATACCTTAATCAAATTAAGAACTTTTCAGTTGCACGGACATGTTATTTTCCTACTTTTTTTACCCCTTGGCCCCACCAACCTTCTCCCCTTCAATTTATTAACCCCCCACCCAAACCAACAACTCACAACTCACTTACTACCTCACCCTGGAACACGATCAGAGATATCTTGTACGGATTTTTTTTACCTAACTCTTAGATTAGGAGATTAGTTATGTTTTTGTAACATTTCAATTCCCAACCCCTCCCCATAAGCGACTCATCAATGGGGGCCTGGGGGCAGAGCCCCCAGCGAGCCGAAGCCGAGTTATTTACATACGGTAACTATATAATATATAATATTTTTCCCTTGGATATGCTTTATTTAATATGCCCACTTACAGAAAAAAAACCTTAAAAAATTTGCTGATTATACAGGTTTGCTACCGAGACGGTAGCTCAGAAGTAAAGCACTGGCCCTGTGGACATCGCTGGTTCGATCCCAGTGGCGGGCGACAGTGATCCAACATGAGCGGTCGCCTTTGGCTGGCCCATGTGACTATAGCGCCGGTTCCTAGCAGTCTTTAGATTAGGCACAGGCTTATAGGCCCATGGCAACCAAGGTTTTTTATGAAAAAATAGGGATGTCTCAAAACTTAACTATTTCAATTCACTCTGGAATACCTTTAGTTAGCATACCTATATGTAAAATAAATAAAAATGTCTGACCTTTTGTTCTAATTGTTGACTTTTATTTTGCATTTGTTTGATTCCAAACTAAATTTTGGGTCATCAACAAATTAACTTGTAATTTAATAATGCTTTGCAAATTTCTATTAGTCAGTAATACGGTAACTATTATCTCCCACATAGCCTACAGTCTTAAGTTTTCCTTTTTTGAAAACTGTTACCTTTCTTTCCAGGAGATAAAAATGTGACGGGACGAAATAATTTGTGTTATCCCGAGAGAAAATTGTGCAATTTAAGTGTAAAAATGTTAACATTTAAGCTCAGCCAACTTTGTTACTATATTAAGTTATGTAGGCCTAGCCTATTTCTTTATTGTGATGTTAAATTTACTAAATGAGGTACAGTCAAAAAGTTCCCGGAATGAATTTTTGTAGACATTTAGCGCGATCGCTAGAAGGAAATTCAACTTGCATTAGTTGGTACGACTCCTGGGGAGGGCATATCGGTAGTGGGGGTATAGCTAACTTTCCGTAGTGCAGCACTGGAAAGCCCTTTTCGTGTTCCTGCAAGTCTACATTGTCGAATTTAAAAAAATGGTATTTCATGACCAGCGCACGAACATTAAGTTCTGTATTTAACTTAAAAATCACATAGTGAGACTCTTGAGTTGTTAATTCAAGCTAATGTAGAAGAGGCGATGAAGAAAAGTCAAGTTTAGCAGCGTCACAAACGGTTCCGTGAAGGCCGTGAAAGCATTGAGGATGACCCTTGTAGTGGACGACCTTCAAACATCAGTTAATGACGAAAACATTGAGTGAGTACGACAAGTTGTGCATGAAACTCGGAAATTAACAATCGATGAAATTGCATTTCAGGTAAATTTATCCCATGGAAGTGTTTCTTTATGATCATTTGAACATGCATCGAATTTGTTCACTTAACAAAGAAATCCGACATTTTGGACATGCAGGTATACAAAAAGCGCTTTACAATGCTGCACTACGGTAAGTCAGCTATACCCACATTACCGATATGCCCTCCCCAGGAGTCGTACCAACTACTGCAAGGCGAATTTCCCACTGGCGATCGCGCTAAAAGTCTACAAAAATTCACTCCGGGAACTTTTTGACTGTACCTCGTATTAAGTGATATAGCCTACGTCTTTTATTGTGATGTTTAAATACTTGTTACTTATTTTTTTTAAAAGTCTCAATTTGGCCTTTAGTTTGACTTGTTACATGAAATCGAGCCTTTGATAAATAAGTTAAGTGGTCTCTGATGTGGGTTTTGCATGTATCAACTGTTCAGAATTAATTAAAATCATACAATTATTATTCAGGCTAAAATTGCAAATAAGTTACAGATAAAACAGTGTTAGAAAACAAGCTTACAAACTAACAAAGCAAAGACATGATTAAATTGAAAATTGTCACAGGAATAGTTTTGCTAAGAATGTAAAATTTTTCCCTACTAGGTCTACTTTAAGTTAGCCTGAACAATCATAAAACTCAGCCAGGGAATAGTGCGGATTTTCGACTAAAAACTCTTTCAATTGTCAATGTTTTTTGTTTGCGCAGCAATTTTATAATTTAAAAAATAGGATTTTCAAGTCTAAAAAATTAATTATTTAAAGTTTTAGGTAGATGGAGTTAATAATTACAGGGAAAACATTAATACCTCTTAATTGTTAATTAGCTTAGTACAGTCTTGGTTTCCTGTATGTACGGTACCTACAAAAGATTATGGTACACAGCCAAATTTAGTTATGTTAATTGAATTGCATGGCTGTCACTCAAACCTTAAGGTCTTAATAATGGTTCTATTTTAGAGTACTTCTCTCAAAGAACACATTAAAAACTGTATAAACATACAAATTTCTGTTCGGGCAAATTTTTTGTTTTGGGAGAATGGTGTCCAGCTTGTTCTAATCATATAGACTTGTTTAGTATTATGATTGGTTAATACATTTTTGAAGGGTAATTAGTTGCCTTGTATATGTTAAAATTTTAAAGTATCTTTTGTGTTTTTTGTTGCACTTACTTGCAAGTAAAAGTTAAATTAATTGATTATCCACTTACTAGATGTAAGACTGTATGAACAAAAGATTTCACGATCACATGTTGGTATTACAAATTTATATCAGGTGTAACGTGACCAACAAACCTCGGTCCTCCCACGGGAGACAAATTTCATTCCTGTTGTTAGACTATGCAATATCTCAATACTATCAATGTTGCCTGTCTAAATTATTGGTTATATCCCAGCAATAAAATTTCTCTGTTGTATCATAGCAGGTATCCTTGGCAAATTAAATTGCTCAGTTGTATTGAATTGTATGGTCATTTCGCAGCCTTAAAATCTGAAATCTTTTATCCCCTCACTAACCACTCTTATCTTATTCAGTATGTACTCTTATATACCACTCTTGTCTTAATCCAGCACCAAACACTTTTTTTAGTTAAAAGGGTTTAAGTAATCAAACTACCCTTCCAAGTTTGAGGGGTCCCCACCTCTCCAATCGAAATGCCTGCTGTCATTGCCAGATACCTTTATTAAGACTATGAAAAAAATCCCCCCCCCAGTAGTGAGCCCCCTCCTCTAAAACTTACCCAGGGTAAATGGATTTACCGCTAGGCTCACAAAGTACAGGCTTAGGGCAGGGCCGCCGAGAGGGGGGGGGGCAAAGGGGGCAGATTGCCCCGGGCCACAAAAAAAAGGGGGCCACATTTTGAACACATTATATTTTTTGTGGATTATTAAAAATTAGGACATTTAAATGAAGAAGACTAATATGAAATGAAGAATTAGAAAATACATAAAAATTATAGTCTTAAAAAAGTGTATTAACTAACTAAAATGCCCTTTATTTGTCTTATTTTGATTCAGTTTCATTTGATTTTCTGGCGTCTCGTCAGAGGCCCCCCGAGGTTAGGCCCAGGACTAGGCCTGCGCCAGACCACACATAACTAAATCCGTACTAAACTAGGCCCCTGTCCCTGGTCCACTTGGCTGGTCCCAAAAATTCCTCACAAAATGTTGTACAAGCCTACGATGGACCAAGGAAAAGGATTCCTAGCTACAACTAAACGGAGTATACTATATTTTACAAAGAGTAGTAGTTACAACATTTACGTGACATGACTTGTTTTGCAGAGATGAGTAATTTCTTCAGCTTCGTTTCTCCTCTTAGTTAGGAGTTAATTAATGGAAGAAAAACCAATGAAGAGGTTTAATTAGGTAGTCCTCAATAACTTAGAACTGTTTCTTTTTAACCCCCAAGTACAGGTTTCTTACAAACATTGTTTAGTCTGGTGTTTCCAACCAAAAGATTCATTAGGCATATTAAAAATAATTTTACCTAATTTTACAGTTTGTGTTCTAAAATTTGAATAAATTTACAAGTCAAAAGTTTACTACAGGCCTACGATGAAATTGTTTCGTTTTGAATAAATTAAGATAATATTCAACTTTAGAACAAAACTTTTTTAATCAGCAGGATCTAGGATTTTAGCTATTCAAGAGACAACAGTATTTTTATCAACGATTTTTATCTATTGAGGGGCCTCATGCCCAAACTTTGCCCCGGGCCTCCAAAAAACTGTCGGCGGCCCTGGCTTAGGGCCGCACAGTGATAGGAGACCGTGCATGTCCAAAAATAAAGCATCCAGAGTGAGTCAAAAGGGATAATTGGCCTGCCGACCATAAATTCGGCACTGGTAAAAAGCTTTTGCCTCTGCTCTTGCCATTGGCTGTCACAAGTGTAATGTCAGTGCTAAAAGGCATCCTCTTTTAAAATCCCTTTATTGATGCTTCCATAGAGTTGTTCAATTCAAATCTTGAGCATTTCCCCAACAATTTTTTTTACATTAATTGGTAAGCTCAACATAAACATAATTTTACCCCTACTGACAGTGTGTGCATTTGTCAGGTTTGAGAGTTATTCATATCGAACATTAGTGTCAAAAGTTTACACTTTCCAAGTGTGTTCAATTATGTATAATGAGGCTGTGTAAATCACTGATCACAATTTTGAAATTAATATCTGAATGGACTAAACATCACCAGGCAAAGCCTTAATCAGAAACCTGATTCATATATAGTAGAATCTTGTTATAAAGAACCTCAATATTACAAATCTATCGATTTTGCACGTTTTTAAAATTCTAGAATTCATCATGACACAAAAGCAGACCTGACCTCACCATATAGGCCCTAATACATTTTTATTTAGTGCCCTCAGATTTGTTTGGTTAATGTTGTGTCCCTTTGATAAGCATTTACAAAAATTCATATACAGGGTAATTTTAAATAACCCCCACTCCCCTTGACAAAAAATGTTTAGATTAGTCCAGTTCAGTTACACAGTTAGGCCCTATTAAAAAGTCCTCTTCATGAGCATGATTCAAGGTTTGAAAAAATGAATTATCGCAACGTAATCGGGATGAAACAACCATAAATCATGTGTCACTACACTATTAATTATGAAAAGAACATTTTCATTGTAAATTAGTGTCCAAGGTTATAGCCAATAATGATCACCCAGACAAAACGTTTGAAAGTGAGCTGAGCTTTATGTTTGAACAAATGAAGGAAAATAGTGTAGGATGGCTTTTAAACTCACCCAAGTTTAGGCCAGGTAATTTTTTTTGTTACCACAAACATACTCAGCAAAATGTCCTTGCAACATTGTGACTGGATAGGCCTGGATAAAGTGCTTACCTCATAACCCGAGGGTAGCCAATTTAAATCCTGACCAGGATCGAAACTTAGTTCAGTTGCCGTCATAGGGCTATGAATTAATGATGCTATTTTACAAAAGTCGCTGTTAAATAGTAACAAGACCTGGGTTTGAACCGTTCCCGATCAAAAAGTTAAAATATGTCTCTTGCATAGAAACACGCAAAAGAGAAATTTGACGTCTTAGTCGTAAAGATTTGTCCACAATAAAGGTATGGGCAAGCTTACAAAAAAGTCATAACCACCTATTTTAAAAATCCCTTAAGAAATAACTTTTTTATTAGCTCACCAAGGCCTTTATCTTGGACCAATTTTTATGATACTTGGTTGCACATAATGGATAAGGCCTCCCATGCATGAGACCTGGATCGAAGTCATGGTGTTCTCATGAACATTGTAGTTCTAATGTATATTGGACAAGGCAACCATCAATTCTGTATTATACATGAAGGCCTTAATGTTAATGATTTTCATGCTTTATTGATTTTACTGAATGCTCACTTTTTATTGCATCAATCATATCACAAAATAATCATCAAATGATGGGGCATATAGAGAGATAATTAATAAAAGATTACAAGGAATGTTATCTTACACGATCGCCTATTGACAGTAATGCAATAAAACCTTACTTTACCTTACATACCTTTATGCGCAACTTACAAAAATGTTATCAGTTCATGATAGGTGTGGAGTAAATGACCTTATCATGTTGTCAGGTAGTAAATCGATTATTATCAAGTATCAGCTGATATGAACAGATGGTGTCGCACCATGTTGCAGGCTGCACTGCTGAGGACAGTCCCGATTTCTTCGCAGCAGTCGAGATATTTGACTACCTCTTCTGCTTCCTCTCCTAGCCCTGCATTGGCCAAACAAGGTAGGCATTGATGTTCAATTATTTACTTTCTTTTCTTGGTTCATCATATATTGAAAAAAGTATTATATTGTACAAAACTATTATATTGTATGGAATTTGGGTTTTTAATGAAAACATAAATGTGTTATAAAATATACATTTTATCACGCAATTTTTAGTGAAATTGCTTCAACGGTAACTTAAAATTATGACTATACCAAGAGCTATATCACTCTCAAAGCCTTGATACTGTAAACATACCGAATTCGTTTTAATGAGGATCTCTGAATCTAAAAAAGTGGTTTCCTGAGTGGTGTTTGCCCGTCATTCAACTAAATTTTTTATCTTGAATGTCAGTTAACTTCTAAAAACCACATAAATGCAAAAAATTCCTAATTTCTCAAAAACGGCTCTGATGGTTTTTAATGACTGTTTATAGACTCCTTACAAAATCACATTACTTGTGACCCGTATGTCTGTGAAAAGACATGTTCAGACGGTATTGAGATTTAAGTGTTAAAAATGGTTTATAATAATTAAATTTTTACTTACAACCATTAAGATTGGCTGAAACCGTTAAGCATTCAATATTTTAAATAATTTTTTGGTGTTAAAGGGAGTACGTCGCCAAATTTTATTCTTGTGTGGAATATTAAAAGATATCTTCCTTAGCAGCAGATCTTTAAATTTAGTATGTTGGTGTCAATTATCAATATCTTAAAGCATAGCCTTAGAATTTTTATTTTAAAAACCACCAAATTGAAGGGTTTGATTGTTGCCCTCTAAATCCCTCTTAATTCAAAAAATTAAAAACTTGATGTACAGTTTAAAAACTGTTAATTTCTAAACCTTAGCACACTTAATGAAATGGCACACCTAGGGGGTGTTTCTAAACGGGTTTCACAAGTACTAGCTACTAATCACCAACTACTAGTTACAATCTATCTCCATTGTACCTTTACGGTCTTGAAACAGAATCTTAGTATTACAAAATACAAAGTCAATTTTATTAATTCACCATTATCGTTTAGAAACAGCCCCCTTCATGGCTGTAAAAATTACGTTCAAAATTATAACTCATAAAACAATTTTAAGATTGAATTAAAGAAAAAGGAGAAAGACTGTGTCAGATTTCTAATGCAATTTATTTTTTATCCAAACTGTTTGTGGTTTAGTAAAGTAGGCCTAATTTGCTAAGCACAAGATGTTTTTATGCTAGAGAACTAAACGCAAACCATTGAAATATTGATGTCTGTAGCAAGCTTTTAATCAGTTTTAATATATAACACAGTTTTTGGGTTCTTATAGCCAAGCTCGTGAGCTCACATGCTTTTTTTCGGTATGGCCAGCGTGAACCCAAAACAAACATTTTTTGTAGTATTGAGTGAATTTATATATATATTCAGCTATACATTTAACAATCTACAGCAGATTACAAGCAAGCATATTCACTTGCTTGAAATTAGCTCTAACTTACATTTTTTGCATTCCAACCTTGGGAACAGATTATCAAAGGGCTCCAGGCTAGGCTTATTTTAGGTTTGTGGCCTCAATGTGATCCTCTTAATAGCCAAAATAGGAAATCTGAATACTGTATGGAACATAGAACATCTGTATATGTTATCTGTAGAATGGAACGTTGTTTTATAAGGAATGATTTTATTATTCAGTATTGGAAGAGGGCTGCTGTCAACTGATGGCAAAATGATCGTTTTAAAAATATAATATGAGGTCATATCATTAACAAATGAAACTAAAATTATCTTGTCATCAATTGAGCGAAAGGATGCCATCCACTTCATTTATGTTTAACTATTATCGAAAGTACAAAATAAGGTGTGTATATGAGTGCGCTGCTGGTAAATTTATTGTTTATGATTTGTTTGAGTAATTAATCAACTATTTAAATATAATGTTAATGGAAAACTAAAGATTCAAATAAGGCTCTGAAACTTTGATAACTGTTCAACGAAAACATTTCATTTAGTCATTTCAACTGAGTTTTAGCAGATTTGATGAGTTTACAGTTTTTGCCGCCTGCCTTATTTCGTGCTTCCAATAATAGGTCTGTAACCCCATCCTTCGTTTTCAGATCTGTTGTTAGGTAATCAGAGCAAGCTTACAATGAACACTTTCTGCTTGAGGCTTAATTTTATTTAGACTTTTTTTTACTATTGATATTCTATTGGCCATGGTGAACAGGAAAATGCCAGCCAGTGGTTTCATGGCTTGGTTGTTCCACAGCCCTTATCTGAGGGAGACAATATATTAGAACCTTGGAGTGATTGTAGGACAGTTGTAGGTTGTGTACCATTCATTAGGAGACCTCCATAAGACTGGACCATTGTTTTAATACCCTAAGTTCATTATTCTGACCAACATGCTTGTCAATTTTGTCCCAATCTTAAACATCAAATTACTGTACGGTGACTATTTACACACATCACATTCAACGGATGAAAATCTCGAAAACAGCTCAATATAAATATTTAATTAACTAATATAGATTTGAGCAACTTGTTGCAATCTGAACATTTTTTCACACCACCATTTCGAGACGCCATCTGCGACTCGAATGTGAGCTGATTCCTGGAGGAGGCGGTTTATGTAATGGGTGGTTAGAGCAAAGTCGGTTTTCCTTTAAATTTTACAGATCTCATTAGTTTTCCTCTCTTTTCTTATCCAACCCTTGAGCAGGCGCTTCACTGGTAAAACGGCAGAGAGCATATGTAGAGTTTTACTTAATTGCTTAAATTTAACCCATTTATTTGTTTCATAACGAAATATTGCATTTAAATTTTGACAAACTTCATTAGTAATCACATTTCATCATTGATACCATTAGTTGTTTTACTTAATAGGTGTAATATTTCAATTGATCATAGTACCGGAAGTAATTTTCTTGGAAAAAATAGGAATCATTGTGTTATGGGAGAGGGTTCTCCGCAAACTGACACGGCATCACCGAATTGCAATTAACACTGTACCAAGGAGGGAGTGGGGGTATAAATAGCTTTAGGGGATTTCTGGGATGAGGCGCGTAAGGTATAGAGCTGGACACGACTGCTGACACCCATTATGCCTGTTTATTTTAATAAAACAAGCACGTGCGGAGGAAAACTCTGCATGTGCCCGCTCAAGGGTTAATACTTTGCTCCAAACGTACAAGTGCTAACACTCGCGTTGTGTGCAGGAGGTGTCCAGAGGCTGGAAGCTGTGTCTACGGCCGGAAACATGGGCCCAGCAGTCATCAACCGACTGACGACGATGCCGACCTCCAGCTACCACGTACCTAGAGGTAAACTTGTCATCTAGGTGCTCAGCATCAGTTGGTGTATAACCACACTGAATGGTCAGTAAAGTTCTGAAGTCATTGGGTGTGGAGGAAAAGGCTAACTCGATCATTGGAATGTTGCCAGTAAACTGTGTTCGGTAAGCTTATGATGGGAAACAAGTTTTTTTTTTAATCGAAGAAGCACTTTTCAGCCTAATTTTACTTAAAAACTTCATTTGGGAGCATTGATTTAATTCTAACCTTATTTACTTAAAATATTTGTGCAATGATATACATCAATAAATGGCCACCTCCCTGAACAATCATTCAATATCATTTTTAAAATATCCTTGTATGTGAGCTCTCACATAAATTTAAATTCAATTATACCATTTTTTAATCTACATCTTTCTTTTTATTTTTTAACCATTATTATGTTTTGCCTACTTTTAGTGAGGCCGGGGACATGATGAATGTCTACTCTGACATTTGAAGTTTTACATTTTGAATAATATACACTAGAAAAATAATAATGCTAAACAAAGAAATTTTTTAAAGAAAGATATCTTGAATTTTAGTGTTTTAGGTTTAAGATTAAAAAGAGTCGGTCACTGAAATTTTTACCTAGGGCCTAAATTTATCCATTAACTATATTCATGCATAATGTCTTGTTCATTGCAGTGAATATAGTAATTTCTTGAAGTTTATTTTGTTCCAATGGCTACTTTGTCACCAGGAGCCGCGGCGGTGGCGAACATAGCAGTGCCTCGGTCGACGCTGGCCACCCCCATCATCCGAGGATCCTCCTCCCTGCAGACCTCCTCCAGTCAACAAGGGTAAATAATGTCAGGCAATCCAGGCCTCGGTTGTAATTTTTACCTCCTAGAAATCTTTATTTATGCTTTTGAAAATGACATTATTGCCTGCAGCTTCCAGCAATTAACAAACGTACAATAACCTTTCAAAAGAAAGATTATAGAAAATATCAAATTATTCTGTGTATTTTTAATTATTTTAGTAATAACCTAAAATTTTTGATGGAAAAAAAGACACACTTTTATTTTAAAAGTTTCTCTATTGACTATGCTTTGTTGCTTTTTAGTGTGAATAGTGTTTTTCTAATTTAAAATACCAAGATATGAAACCCCTTTAATTCTTTACTTATTAAATAAATCATGAAATCGTAAAAAGTTAGATAATTTGTGTAGGACTCTAGGTCATATTAGGGTTATTGAAGAAGGATAGCAGGCTTATCTTAATGAAGTTTATTCAAGGTGATAGAGTACACTAATAATTGAAACACAATTTATATATTTCAGTGCCGCTGGCACCAGGAAGATTTCCTGGTTGAGAATGGTCCAGTGGCACTGAAATATTCCAATTGTTTCAATTATTAGTGTATTCTATCACCTTGAATAAACTTCATTCAGGTAAGCCTGCGACCCTTCTTAAATAATCCTGAAACGTAATAAGTGTTGGTTAAAGTAATATTTTACTGGATCATTCTTGAAGTAGGAGGCAACAATGCTACTGTTCTAACACGTTGTTGACTTCGACCGTCTATTTAATAGTAGGAATAATTTAAGTCTAATTGATAAGATTTAAGTCCAGTTAAAGATTTAAATCCAAAGATTTAATTTAAGTGAAATTAATATGCTCTTCAGCTTCAGTGGGTCAGTGTTGTGTGGTGCGCAGGTTCATGCGCGCGGTGAGCCCGGCGGGCGGGCGAGGCACGACGTCGTGGGTGGGAGTGACTACACAGCCGGGCAGCGTCCGACCTCCCAACAACTCCTTCGCCCAGAACCGCATGCCGGGTGAGGCCTAATTCCAAATGTTATTTCATATATAATTAAAAAAAGAATGAATTTCTTTGACTGCAAATTGTGGAATCTGAGCTGATTTCTGTTTGAAAATAATGATTAGATACTTTTATTCCTTTCCCAAAGAAATTTTATTTTCACTTAGCCTATTACTTTACATTAGGTCTTACTATGGTACATCACCTTCTGACAATTTGTTAAGTTCTCAATTTACCATATTAACCCCCCCCCCCTTCCACTTACACACTTAGTCTCAGAATTTTTATATGTATCAGTCAATTTTTTTAAGTTCTGTTCATAATCTGTGTCCTCGGGTTACAGTGACGAGAATAGGCCCAGGTACTACTGTCAGCACGAGGCCAGTGCTGTTGCAGGCAACTCCTTCCCACAAACAGCTGTCTATTGCACAAACAACTAATCAGGTAACTAAACGATTCTGTCTATCTTATTGCTCTATAAATGATTTCCGTAACATTAAAAAATGTCCTGATGCAATAACATTAATTTTATTAAAAAAAAAGTGACAGTAAGTAAAGTTATATCAGATAAATTGGAGGAAAAACTTATTATTGAAATATTAATAGGAAACTTAGATTTTTCAACTACAGTAGAACCTCGATCACCATCACTTCTGTAACCGCCTCTCTCTGATATATGTTACTGCTATAGACTACTTTTAATTTGTCATAAATGATGCTTAGCAACGAGCAGCACGGAAGAATAAACGACATCATAACCAAATGTGACTGATGGCTGGAAAGCGAAAAGTTGTATTTGGACTTAAACTATGGTTTCATTTATTATAAAACCTACTAAATCTATTTATTGAACAGGTTTACAAACAAACTTCTGTTGTCCGTATACTTAACCATCATATATACGGTTAAGTATACCGTACTTACGGTCCCAGACCTGAGGGTGATGGTTGACAGATGTTCTATTTTATTATCTTCAGAACACTTTAATGAGATTCCTAGGAAAAAATTCTGCTATGTTGGGCAGCTCTTGGTTTGACAAGTTTCAATTCCGATAAAAGTATTTTAACATTACGGGAGTAATACGCTTCACTTGGATTCATTTTTGTTCTGGATTTCCAGGTACAAATGGGCGAGAAGAAGGTGGTGAAGAGCAGCGGGGGTGGCGCCGGCGGCGGTGCGGGGAGTGAGCCAGGGGCAGGGGGTGCGGCTGGGCGGGGGGGGAGGCCCCCGGCTGGCCGCCCCGCCGCTGCGCCCCGTCGTCAGTCTGCATCCCGCGGCCGTGCTGGTGTCCAGCCCCACGCCCCCGCCCACCATACAGATACAGTCCCCCGCTCTGCCCGGCACCGGTGAGTACATCATTATCTTAGCCACCTTTTAAGATGTGTTATTGCCCCTGAACTGGGTAAGACAAATAATGGTTTTACTGTACCTCAGTCATTCAGTCCGTCCGTAATCGTGGGTCATACATGCGACCTAGGATTACATGTTACATACATATTAATTGCGTATTATGTATTATAAATATATAGTAATTGCGTCATCTTCTAGCAGTCGACCGGGAACACCGAGGTAAATCAGTCCATCGGACATCGTTTATTGTAATGAAAAGTTCCTTCCACCTATACACCAAACACTAACACACACATTAAAACAAAATTGACAAAATCACCGATTGGTGCAACATAAAAAGGAATTTAGACACGAGCCTCAGCGAATGAAGTCCAGCCACCAACTAACCTGTGGAAGGAATTATGGAGGCTGACTTGACTGTAGTCCTCCTCTGCCTAAATCACTTGTTTCCTGTTCCTGGATTGTGTTGTTTTATTTGATCTTCTTCTTAATTTCTTCTACTTTTTTCTTTAACATAATTTTTAACCATTTTTAACTTAATTTTTAATATTTGGTTAAAAATTAAGTTCACAAATAGATGATCAGTCATTTTGTCTATTTGTTTTAATGTGTGTATTAGTCTTAAGTGTTTGTTTGGAAGCAAGTCTTTACTACAATAACGGCGTCCAGTGGACTGATTTATGATGTTTCCGGCTGACTGCCTGAAGATGATGTCATTGAATATGCATTGAAACCTAGGTCGCATACACAACCCATAGTTGAAATAGATAACTGAGGAAAAGTAAAAATCATTATGAGTCCATCATTTTTTGGAATGTTACTTCAGTAAATCCTATATACTGTAGAATCATAATGAATTCAGTGATGAGAAACCAAATTTCAATCTATCCGTCAAATTATGGAGGTAAAGCATGATTTGTTGAATTTGCTTGATTCTGATCCTGATTTCATTTTCTCATGGTTGTTCATTAATAGCCCAATAATAAATAGCAGATGAGTTCAGGTAAGAACCTTCGCAACATTTTCTCAGGATCTTGCTGAGGATCGATCAGCGACCTTAAATTTACGAAGTGAGGACTTAATCTCTGGGCTTTCCTAGTGGTTATAACATATCATAAACCAAAATTTTAATCATTGTATGCAAGCAATTCAGAGGCTAAGATTATTAACAAAATTTTAAAGCAAAAAATCACTTTCAAAATATTTAAGTGATTACACTTGCTTTTGAGAATGCATCTGAGGTATAGCTTTCAAACCTTTAGAGTTTCTCAGTCAATGCAACTATTGTTTGAAGGGTATAATTAAAGTTTTTTCCGTTAAAGTAACACCTGTAAATCATCATGTAACAAAATATACCTCCGTTGCAGCAGTCCTGCATACTCAGCTAATTTCAAATGCATATACAGGGTGTCTCTGAACTCTCTACCGACCTTTTCAGGTATTATTCCTGGACCATAGACAAGCCAAAATATAATATTCAAAATTTCGATAACTCAAAAGTTTCTCGTATAGCCGCTATTTTGTTTTTATCACAAAGGATATTTTAATTCGAGAACGGCTAGTTATGATTAAATGAAATTTGGTATTTATCTTTATTACCAAAAGACCTAATTACAGAAAAAATATTTTTTTACAATCAATATTTTCAAAATGGCAGCTGTCTAAAAATTTCAAACTTAAATATCTTAAAAACCGCTCATAATAAAAAATTAAATTTACTACGTTTTATTTAGATAATTTAATTTCAAATCTAATGACACCAAATTTATGGAAATCGGTTCATGAATAACGGAAAAAATCCATTTTTAAGATATTGCATTCTTGTCAATATCAACTGTTATCATGTGACATCGCTGCTAGTGAGCCACGTCGATCAGCTGTTTCAAGTATAATTCCACTAAACAGCTGATTGATCAATTTATTGTTAAAAAATGACAGTTTCTTGTTAAATTGTTCAATTTCTGTTTGTAATTTTAACGCATTTTTGATATTTTATGTTTTATTCCAAGCATTAGTGAACCCTAGGAATCGTAAGGGTATCAATCAGGTGATTGGTGCAAATGAACTTAGTGCAGCTGGTTAATGTTTTAATCAGCTGTTTAGTGTAATTAAACTTCAAACAGCTGATCGATGTGGCTCACTTGCAGCGATGTCACAGTATACATCTGTGTGCCAGCTGATCAGTGTTGCTGCTCGTGAGCCACATCGATCAGCTGTTTAAAGGTTTAAAGGTTATGAACGCATTTATATAGTTTAAACGTTTATTTAATTGCTTTCAACGTACATTTTAGACTAATTAATTGCATCTAGTGAATCGAAGTATACCGATGCATCAAGGCCAAATCAATGCCTCAGCATTTCGATGCATCGCACACCCCTAGTCGTCGTTATGGCAACCAGCCCGCTCTCCCCTCCCCTTACACTTACCCCGCTAGCCTTCACAGACAGTACTTAGGCACGAAAATGCAATGTTCAAAACTTCCAAACAGCTGGCTTTTCCAATTTAATCATATGGGGAAATGACCAGCTGTTTAAGTTTATGTAAAAAATTTCATAAACATCATTAGTAAAAATCTTTATTCGTCATATCACATTTATTTTTCATATCTAGTTATCTGGCCTTTAAATAGACCAACATGTCTGTATCCACCATATGGCTTTGAATCAACATCAGCTCACATGTTTTAATGTAAACAAAGCAGTCGTTTTAGAACCCAATGCTACTTAAATGGCAGATATTTTATGTTATTTTTTGTTTTCTGGCAAACTTAAAGAAATTTCAGTATACTTTTTCTGAGTCCCTGGCATTAAAGCAGCCCTTCAATTGAGCCCTTTTCCCTCATTCTGTGACTTGCCAAATGCCCACATTTGCTTTAAAAAAAATTATTCAACTTGGGATATACAAAAAACTTGTTAGTTAAATAAAAATGTAGATTCACGTGCCATGTAATCAGAATTCTTCAAATACAAAAATTAACTTTTGATTAGACTTTTTAGTTTCACAAAATCCTTGAACTACGAAAGTAAATAATACAAGTGTAAATAAATAAACACATTGCAAATTCACATTTTTTTACATGTCAACATATGGTTATGATTTGAAATAGTTCTCAAGTTACTCCACGGAATGCATACACGATCAAATAACTTAAAAGGCCTGTGGGAGAGAACCCTAGGGTCGAATTTAAAATTTTATTTCACACAAACCTTGTCCTAAGAAATACGAAAAAACAAAAAAAAATTATCCATTTGATGCACTAATAAAAAAGTTATTGAATTACAAAGAAATGGGATTGTTTTTATTTATATAGATAAGGTTAACATTGGAACAATGTACTGTGCTTACCACTAATGGAATTGATTTTTATTTTTATATAGATATATTTTTTATCTCTTTTTTCACAGTTTAGGGCCACTATAATGATAATATAAATACCATAATAGTATATATATAAATTTATATATATATTTATACAGTAGAGTCCCACAAACCCGGACTAATGTGGACCGAACGGTGTCCGGGTTTGTGAAAATTCCGAGTTATCGGGAAATGAGTAAAAATAAGAAAAAATAAGAATAGTTTCTGTTATTTTTATAAGAAATCATTTATTTATTCCATAGTAAAAAATATAAAAACTATATTGGTTACAAAAAGAACTTAAATAAAAACTGAAACTGTTTTAAATGTGTCACACCGTGCTCTGGCCTTGAATCTCAATGCACTTTATTGCTCTGGCAGGCTTTCCGAGTTATCCAGAATTCCGGGTTATCGAAGTCCGAGTTTGCGGGACTCTACTGTATATATATATATATATATAAATAGTAAATATTTGGACGAATGTTAATGATTGAATTTTTGTATCAGCTTTTGGTCAAAAACATTAATGATGTTATTTGCTATTTCAAGTTAACAGCCAATTATGACTGGCTTTTCTAATTTTACTTTATTTTCTTGATGGGGTGGCTGGCCTATTTTTGTCAAAATCCAGACAAGAATAAAAAAGGCATTTAAAGTGAATGGGATTCTATTTTTATCCCAACGCTAAACAATTCTTTTTTACCTGAATCAAAATCATCCCACTTTGAATTGAAATCGTCAACCAACGAGAGCTGACACAGTTTCAGTGCTGACAAGTGCTGTGAGAGTTACGTCCGCCCCAGGTTCAGGTGTGCAGGGCTCCAAGGTCTACTGCCAAGCCCCCGAACCCTCCGTCTACATCCAGACGACACACAAACCGGCTCAAGGTACAAAGCCTCAAACTTATCCAACGACCTCCTTAGCCTCAAGAACGTATAATGGATCTAGCCTATGCAAAAAATGGTTTATCTACGTCCTTTGCAATAAGCATCAATAGTGTGAGATTACAATGAACATCATTTAGATATACATTACTAATATAAAAACAAACCTGAGGAATAAAGTGAAATTGATGATAGAAGTAAGTCACTTACTCGGCGTTTGACAAAAGTAGTGACATGACAGAATTAGCTGATTCGCACATCAGCTGATTGTTCCACTATGATTCATATTTTAGGCTGTTTATGTGCCTAACCTGGAGTATGAGTTGACTTAGTCCATCAGCTGATTATTTCACTATGATTCTTAGTTAAGTCTGCTCATATGTCTAACCTCCATAATGTAAATTGTTCCACCACTATTTATAGTTTAGCCAGCTTCTGTGCCTAACCTCAAAAATTTAAATTTTTCTATTACTATTTATAGTTTAGTCTGCTAATGTGGCCAACCTCAAAAAATTAAGGTGACTAATTCTATCATGAGTAAGACTATGAGTTTTGTTGAACTCAGGAGGGAATTTTGCTCTATATTTTTGGTCTTAGATAAAGTAGTAATGATTAACTTAACCTCAAAACCTCAATTGTCACAATCTGACCATTCTCTTCCATTTCTGCTGTAAGCCAATGCCTGCAATCAGCTATTAGCGCCTGCATTCGTTGAGCTGCAATCTACTTGCATGCCTGTGTGGAAATTTGAAGCCGCAAGATTTTTGTATTATTGATTTCAATGTTATTCTTTTGGATTTAATTTACTCATGCCAGGAGACAAAAGTATTTTTTACTCTTGCTTGGAGGCAAAGTATTATTTTACTCATTACAAGGAGTAAAAAGTGCCTAAACAAAACCGGTTGGAGAAAACTTTCTTAAGTTGGGTGAAAAAATTAACTTGGGTGACCACTAGTAAAATTAGTACCATAAATTACTTCAGTTTGTAAGGATTTCCGTTGTAATAGTGTTAAAAATGTGGAAAAATGTATTGACCATTCATTAAAGCGGCCCAACAAATTTTTGATCAAAATTCTGTTGTAGGAGCCAGCGTGGTGAGCATACCCAACTCCCTGTACAGTTTACCGGCCAACAGTTACTATGACAGTTCCGCCAACCTCAAGACATTCACCACAGCGCCTGTGTCGACCACGACACCCGTGCAACAGCCGAGGCCATCGCTGAACCAAGTGCAAGGTACTCAGAAAATAGGTTTGTAGATCCATCGAGTCGTATTTGTTTGTTTGTACCTGTGTGACTGAAACAGATTTGCTGCTGGATTTGATTTTCAAAAATAGTTGCTTTGGGGGTTTTGGCAATATTGAATAGAGGTTTATTTGTACCTCTTGATATTTTCATCACAGAACGCTTTAATGCTCCAAATCCAAATTCCCTATGTAATTGTGTTCAATTGTGAATAATGAAAACATACATCATGTGAGGCAAAACAATCCCCTTAGGAATCACAGTAAATACAGTAATTTTTAGTTTTACAAGATATATATCAAATTGTTTCTAGGATATCCTGACAAGTTCATAGTGCAAATTAACATTAAAAGTACAAAAAACATCTACGTGACTGATTAACCGGTTCTGGGGATGTCAGAATCATTTTTGGTGCTAGTTAACAATCAGGATGAACCTGTATTGTCTCTGTCTGTTCCATTTAGCCTATAGTTCACTTTAGTTATTTACTTTACCAAAAAATTAACGATTTTCAACCTGGTCAAACCATTCAACAACAATAAAACAGGATTGCAAATTTTTCAGTATTTTTGTGAATAAAGATTTATAACTTATTGTCAATATTTATAAAAAACGTCAAACTCATTAGTATGGTAAGTATATATGACACTATTATCCTATGATTGAGATAGGGCTGTGCGGGTTTCATAGCATTGTAAGTGTTCTAAAGCTCTCAAAGTAATTCATTCATCCATTTTACACCAACAGATAAAGGATTTATTTAAATGGTAACACACTGATATTTAAAAGTTAGTACTTAAGAGGTAAAATTATCGTAACGTTCAGACTTCTGAATTAATGTTTTACTATTTAATATAACCAAACAGGTAAGGTATTTTTATTTTAAAAATAGTCCAGTGTATGTAAATATTTCATTTGACTATTTTAAAATATAACAAGCCTGTTTGGTCTTAATATTGTAGTTAACTAGCCACTCAGATGGAGTTAATTTTTATTTTGCTTATGATTAACAATTCATTTCTTTGCCTTGTATGTAATTATTGTCACATTCTCTAGTATAATTATAAAAAATGATGTATGTTTTATATAAATAGTGTAAAATTTTAAAGACTACAGAGAGCAAGATTTTTCATTTTATTACAGTTCCATCAAAGCAATCCAATTTCATAATTTTATAGACAACCTCGTTCCAAAGCTCACAGCTCCATCATCAGCACTGTTAGAAATTTTTTTTAATTTCATACACACTCTTGTTTTTGAGTTTTTCACTTAAAAAATTTATATATTACGAGAAAGAGATTTATTATTCCTCTGACAACTCCAATAAGTGGATGGGATAGTGGCTTGAACATCTTATTGTCCCATTACTGCTTTCACAAGAGGCAATGCTGATGTGGTTAACCCTTTGCGATCGTATTGGATATTTGCCGCTATTCCGTAGTGATCGTATGGCCAGCATCACTGGCTGTCACCATTAGTGCGTGGAAGTCTGATTTTTCCACATCAGATGTCGCATCCGATCGGATGGCCAGCAGTGCTGGCCAACATGAAATCCAACGAACGCTCAGGTGTCCATGTTCGTCGGGTGGCCAATAAGTGCCAGAAACATGTTTTTGTAAATTTTGCATGATACCTAGTAAGGAGTTATTTAATTAAATGATCAGCAGGCTTGCAACATGGAAACGTAAAAATCTCCTACAGTAACATCGCAGGTTTTCAATGTAAATAATTCCGAGTTGCCAGGTATGAAAACAATTCCGAGCTGACGGGAGTGAGCCGCCGCGATGAATGCAGAGCTGACCCGGAGTGGGGCTTGGCCATTAGAGCTGGCCGTCCAACCACTGGAACCAAGCCGTACGGATATTAATTCCGACTGGCTACTGACCGTGTTGTGGCCACTCCTGCTGGCCTTGCGATCGCAAAGGGTTATATATCAGAACGTTTTTCGACCTTTACACAGTACTACGTATGAGTAGTATATTTTTTTTTATACAAACGATAAAACTAAAGAAAGGAGTGTGTGTAAAAGATTTGTGGGGTTTCAGATCATCAGGTCTGGGTTCTACTGTGCCTTTCCTTGCTTGATCCCTGCTTTCACCTTTTATTAAATCCTATTTTTGGCTCGCAGGGAGGGAGCTGGGGACCCTGTCGCCCCCTGGCCTCTATCTCTCTCCAGCCAAGGTAAAGGTACGTAAGGTGAGACAGGCCGTTACTCAGTATCTGACAGGCACATGTATTGGGGAGGTAGTGTGGTTAACTTTGAGGTTTTTCAGTGTTTGAAAACCTGCTATCTCTTACTTCATATCGCAATCGCAATACATTTGGTTGGCAGAACTACCTTGTTAAAGTGGTATCGGTGTAAGAGTATGCTATCACTGAAGAATAATTTTTTTTTTAGTTTCGGTAATAGAAAATTTGAGGTCACAAATCATTTTGTCATTATGGTATTGTTGGTGTGTGATTGATGTACAAAAACCTGATTGGGATTAATCATGAAGTGACTTTTGGTTTAAGGGGTCACTCAGAAATTTTCCCGCACAGCCCTATCAAAATTTTGTTCTTGTGACCCCTTTTTGAATTTGAACTGGAAAATTATTATTTGTTCTCATGCATTGTGTCATGTAAGGTTACTTTGGTTTAATCCATTTTAATGTCTTATAACTAGGAGTGTGCGAGTGCTCACAACCTTTCTTGGGTCAGATTAAAATACTGTAAATGTTTTCATCTGGAGAATACCGGAAGGGTTTTACAGATAATACAGGGGAGTTAAACAGTTTGGCTTGTTATATCTACTATCATAATAATAGTGATGGAAATTGTATGCTGGATTTTTATCAAGTTAAACCTTCAATTTGCCAAGGTTTGTCTCTCATGTATTGTTGAATCAAGTTTAAAAATTACTTTAAAATGTCAATTGGAAAACGTGTATACTTGTTTTCAAATTTTCAAGTAAACAACAGATGGGATAGTCAAATCAGAGACTCTGATTATTTTTAGCCAAAAAGTAAAGTATCATCTTCTATTGAGATCAGTAACGTATATAAACGACATTTATTCAAGAGGAATTACAAATAACAACAAATTAGTGATCACAATTCAAAAGAGCACCTTGCACAGTCCTATTTATGTGGCATTTGGATGTTATGTATTCCCAAGTGTATATCTAACTGTATTGTTTCAGGACTAGTTTCTACCGTTCCCGTTAGATTGTACAATCCCAGAATGGTTGTCGACCCCTCGGTTCACCCATATGTGCCTAGTGAAAGTGAGTAGAATTTTCTTCATAAATGTACAATAAGTTTGGACTTTTGGAATTTCATGGTGGGACCAGTCCTCCAACTCCTCCAAAAGTCCTCCTTTTGACCTGTACTCCTATTTTTTCAGTTTGTTTGATTGGTCTTTTTGGGATTTTGCAAATGCACCTCCGTAAAACACAAATTTTTTTTGCCATTGTATATTGTTAGTTTTCGACAAAAATCCTGAAAAAATCCGTTCACACTCCATTTGAAGGGGTCCCCCAAAAATCGTTCTAAGCGACAAGAACCTAGTTTCGAGTATTTAAGCATAAGTTGAATTCCTAAAGTTAGGTTTACTTTCCAAGGTTAGAACTTATAATCATGTAAAATCTTTTGATACCCTGTTTGTATCATTGTATCATTAAATCTTTACTTGCCATTAAGCACATGATTTTTTCGTGGAAATAATGTTCTAAATGACTGGCATTTGCAACGTTTTCAGACGGACTGCTCTTTTGCTGGGGAAGTAAACATCAGGGAGCATAGGAATGCCAATATAAATGAAAAAAAATTGATTACTATTTTATATGTATAAAAATATAAAAATGTAATGTTGTTAAAGTAAAAACCCATATACCTAATTGTTGTAAAGTTGTAATATGAAACACTAAAACATTACTGTCTTTTGATAATCCACTTTAGTCCTGACGTTACCTCCCCATAACGAAAACGTTCGAAGCCACAATGCAACGACTGACGGGGAGAATCCATTTTGTGGTGAATAGAACGTTATGTGTCAAAAATTCTGTGCAGTCCCGCGAACTGCGCCAACTTTGACAGACGAAATCAGACCTGCCAACTCAAATATCTTAAAAACCAAATATACCAAGGTGTAGCTTGTGTCGTCTAGAATCTTTTCTACGGAATACATCTGATTTTGGAATTTTGTCGCTTAGAACATTTTTTAGGCGACCCCTTCATTTATTGATAAATCGGATGATTATGACGAATTATTAATTGCTAATGAAATTTTCATTAACAACACCATACGAAGATATGTTGCTGGGTCCTCTAAAATTTTGTAGGGTGCTCCAGAGGTCCTCCGACAGTTCTCCTTTTTTCCTGCCTTTGATGTGCTAGACACCATAACACAATTTAACCCTTAGATTAAATGCCGGAAGGAAAGTCCTCTTCTGGCATTAAATCAATATGATAGAAGGAGAGTATGGCTCTCTTCTACTCATTTTTGATACATTTTACCATAGAATATACCAACAAAAAATTCTCCTCAGGAAATTGTTGTCTATGTAACCTATTTGTGTTTGCAAGAATTTGAAGTGGAAGTAGTTTGACTGAGCCAATGTTTTGTAGCTGAGGTTCTGTCATTGTTTCAAAGCACAATTCAAGTAACAAAAAAATTAATAAAGGTGTTAGGTATCCAAGATTCATTGTGTTTCCTCATGTTAAATATACAAATATCGACCGCAGGTGCTCAAACGATTCCGACTTCGGAGAACTGTAACAACGCTTCCAACCAGCCACAGCCGCAGCCCCAGGCACAGGTGGTCCTCAAGCAGAACGCATCGCCACGGCCGAGCATCCTGCGCAAACGGGACACCGAGGGGTGGGTTTGACAAAAGACTACCAGGATGTTAAAGACTGCATTATTATTCTTTGTTAGTTAAAATTAGGCGGTCGGACAGCAACCGTGTTATCCAAACCTCCACTTCTTTCCTACTTTCCCGGCTTTTTCATTGCTTTAGCTGTCATTGTTGTCTGTAAGATTGCAGGTTAAACGCTAGAAAAATATTAATAAATAAAAGAAGGTAAATGTAAAAAGAAAACAGAATTTGATTCAACTTATTTTTTTATGAGGCAGTAGAGGGGGATTCACAAACCTCTTTTTTGACTGCCTAATTTTATTGAATTAAGAGGCTAAAGGCAATTTGGTGTCGCCCTCGCGGTCGAGATACGTACTAAAATTACTCTGCGATGATAATCGGAAAAAGTAGTGTGACGTAGTAAATATCCAGTCATTCTAAAATTATGGTCTTAACTAGCATATAAAGTACTCTTTTCCACTTTTATGTCCAAAATATAGCTTCAGAGACTGATATAATGTTGTCGCTCATTAAATAAGTGTTCAAACAGTAATGAATGTAGTAAATATTCCTCCGCAGGGTCGGCGATTAGCGCATGTAAACGTTCACACAGTCGCATTTTCGTGTGATATATTTTAATTTAGAGAAATTAATTTTATTGCACCTTGAAGACAAATAAATTCAACACTAGGTTCGTGAAGTACATTTTTCATTTTCTTTTTACATTCTGAGTTATTTCAGCTCAAAATATCAACTAGCTAAAACCCACTATTTGAACTCTAACGCAAATTACTCTTGTATTTGTTAAGATATCGGAAAAATTAAAAATGCATATTGAAAGGAATTTATTTCTTTTCATTTTGATACGTGTTTGAACACTTATATAAATGAGCGACGACATTATATCAGCCTCTGTAGCTATATTTTGGACATAAAAGTGGAAAAGAGTATATGCTAGTTATGACCATAATTTTAGAATAACTGGATATTTACTACGTCACACTACTTTCTCCGATTATCATCGCGGAGTAATTTTAGTACGTATCTCGACCGCGAGGGCGACACCGTATTGCCTTTAGCCTCCTTTTAAGAAGAGATTGTTATTTTGAGTGAAAATTGGTTTTAAAAATATTTAATATAAGCTTATATCAAGACTAGCTTTCTCTTATCTGATTTTATAACTATTTGGTTTATTGTTCCCTATACCGATCTGAGTATAAGAGTAAAATTATGCTTTATCCAACCATTTTATAAAAATAACTCGATTTTTATTTCAACCTTACAACAAAATGTACTCAGCAACTATCCTAGAAAAAAATTTATGAACTAATCCAAAAATAAGTAAAAAGGTTATTTTTTCTCTCATGAACGAACAAGGATTAGAAATTAATAATGTGGTGTTTACATTAATACAGACTGTGTAAATTAGTGTTTGTGAAATATAGTTAATTCTATCGTCCGATGTTGCAGGACGCCGGGCAAGGCGGCCAAGAACCTGAACCCGCTGTTCGGCACGCTGTCCGTGGCCACGCCAAGCTCGCCGCCGCGGCCCGAGTCGCGTGGCGCGGGCGGGGGCCAGAGCTCGGGCGGCTCGACGACCATCTCGGCGACGTCCAGTCCCGGGCTGGACACCACGTCGCCGCCACCGGCCGCCGAGCGGGACCGACACGCGGACGACGAGCGCGACCGGCCCGCCGAGATGAGCCCAAGGAAGAAGCCGAGGAAACAGCAGCTGTGAGTGCGATTCACGGTTTGACGTTCACTTTGTGGTATGATCATTCCGTTCAAAACATCTCAATTGTTCACTTTGTGCAAGGAACAATTTCAAATAGTGCCAAAATTATAAAACAAAACCTTAAATTAAGTATATTCCAGCATCTGACAATGTTATCTGTGTGCAAATTTTGTCCAGAGAATTATCCATCTTTATTTTGTAGTAGGGGTCTAAAGAAGTGTTTTCCACTTGGGTGTCAAGCACGCAAGTGGTACGTTCTCCGGTTATGACGTCATCAATATGGCCATAATTTTGAAATGTGTGTATTTTGAATACTATTAGTCGGTTCGAAATAAACTTTTTTTTTGAAAGATAATTTGTTATGCTAAACATTTTATATTTACACATTTGTTGTATTAATAATACTTTTTTAGTAATTTTTAAAAAACCTCTTTTTTAATAAACCTGTTACTAAAATTCAATATATAACTTTTTTACTGAAAACATGATCAAAACATGCCAATGGTAAACCTTTTAGAGAATTTTAAGACCTATTCAAAAATACCATATATTATATACTTTACTGAAATAATAAAGTGAAGAAACGGGATTAATTTTGTAAAAAAACGGAATTTTCCGTGCGGCAGATCAATCTTAGACGGTCCAGTGTTCTTTGTGCAACACAGGTAAAGAGACTTTTACTGATTTTTTTTCATAGTAGATGTATAAAGAAGCGTTTTCCACTCGGGTTTCAAGAATACCAGGTTCTTAATCGTTTTCCGGCGATTATGTCATCAATATGGTGGAATATCCATTGATAAAAAAGTCTCTTATTTTACATACTGTTCGTCTGATTTGAATAAACCTTTTTTTGTTTGAAAGATAATATTTAAGCCTAGAATTTGTGTAGCCTATTTAAACATATATTCTCTTCCTAATAATTATTTTTAATTTTCAAAAAACGTGCTTTTTTAACTTTTTTTGCTCGATTTCTGCATATAACTTTTTTCATAAAAAATTAGCGAAATATATCTAACATGAAATTTTTAGAGCGTTTTAATACCTTTACAAGAATACCATATTTTGTATGGTTAACTCAAATATTGAAGTTAGGGAACTCAATAACCTTATACAAACAACGAATTTTTCGTGTTCCCCAAGAAAATGCTTCACCCTCAGCCGGGCCACTGCTCTGTGTGTAAGTCAGAAATAAATAATTTTACTGCATTATTTTGTATAATGCACCTTAATCGTTTTCCGGTGATGACGTCATCAATATGGCAGAATATCCATTAGTAAAAAAGTCTCTATTTCACATACTATTCATCCGATTTGAATAAACTTTTTTTTGTTTAAAAGATAACATTTAAACCTACAACTTTGGTGCTTAAACATATATTCTATTCCTTATAATTCTTTTGTAATTTTCAAAAAACTTTTTTTACCTTTTTTTCTCTATTTTTGCACATGACCTTTTCAATGAAAAAATTATCAAAATATGACTAACATGAAATTTTGAGAGCGTTTTAATGCCTTTACAAAAATACCATCTTTCAGGCTATGACATCATCAATATGGCGGAAAATCCATGAACAAAAAAGCTCTATTTCACATACCATTTCCCCGATTTTAATAAACTTTGTTCTGTTCAAAAAATAACATTTGAGCATACAATTTTTCTGCTTTACCATTTATAATTTTTGCAATAAGTATTTTGCAATTAAAAAAATTGTTTTGTTTAGTTTTTAAATTTAAATTTGTCATATAATCTTAAAAGCGAAAATATTTATATGCCTGGTATGGGATTAGTTGGGTGCTTAAGGACCTTTTAAAAAATACCATATTTTGTTTGCTGTGCTCAAACCACCAAGTGAGAAAACGAAATAAAACTAATAAAAATATTTTCAGTGTTTTCCAAGAGAATATTTCAACCGTATATTAATTGTCCCAACAAAATTACAGCATATTTGACTTTATGTGGTCTTACATTTAAAAAGGACCTAAAACGGCATGACATTTATAAAAACCTTATCTGTATATTGTTGGAATAATCATTGCCTTCACATTCGATTGCGAGCCCTTTAACTAGGACCAGCCTTGGGCCCACCTATTCATGTGCTGTTACGTTTCAAAAATTACTTTGTAATTTTTTAACCCTTTACAAATTTCATTTGGACTGATACTTGATAATAATGAATAATTTGTTTAATCAAAAAACAAACTTTATTGGGAAAATTATTGCAAGCATAAATAAATGAAAATCATTCATTCGCTTTAATTTTACTGAAAATACATTCCCATTTTGAGATCGATTTCGCTTACTGACCATGATAAAAATTCAGTTGGGGCCCAATCGTGCTGTTGTACAGTTTGCGCATTATATCTCCGGCTATGGCAGAGTCAGCTGATAGCAAGACGCGGGGGGAGAGGGGCGGTACTTTTCTGAAAACATTGTTCTACGGCCCCACTGTTCGTCAAACATTGTGTTTACCAATATAATATATAGTTAATATTATATGATACGACTAGTAGCATAGTAGCCATACTGGCATGTAAGCTCCTATTGAAAATAGTACTAACTAACCACAAATCTAGAATAAATATTATTTTACTAAACTTCATACAAATTTATTTTTTTGATCACGATCTGCTGTTACATATTCTGCAATAAATATGAAAGGAATTAAAATAGGGCTAGGCCCGGGCCCCAGGGCCGATTTATTCAAATCAGAGAAATGGTATATGAATATTGATGACGTCAGCCTGATAACGTTTTAGATGCATTCTTGAAACCCGAGTGGAAAACGCTTCTTTAGACACCTTATACAAAATAAAGCAGTAAAACTATTTCTATCCGTCTTACTCACAGAGCAGTGGCCCGGCTGAGGTTGAAGCATTTTCTTGGGAAACACGAAAAAATCGTTGTTTTTATGTTTTATTTAGCTCCCTCACTTAATTTTTGAATTAATTATATGAAATACAGAATTTTTGTAAAGGCATTAAAACGCTCTAAAAATTTCATTTAGGTCGCTCATATTTATAATTCCTGTAAATGGTGTTATAATTTGCAAACCATATGAGCAAGTTTTTAATTCAATGGTAAATCACAGCTGTTTAATTTGATTGCGCCTCTTAATTAATTGATTACAGGTAAATAGCGATAAATGTTTGTGAACGCGAGTGGTAGTTAAATTCAATCCTGCATATTTCCCAGCCGATATAAACATTTAACTTTTTTTAATTAAACACGGGTGGGTATTACTTGAACTTGTTTAGTGCCAATAATAACTTTGCGAAGCACATTTACTGCTTTTTAATTTTTTGTGAATAATTACCGATTGCGTTAAACTACATAAGTTAAATGCGAAGTACTCGACTCAAAATTCTCAAATAAAATAACTATTTGCTCGCCCATCAAGCATTAGAAAAAACCCCGTTGAGACTTGGAAAGTCAAGATTTCACCCACCTGTTATTACAACTTCAGAGGTCTATCTCTCAGAAATTAGTTTTCCAGCCAAGCTTAAACCAAAGCACTAAAAACAAACCTTTTCAACAGGCTTATCTTAATGAAGTTTTGTTCATGTTGATTGGACACTAAAAATATGACTGAAATATTCCAGTACCAGTGACAACATCAATATGCTTATAGGACCCACAGTCCCGTATCAATAATCTAACTTTTAAACATTGTTTTCATACTTAATTGGTTTTTTTAACAACTTATTTCTTTGCCAAGAATAATAGTCAGCTTTAACTAGCAACTCAACAAAATTTACCTTAGTGTAAGTCAAAGTTATCTTTATTAATGATAAATTAATGAAAATATTGTTTCAGAACTGGGAATCAAATCCAAGAGCCTAAATTCAGTGAGGAGGAAATGGAGTTTATACCATCAGAAAAAATCAAAAAGACCTCAAAAGACGGTAAGGGGGATTACCAGATAACAAGGTTTTATTCTATTTATCTATACTTATATTTTTCATCAATATCCAAGGTAGAAAAAAGTAATTTGATGACTGATTTCTGATGGCAGTGTCCTGTTAACGCACTGTACTCTTCTAATTATTCTGATGTTGGATTATTTTGCATCAGCCTGTCCGTGAATCAAAAAATATTAAAATCATAGTTTAAACGTTATTTTAACGAAAGTGAAAGTGCCTTCCAAAAGTAAGATGCAGTTTCAAACCATCAGTATTGCCACATTAATTTGGTTCAGTAAGTTACAGCATTTCCATACGACGAGTGTTTGGGTTTGCTGCTATGAATGCTAGCATAAATGAACACATTCGTAGCCTACGGAAATTTTGTAGGTCAGCTTGTTGCTGTAAATTATACAATATTATGATGATTATCCGGATTTTTTGCTATTTGGGTTGGTACTCCTAATCCGGATGATCCGAGATGTACTGTATTTTCTTGACAACTTATTCCAAACTTAAACAATAACTGATACAACTGATTTTTTAAGTTAACTTTTCCATTTTCGAAAAAAGATTGATGCAAGTAAATTAGTTAAACATGACTTTTAGGGAAAGCTAAAATCAAGATGCTGAGTTAAAAGTTTCATGTAATCCGAGTCAAATTACTTGGCCCAACTCGTCCATAAGCCCAATGATAAAAATAACATAAGTCTTACGGGTGGGACTGGGCCAAGTTATTGGACTCTGCCTATAACATATTGAAGTACAGTAGAGGAACTGAGGCTTCAGTCGGTAATTTTATTCGCTGTATCTGCTTAAGTTGCTATTATCGGGTTACTTTGTATAAATTTCTAATATCCATCAAACTGTCCCTCAGGCGTGACTCACGACGCAGCCAAGCCGACGGCGAAGCGGCCCGTGATGTCGCTGCTGCGGACCTACCGGCCGACGTGGAAGACGAGACACAACCACTTCCTGCGGCACTCGGACGTGAAGCCGCGCGAGGAGAAGCGGCCGAGTGTGGCCGACATCGCGGCGCAGCGCAACGTGCTGCAGCGCTGCAACGGCTGGAAGGTCTACCACCTGGCGGCGCAGATGACAGGCATCGTGAGTATCCAGTCGTCTATGTAACATTGTAATGTATTCTACTGGACCTGTAGTTGTTGGAAATGTGTTACAAGAAAAAGTTTTTTGTGTGAAAGGCGCAGAGCAGGTGTTTGGCAGGAATTGGGGTTGGTCGAACTTGATGTGAGCCGAGTTTGGCCAGAATGTTGCGTACCGGAGTGCAGCAATGACTTAAGCGCTCATAATATGCATGATATTTGTCCTATGCCTCAGTCTAAACTATTTATAATTAGTTGAATTATGTGTTCAAATTCTACTGTATAAGGAGAGAGAGGAAGACAAGATTTCTAATCATGCAATTTTTCTGTTTTTAGTTTAGGCTGTCAAAAATGGGAAGAAATAGTTGTAGTTTTTTTTGTAATCAATCATTTAAATAAGGGATTATTTTTGCAAGATTCATATTTGAGATTAGGTATTCTTAGTCGGGCCTCAGTCAGTTTAGTGCAGATCAGAATCAGCGGGCTCTTTGTTTCTTCTATCACCAGACATCCTCCTCCTCCCCACCCAGTTTGGCGTTCAGAAGCATTAGAAACGTAACGTACCGACATATTAGAATCAATTTCTTGCAGCATAATTTTGATTCATTGTCTTCAAAATGTCATCCAAGTTCGTGTAGTGTTTTCTATAAGAATTATTTCTTTAATGTTGTACGATAGCCTTCAAACACCATTTCCATTCCTGATATTACTGATTTTTTTGGGAGGCCTATATTGGTAATGTAAAAGAATGTTTGGTCAAAATTATTTTTCAAATATTTTATTCTGTACACTTATTTGTTACAGCTGATTAAGGAGTTTTATAAACATTTTTTATGTATGAGAGCAAAGCCGTAGCCAGGAAATTTTTTCGGGGGGGGTTTGGGCAGGGCCGGCGGGTGAATTTCCGGCTCGGCAAAAGTGGTGACCTTTTTTTTAACTTGGCTGTGTGCTTTTTGCCACCTTTATCGCCATTTTTTACCCTTTTTTATCTGTTTCCGGGCCCCTCTGCATTTGTCCGGGGGGTTTTTGGGGGGTTCCAACTATTTCAGGGGGGTTTTCACCCCCGTTTACTATGTTTTCAATGCTCTTTCTACTATTTCGGGGGGGGGGGGGTTCTGACCCTCTAACCCCCCCCCCCATTGGCTACGACCTTGTATGAGAGCCAAGGAGGTCCAAAGAGCCAAGAACACGCCAAAAATGTCAATGTTGGCTGCATAGGGGAAGTCGTGTGATCTCCAGGATCTATATTAGGGAATTTGTATGACTCTATACTGTCTAGAACCTAACATTAGAAGTTATAAACTTTTTTTAACTGTTTGAAATGTTGTAGCTTCAAAAATTTCATTAATTTCAAAGCCTATTGATATCATATAACATCCCAAAAATAACTAGTTAGTTATCCCTATTATTCTACAATTATGTTTCAGGCTGACCTCGAGATGGATGTTTTTGACAAATTGACTGCAGTACTGAAAGCGTTTGAGAAGAAATCGGGGAAGGATGGAGATATAAACAGGGTCAACGAATTAATAAAGGTAAGATGGGTTTTGACTTAACAAATCTATTCATGGTTTGGTTATTGCAAATACATCCTTATTTAAAGTGCTTTACGATCTTTAACTCTAATGAGCCCTAAGCTAATATTAATTATATCAAAAGCTGCTATCAAATCCTAAAATTTCAACAAGTATTTTTTTAGGCTGCTCAGAGAAACTGAAAGTAATGCTGTAATACTATTTTGTAGGGTTTAAAATTTTGTGTTTAAAGAAAAATTAATAAAATAAAATTTTAAGGACATATAGTTTTTACACAAACAAAAAATGTTGTGTATTATTCAATTTGAAAAATATTTTATCAACTTGTCATAATGCACATGATGGAGACAATCATATGCTGCAAAAGCAAGTGCTGTTAAATCCTGACAGTTGTGTGTGTTGGCAGTCCAGACAGCATGTGAGGAACTTCCTTACTGTATTTTTACAGTCCCATTGACCCCATATATATTTGGTAACTGTATCGGTGTTTCTCCTGCAGTGGCTACTTACTACAAGTGGTCGGGATTAGAGACCGCTGCAGGAGAAATTGTTCCTGCTTCTGCTATGTATAAACACCCGTATTTAGTATAATGGTAATAAGTAACTGCTACCGTTACTTATATGTGGAATATAGTTGTCATTGTAGTGATATGAACAGCTTTTCATTTATTTGTGCAGTTCTGGTAGTGCAACCTTAATTTTGTATGTTTTAGGGTAACATCCAGAGGAGTAAAGTAATCACAGACCAACTTGCCGAAGCAAAGTGCCAAGTGATGAAACTGTTTGATCATAAGTGTCAAGTGACAGAAATGTTGAATCGTTTTTCAAGTAGACGTTCCGGTAAAAAGAGAGAACGGGTATGAGAAATCGAGGTGCAAAATGTCAAGTAATCATAAAAATCTCGCCTTTGTGATCAAAGCACAGCTATTTTTATCTGTATATATTTTTAATGTATATTTTTGCTCTATTGTATTATAATAATGTAAATAAGGTTCAAATCAAATTTTATATTTCTCATGATTATTTAATAATAGATTGTAAATGTGCAGAGATGAACATATGTACATATCATGATTTGTAAGTATTAGTAATTTAAATTTCAGTACAGATTTAATAAAAAATTTTAGGTATTTTTAAGGATTGTTTTACTTTTTCCCCTATCATTTACTTACTTGATAAATTTAACCAAGTTGGTTAATTGACTATATTTTAGTAGGCCTGTATCAATTTCTGTTCATGTTCACAACTTTATGAATAAAATGTTTTGTTTTGAAATAACGGCAGTATATTTAATCGTTAAAAATATTGAAAAAAGTTAAAAGAATATATTATGATTTGTAAGATACAGTACACCTCGGATTATCCGGATTAATGTGGCGGAACACCGATCCGGATAGCAAAACATCCGGATAACCCGAGGTCATTACAATATAAACTAAATAGCGATCGCGTACCTTAGCCCCTGCTAAATTGATGGTGCAGACGTCGTATCAGGACTGTACAACATTGTTAGTCTTTCATATTTCAATAGGGTTTAATTTTGAAACAAATTTAAGAACTAAATTTCATTATTAATCATACGAATATAATGTTGACTTTTATTGTACCTACGGTTTAGGTTTGGAATAAAAATACTGATGAAAATATTTAATTTAATAAGATGAAATAATCATAACTCAAAATAACTCAAGCTAGAAATAATTATGACAAAACTTAATGTAACTCAAAACTTATTACAGTAACTTTCCTTAAGAAATAACGTAACATATCAAATGACAGCAAGAAACAAACTCGCAAAATTGCTGTAGGCTACGCTTTTGTTGACTACCGATAGCACTCGAAGTACCAATCCAGAAAACTACGTTCATGAAAATGCTGTAATGTACTGTTGATTCCTTCAATTATTGTGATTCCAAATGCATACATTAATGTATTACATTTGTATTTCACTTTTCGAAGGTGCATTTCACCGATAAACTCGCTAAAATTATGATTTTTCCGTGATTTTAATTTTTCAATTTCTCGGATTGACCGGTCCGGATAATCCGGGATCCGGATAATGTGAGGTCCGGATAATCCGAGGAGTACTGTAATATGCTAATTCTTCCCTATAATCAATTTTGGGCACATTCAGACCCACAACTTTGAGGGTACCTGAGAGGAATCAATTAGTAGCCTCCCTCTTATTATTTGACCTCCATTCAATGAGCCATTGCTTTGACTGCCCTACACTCTATGGAAGTTACTTTTTTTAACCAGCGGTTGTTAATCAAAGCTGATTTTTATCAGCCAAAATTGACAGGAAATGAACGATAACTGATTCCTGCATAAGATATTAGGGGCAAAATAAAAAAAACATTAAAATGTATCATTTTTATGCAATAATCAGCATTGGCTGTACAACCACAAAAATTTAGGTATTTTTATGGGATTGTTTTATTTTTGGCCTCATATAATTAATAAATTTGACAAAGTTGGTTTATCGGGCATATTTAAGTAGGCCCAAATCCATTTATGTTCACGTTCATAACAAGATGAAACGTTCTTACGCTAGACGTTGTTCTTACAGAACAAAATGCTTTGTATTGAAGTAAGCATCACAGATATAAAACAAGTGGCTTTGCAGTATCATAACTGTAACTTAACGAGCTTTAAAGCATAACACTTAAACTGACAAAATCATTATTTGTGGTCCCGAGATAACTAGATGGTTACACACAGGGACTGAGGTAACTAGATGGTTACACACGGGGGACCATGACTTCGGCATTCAGCTTGTTAACAGTGGAAACGACAAAAATGGATTAGTGGATGCCATGACAAAATGCTGCATCCAATCAATCACGTAGGAAAAAGGCTTAATGGAGGTTGTAGAGGTGGGGCGCAATCGTTTGTTTTGCCCATAGCACTCACGGGGTTGGAAACATGCCTGCTAATAACAGCTCAAAACTTAAAAGAAACACTAAGTTGAGTCATAATTGTCATGCACATGGTCCTGTTTCACACTCGCCTTTTCCTTTCAGGGTCTTTTCCTGGCATTGTCAGTTGCAGGGGTCTCGCATGTGTTTAAGTCTGATCTCTGGATCTGACTAGAGTTGTGTTCTCTGAACAGGTTCGTGACTATAAATAGATATGTTAATATTTTTGTTGGTCAAGGGAATGGTTCGTCCCTATTATGCAACATGGAAACATCTGAAAGGTCAGCAAGACAGCAGGAAATAGGAACTAAACATTTTAAAGGCCAATAAAAATGTAGCTATCCATGTATAATTAATTAGTTTACATGCAATTTCTTATTTCTCTTACTTGTATACAGAAAACACAGAAGAAAGCATAAATTCAACAATTTTAAGGCCAATCATAATGTGAGTAGCCTTTATAATTTGTTTCCATTTGTAATTTGACATGAAATTGGTTATGCCTCTTCCTCGCATGAATAAATAAATAAATTATGTCTTTATTTACAGCGTTCTTCAAAGTTACAACTCAGATTTTCAAGATAACTGACATCAACTTATACAGGATAATATCACAACAAAAATTAGAACTAAAATGTAACTAAATAAGACATTTCTTTATTATAGGGTGTGTTAACACAAGCGATATTTTACCGCTGATCGCGTGACAGATGGTCGCAAGTTTTCAAAAGCATTGGACCAAATGGAGACGGTCAAAATGTGTTCCCACCGGCGGCAGCTGCAAGTGGCACGCCACAGTGTCATGAAAATGTCAGCTGATGTTTATTAATGCAACTATACTAGTAGGGAATTTTGTAATTAAATGTTCTTTTTTTTTTAATCTGACAGAGTGTGTTTGTACTTTAGAACAGTGGTTCCCAAAGTGTGGGCCGTGGGAAGGGTTCAGGTGGGTCATGACGAGGTTACAGCAATATAATGTCATAACAAAACTGCGATCAAGAGTTGGTTATTAAATTCCATGTTAACTTAAGAAAAGTTTTCATTTTTTTCACTTAAAAAGAACACTCTTTCTTTCAGTCGAATTTGAGATTAAGATTTGGCGGTATCAAAACTTTAAGAGGAAGGTAACATCAGTCAGATCCTCAAGTACCCGTCAGAATCAGTCAAGTCCTGAAGACAGATTCACAACCAATCTTTGTATTTCTCGGTTTTCGATAATCGTTTTTCTCTTAACACTCCATAGCTTGTTTCTCTAGATTGTTGTTTTTTTATCCATTTACTTTTGACATGAGCCGAGCGCTTAGGTTGAAATTTCGGCCAGCGTGCAGGAGAACAAGTCGTACGAAAATCCTTAGGAAGCGGGACGTTTTTATCCTTAACCAGTCCCACCAAACATCACATAGGTTATTGATTGGGAAAAATATTGTGTTTTGAGTAAATTGTAAATATTGTGTTTTGTATAAATCTGTTTTCTTGAACACTGACGATTCCGGAACAAACACAAATATGTGATAATCCCAAGAAAAGCAATCTAGTAACGGGACCTAAAAATGAAATAATTTCTTGTTAAGATCGAGTGCTCTCCTCCCCATCTTGTGGAAAGTAGTTGTACCTTAAAAGGCTACTATTGTAAGCCAAAAGTGAGAACGGTTGCAAATCTAAAATATAATTCAGAAATTAATGTTTGTCCGGTTATGTTTTTGCTGAGGAAGATGCGATACAGTGCTTAATTTTTTGAGAATATTACATTTTGATGTATTGAACCCCAAAATGTATCAAAGCTCGAAAGGAACATTTGTACAAAAAAATGGGAAATTTTCAATAACCTAGGATAATTGATTTAATGATTTTTCAAGGAGTGCTTTTAAACCATCTTACAACAAGGAGGTTATGAAACAAGTATATAACAGGAGAAACCCAGTAACCTTATGAATACATCATGGAGTAAATCGGTTAACTATATTTCTTATCTTTCCTTCCTTTAAGAAAATTTAGGAATCATCTGCCATGGATGGAGTTGTAACAATTTACTTTATTATTAGATCCTTCAAGTATTAGATTTTAATACTTGTATAGCATCCAGAATTAGTAATAACCCTTAGATCAAATCGTTGAGATGCAATTACAGGCGTATACAGAGGGGGATAGTTTCAAGTGTTTTAAAATTATTGTATTTGTTATTTTTCAAGTTTATGTATTTGTAAACAGCAAACTACGATGACCTCACACTTTTATACCCTCCTCCATCCATGCAAACAAAACCATTCTCTGTCAACGATACTATTTGTAAACATAACTAGGATTGTAAATCATTATTTATGGTGCATACCATTTTGTTTATTAAATTTTACAATATTTCGATCAATTCATCATTAATTTTATTAAATTTATCAATAATTTATCTACTTAATTTAAATATCAACTTTTTTTTAACTAGCAAATTTTATTTTTCATTTTAAAAGTCTTTAACCTTAAATTTAGTTAACTAGGTTACTGTGTAGCAAAAATCTGAACTAAAACGTCTCAGCGACATACTAATTCCGTGGCGAAAGTGGGAACTATTTCAAACAAACCCCCTAATCAAATCAACAATCCCAGCGGAACCAGAAATAGTGGAAAACTCAAGAACTTACAGCTGGTGGTATAAACAGTGACAGTGACCACCTGTTGCTGCTGTGTAATGTCACTTGTGTGAACGAACGTAGCTTTACTTTTAAAAGACGGGAGGCTGATCCTGCCTTTGATAGTCTTAGGCAGGGCATTATATATGTCTGGCCCAAAAAAGGAGAATTTCAAGCCTTACCCGTGCCGTAGGAACTACAAAAGGTAGTCCTGCACGGGACTTGGAAGGCTGACCTTGCTCTTCCACAGGTAAAGCGGTTTACCAGAAAAGATGATCTTATGGACAGGCAGGAAGGTTCAGACTTTAGAATTTTTGCCTTTTCCCTGATTTTGCAAATATGATGAAATTTGTCTGGATTAAAAACTAATCTCAATGAGCTATTTTGAGGTCTGGTCAGAAGAATGATGTTTTGGCGGGTCAGACAATTTCCTTATATAGGTATGGCATAGAAAATTGACAGAAATATCGCAGAATGGGCAATTTCCAGCTTTCAGGGGAACGTATCTCAATCTGTTCAACGCTCTTCACTTGCATATGATAATCTTGTGAATGTAGCTCCAAGAACTTTCAGAGTCACACTCCGTCAAAAATTATTTTTCATCTAAGACTATACAGATACAACTTCAACTTCTCTTTCTCCGGATCTACACACCTCAGTGATGCTAAATGCCCGAAGCGCATCGTAGTACATTTCTGAGGGTTCAGCTAAAGCGCTTGATTCACAGACCATTCATTGATCCTATGCAAATTAGATGAAATTTGAACTACCGCTTCAGCGAGCTGCGAGGAAGGATATGAGAAGAGTGCAGGGAACAGGACCTCTGCTGACCCTCAATGTCAGTCGAACACAATACAAAAAGTAAGGGGTCCCAAGCAGGATCCCTGGGAAACCCCCAAGGTTCTGGGCAAAACGTAAGAAACAATTTAACTTTTAGTCATCATACTCTTATCATGAAGGTTGATGATGACAATTTATGGCTGGATCGCCAAACCCAAAATATTTTAGTGGCCAATAACGTTTTGAAATCAACAGAGTCAAAGGCAGAAGAATAGTCTAAAGCAGTCATTATACTATCCAGACCTTTGTTCCTCACATTGACCTTCATCTATGACCTCAGTACCACATTAAGAAGGAAAAAAACGGGACATACTACTCTTATAGTGTATATGATGCAAAGAATGAGGCTTCCCCCTGCCATTGATTTTTTTTTTTAATTTCTGGGTTGGTAAATTAAAGTATTAATGACAACTCTGACAACCATAAATACTTGACCATGACTGAACACTGGTTCACCCAAGTAGACTCCTTGATCCGTATTAGTTTCTCCTTAGACATTTGTTATTGGTGGAGCCAATTTGTCTGTAAGATTTCTAGTAAAAAATTTCTTTGAATAAAACCATGCAAATACAGTAAAATTAAGCAAATATAGAAAAATCTATGTGAGGATAAAGACCTTATATGCTTGTACAATATATACCATTACAATCTTTTATATTTTTATTAGAGCGAGTGAAACTGTAAATAATCCCCCAGGGAAGGACGTTTTTCTAATGAATAAAAAACTACACCTTAAGCACTTTATTTTTGTCTAGCTATTCATAAATGAGCTTAAATGCAGCTTTGGAATGTTATTTAAATTTCTCTGCCATTGGTTCAAATTTGCACGATCGTAAATATGTTTCTAAGTTTCTAACAACTTTAAAGTTGAGACTAACCACCAAAAATTCAGATCTTGCCAGTAAGCTTAAGTTTACGCTGATTCTATAATTCTGAATGCATTGAATTCCTAAAATACTTGCTATGAGAAAAAATCATTGAGGTCAGTCATTTACTGGAGCATAGACATAGTAGTCTAAAAATTGAGCCCTTGAAGTCCTTAGCATCACAAATCACCACTGCCCAATTTTGAGAAACAGATTGATAACTAATAGTTAAAGACAATTTCTTACTTCCCATTGAGAGGCATTTTTATATGGGTTGCCTGCTGGGTTGAAATGACATACAACAGTTTACCAAAAAATGACTTAACATTTTTTTAAACCGTTAGCGTTTGCATGGGCTTAGAGGTACAAGTCAGTGTCTTTCAGCTGTAACAGTATAAGTCTGACTGAAGCCAGCCATTGAAACCCGCTGGCTGCTGTGGAGTAAAAAAAAAATCCCTGATCACTGGTGAAGTTTTTTGACCTAAACGACTTTTGACTGTAAATAGAAGCAGGGAAGAGCTATCCGTTGGTACCAATAACCTAAATTTAATACAAGACTTACATCGCTATGGATCTCAAGGGCTCAGCTATGATGGCATAAATTATACCAGTACTATTATTATGGTTGCCAATGACACAAATTTAACTGTGCGGCAAAACAAAAAATTTGCTCTGATATCTGGTGATGTCATTTGGCTTACGACTTTGCTTGCAAAGAGATAGATACAGGAAATTGCAATCCGTTGGTACTAATAACCCGAATTTAAAAATACCCCCGTTGCAGCAGACCTGCATACTCAGCGAATTTCAAATGCAAAACAACATATTTCAATCAAACATTAGCAAGATTTGACATGTTTTGGTAAGCTCCATAAGAATAACATGGGGAATGAGTATGCAGGTTTGCTGCTACAGTTATATTAAAACTGGGTGGTTTTAATTCAATATTTAGTAGATCTGAACTAGAAGAAGCTATTTACCAAGTTTTAACAAGATATGTTGAGAAATAACCGAGATATAGAATTTTACATATTTCCCATAAGGTTAACATGGGGACAACGTACTGTGTTTACCACTTTCAATATCTCGGTAACCAATGGACTTAGAGCAGTGATTCAAGATACTAAATTGTTTGTTTTTTCGAGCTGAATTCAATGGTGCCCACAAAAATTCGATAAATTTTATTTTTCTATGTAAAAAACTCAAAAAACCCATATTTAGGGGGGTTTATTCCCCTTTACCCCCCCTTCCGGTGGTCCGATCTGGCTGGTTCACGAACTCGTCCAATTGATTACCACTTTACACGTCCGTACCAAATTTCATAAAGATCGGACCACTTTTGCGGCCGCTATCGTGCTTGCAGACACATATATATATATAAATATATACATATATATATATGTATATAAATATATACATATATATATATATATATATATATAAATATATACAAATTTGAACGAATAGTGTTTTTTGCTTCTGGGGGCCCCAAAACGAAAAGTTATAGTGGTCCCGAGCTTAGGTCTTACCATGAGACCTACGGTAATAGCTTCTTCCCTATAGAGGAAATTCGCTAAAATGCATCACTCGATCTTAAGGGCTAAATTAAAATTACCATCAGTACCTACTCTCATTGGGAAGGAATTTTTTGCTGATACTTTTTTAATCCTTTAAGGACAAATGAGCTTTGTAAAGTGTAACAAATTACTCAAGTAAGAAAAAAATAAGCAGATGTTTAACTTACGTCTCCAATTCTTTTTTTTTTGTTCATAGATGAACACGTTTCGGCCTTGGGTCATCTTTGGCATCCTTCTTGTACAATAAATTAACATAATAATCCACGCTGCTTGGATTTTAATTTAGCAAAAAACCAGCTTTTTTTAACTAGCACATATTAATTTAGTGAACAAGAAGGATGCTGAAGATGGCCTAAGGCCGAAACGACTTCTTCTACGAACGAAAAAAGGATTGAAGTCGTAAGTTAAATATCTGCTATTCAATCGCAAATCAATCTGTACTGCAAATCACAAATCAAGTAGAAATAAGGCCATGTTATTTTTCATTTACGTGACTTAAGGTCCCTTTCCTGACATAGGCTGCCAAATAAATAAATATGCTAAATAAATCTGGACAGGAAAGGTTGAAGATTCCTATCCAATCAAAATCTGATTGTCGATTCTACTAAAATACCCATACTGTAAAATTTACTTCAGTGACTTGAGGTCCCTTGTCACTTTCCACATAACATAAGGTTAGAATATAGTCTGTATTGGAAAAATATGGGATGTTTGATTAGACAGTTTCCTTTTTAAGTAAAATATACAGAATAGAAAATTTAAATACTTTGGTAACCAAAAGCTGTAGCAGTAGATTTGATCACATATCTGAATCTTACTGCGGGTGAATTTGCATCACACTAACTTTTGACGGAATTCATATAATTAAACAGATATAATGAATACACTTGGATTGTAAACGGCAAGGGAGGATAAGAGAAAATTTAAATATAACTTTGCAGATGTAAGTAATTTAGTACTATTTTTTGTTCTAGGTAGTGATCAAAATTATGCCTTCCTTTAATGTGTTAGTAACTTTAAAAAGGTGTTTAGGATTATTAATTTCTGATTTGCTCTTCTTCCTTACTTTATAAAACCACAAAAAGATATCCTATTCCTAAGTGTCAGTCAGACCTGAGGAGTAATTGAACTATATCAAATATTATAAACCAGAGTTTCTGTTATATTATTTGAGAGTCTGTTAGTTGCAAGTAAACACAAAAACTGCTGAACCAAATGAGATGAAATTTTGTAGAAAATTAAATTACAGAATGTACCTTGCCAACACATAGGCTTATTCAGTGCTTGATTTGTAAAAATTGAGGTATCGGAACTGTAATTTACCAATTTGTACATAACCCCCCCCCCACTCTATCATTCTTCCCTTCAAAAAAGTAAGAATAATTACCCATAATTCCCATAATTACCCATAATTCATGTCTATGTGAATAATTATGTCAGTATAAAAAGTCACATTTCATCGAAATAAAATTTTTTATAAGGAAATTAAAACTAACAAAGCATTAAATTCATTAAAAAAAGTTTATAGAAATTTTAGATTTTTTTATGGCGCCTTGTGCGAGTATTCAGGTCTCTTTTAGCGTTTTTAACATTTGGCTTAGCTCATAAGACCACACAAAAAAGCGCTAATTTCAGTCCGAAAGTCCATGCCCGTTACATTCAATACATTTAAAAACGGTAATAACAGGGGGGGGGTCCACACCCGTGTTCCGTACATTTTAAGCAATCGATATTCTCGGTAAAATTAATCCGGTCGATTATACGCGATTGTCCCTTCTCACAAATACTCCGGCCGGTTACACATGATCCTCTCTTACAGTGAAATCTCCGGCCAATTATACACAATCGTCTTGTGCGGCTAAGTCTCCGTCCAATTACACGCGATCGTCTTGTGTGGCAAAGTCTCCGTCTGATTACACGCGATCGTCTTGTGCGGCAAAGTCTCCGTCCGATTACATACGATTTCTCTTACGACAAATAATCCTCTCTTACAGTGAAATCTCCGGCCGATAATACACAATCGTCTTGTGCGGCTAAGTCTCCGTCCGATTACACGCGATCGTCTTGTGTGGCAAAGTCTCCGTCTGATTACACGTGATCGTCTTGTGCGGCAAAGTCTCCGTCCGATTACATACGATTTCTCTTACGACAAATACTCCGGCCGACTACATACAATCCTCCCTCATGGCAAATTCTCCGGCCGATTATACGCGATTGTATTATGCGGCAAACTACCCATCTGATTACACGCGATCATCTCTTACAAAAAATACTGCGGCCGATTACACACGTTCGACTCTTGCGGCATTAAGAGGTCCCGGAACGCCATTCAGCCGCGTTCCGTCCCAAATCAAGCACTGGGCTTATTAAAGTTTTCAAAATCCCCTGGAACTGTCAAAAGTTTCAATGTTTTCCTTCTATAAGCAGGGGAGGGAATGGAAACAAGTTAAAGCATTATGTTGCCTAGAGCATTTCTTGACCAGCTGTGAATGAATTTAAATATTTACTTCTACACATAAGTTGATACTTGCCAAGCAATTAAACCCACTGAAAAGCTATACAAAACACATTAATGACAAATGATTACAAATTAATTTGCAGATAGGATTTACTTGAGTTAACTTGTGCTAACTGAGCTTTGTATACGCTAGTATAAAAACGTCAAAGTGAGTATTTACTTGCATTTTAAGTGAAGTGGCTTTACTTGTGAGTACAAAACTCACAGATTAATGTCTAGTAATCTGAGCACAGAGTGGGTAAAGCGACTACTTAATAACATAAAGGTATCATAATCATGATTAGGTTAGTAAATTCTCAAATTCAGTTGAAAATTGTAGTGTGTAGACAGGAGACGGAAAAATTAGTTGATTCACATTGCTATTGTGAGGTGTACATCATTTACCTGTCTTATTAAGAATGATTAAGAACGATTAATGAACTTACGTTACCTGGAGCGGAGAATATGAAGAAGATCCTGTGACGAAAGAAATGTCTTTTGGGGAGAAATCAAGGCATTATACACTCAAGGGTAGCGGCTGACTGGAATTTGTTATACCGTTAGTAAACTGTAATTGTTGAAAAATATATTTACAATCGTAAGTTTTCACACAAAAAATACCTTTTTAAAAAATCCATCAGAATCTCAGCAAAATCAGATCGTTGTGGACATTAAACTGTTATACTGCTTGATGAGGAATGGATGGTAGGTATCAAAACATAGTTACAATGCTCTTAAAAAAAGTTAACAACTATGATAAAAGCATTAAGGTTTGATACACAAGGATATAATAAAATCAGACGTTCTCTAGTTTTATGTTTAACAGTTAAAAAAAAAAGTTGAAGATCTGAAATTAGTACCACTTAAGTTTTTAGAGGTTGAGGAAACAATATGACATTGGTAAAAAAAGTAAATTATAGGTACCAGTAACTATAATTGTAATTTGTTTAGTTATGCTGCAGTTTTTTAAAATCTGTTTTATGTTTGGCTGGGTCATGTTTCTAATAATGTTATTTTATTGACAAATCACAACGGTATGTCTATTGCTAATTACAAGTTACAACCAATACAAATGATACAGAGTTGGCATAAAATTGCATAAAATATATAATTATCATAAACAATTAATAGCATGTGTCCAACTCAAAGCTGAGCTGCAATAAATAATAATAGTTTTAAAACCTGAAAAAGGCTTAACCCTTAAATGCACGACTCTAGTAGTAACATGAGTGGGCGAGCAAGGTCATCTAAACAAATGATCAAATTTATCTAGACAACATATTAATATGATTTTTTTACAGTTCCCTATAACCTGCTTTATTGTTTAGTTTTCTAAAAAAAAAAATTTATTTCACGAGTTAGTCAGCAAGACATTGTAAATTGGCAATTCTATAACAGTACACATAGTAAGTAAAAAAAGTAAATAACTGAATGCCAAAGAAGTCTATCAATATTTGACTTGGTTTGCAAGGAATGTTTTATTAATTTTCTTGTTTATTATAAAATAACGGTTCTGATTTTTTTGGATCCTGTCGCCGATAAAGGTTATAGTCATACTGAGCAGTGCAGGCTGACTGACAGACCTACTTTTTAGGTACCATTTGTACCTAGCTGCTTGGCAGTGTTGTAAACCACCAAGAGCAAAGTAAATTTGCATGAGGTCTTTTAGGCCCCCACACGCACATTTAAGGGTTAAGACGTTTTTGAAATCCTTGATCAATAATTGCAATTTGATTAGAGTGACAAAAATAATTTTTTATCCACCTAAATTATTATTTAATATAAAACGTAGTATTAAAAAACAACAATACTTTTCTTAATCATAAGATTTCTCTCAAACTAGTCAAAATGAGAGCATTGCCTTAAGAATAGGATATTCTACTTGAAAATGCTCGCTTTTGTTTTAAAAAGTGTTTTAAATTAAAAATGTTCAAAAAAGTGAAAATGGACTACAAAAAATACTTATATGGTGTGATTTATCTGCTTTAAAAAAATTTCAAAAACAATAATCCTTGTTCTTTGATTTAAATCCCTTCTAATTCTCTTTCTGATTGGGAAACTGGATTAGAGCTTGTTTGAAATGTATAACATTTCAACGCTAAATGATCATGCAACAATGAAAATAATCAAAAATATTGTAACTTTCAATATTAATCCCTGGAAGCTTCAATAATCGTTTTAACATGCAATACATTGTACAAACTGTGTGCTGCCTGAAAAAAAATATTCATTTAAATTTCCGATTCAAAAACAAAATCACAAAAAAAATCAATCATCACCAAAGGAATGCCGGCCTGACACTTGAGGAAGTATATTTACATAGGTTTATGAAACATTTCTAAACCTCGCTAATAGTACGTGCGGTCTTTTCGTATTCACTTTACGATTACCTCCGTGGCCCTCGTCCTCTAGGTCGGAAACCCCTCCCTCCCCCTCGGTCTCCACGACCCCTCCCCCTCGGTCTCCTCCCTCTGTCGAACCCTCGCCCTCTCGGACTACCCCTATCTCCCCTCCCCCCTCGAGGTCCTCTCGGGAACTTCTTTGGGTACGGTTGAAACTGCCGCCTCTCCTGGTACTCTTCCTCCTCTCCCCCCTCCTCCTCTCCCTCCTCGTTCCACTCATTGTAGTTCCTATTATACTGTTGTTCCGGAGCCCACTCCCCCTCCTCCTCCTCTTCATAACCCCCGTTCCCGTAGCCTCTCTCCTCCTCCTGAAAACCCGACCTAGCGTCCTCGTCCCCGAACTGATTCCTCCCTCGAAACTGTTGATTGTCTCTCATATTGAAGTCCTGTCTAAACTGATCGTTCCTGTTCCTTCCGTCGTCATAGCCTTCGTTAGGCCCCCGGTACATGTCCTGTGACATCGGCGGTCTCGTGAAGTTCATCGGCCCCGGTCCCGGCGGCCGCATGAACTGGTTCTGCATGTGGTCCGGGGGGAAGGCGGGGCGGAAGTCAGGCCCCGGGTGGCGGGGGTGGAACATGTCCGGCGGGGGGATCATGCCCTGCGGCGGGGGGCCCCGCTGCTCCTCGGGCAGGAAGGGAGGCGGCGGCTGCATCACCAGCTGACGCATGTCCTGGTCCTGCGCTCCTGCTGGCACACGGGACAATATGTTCAATCAGGCACAGTAGACTCTCGATTATCCGAGGTCTCCAGGCCCGAGGCTTCCTCGGATACCGAAAAGCTCAGATAATAAGGAGGTCACTCTCATTTTGAGGTTAGGATGGAACAAGACCACTATGTAGTAGCACGCAATGCAATTAGCAAGTCGTTCTTTTTACCAATAAACAGAGTGTAAAGGACTATTGTCATTTTTAATTACAAATAATTTATTTAAAGTAACTATACATTATCACTTTTCTAAATTATTTAATCTAAACTGATAATTTTGAGTTAAAAAAATGTTTTCAAGCGTAGAGCTACCTTAGATAACCCAGAGTCCCAGATGACTGGGGCTTGGATAATCGGGGGTATACTATAATAATAGGTATTTATGTATTAAGAGCGTAAAGTAGGTCGTTCTCGCTTGGGCTAAACAGTTACCGTGTGACGCGTAGCGGAGCGCGGTATTTTTTAGCGAAAGCGAGATAGACGCTTTACACGCGAAATACTTACTAAAATTTTTCCTACAAATGTAGTTTGAAATTCCCAAACGATAAATACAATCACAGTTACTCATGTCCATTGCAGCTGAATGCGCAATTATGATTGTGAGGTTAAAAACAATGAATAAAAAAAAGACATTAACAAGAACAATCATGATTCTTGAATTGAAACATATTGAATACATAGTTTAGCTTATAAATAATAGGAACACGAGTTCCTACATCCACGAGTTATTACATCCATTGTAGCTGAATGCCCCAATTTTAGGTTATAGACAAGTCGATCTCAAACGGAAGCGGAAGGGAGCACTGTAGCGCGCCGAGTAACAATGTAATCAGCTGGCGAGCGTTACAGTAATCACGAGGCGAGCGTTAAAGATTTTATTGCTCGCTCCAAAGACTTTCAAAGGCATTATCGCTCGCTCCTCAGTAAACAGCTGTTTTACGACTGGGTTTCGGTGCGTAAACTGACACTTTACACGCGGTTGTAGGAAAAACAATTTATTATGTGAATTTAGATAAAAAAAATTCAAACTGGGCATCTCCCAGGGAATAATTTTGTTCCCCTACAATTTATTCATTACATAAATAATGTTGTCAAGTGTATAAGAGTTTTGTCGCTACAGTTTTACAGTCTAGTTTCATACTTACAAGTGAAAAACTTGAACAATTTAAATTTGATTTACTACTTATTTCCAAAAAAGAACCTGACTACATTTTTCATTTTTTTTTCTTATTAGAAAACCAATCTATTGATTGGTTTAAACTTTCAGTCATTGGTTTGTAAAACCTGTGTAAAAATGTCAGTTCTGATCCTTCTAATTAATTGCTATACATTTTACATACATTAGCTATTGGGCATTCACTGTTTCAAATTTACCTGTGGTAGCCTGGGAATGCTGAGTGTCTTCACTCTGGCTGTTGTCATCGTCCTTGTCAGCCTGCAACGGAATCATTCCATTTAGTTTAATCTACTTCAATTTGCCAGAAAAACCTTTGATACATAATAAGATCAATTGATTTGTGATGAGCATGTCATCTAATTTTACCAAATCGAATCTGTACTCAAAAAATCTGGAGGTTTTTCTAATTTAAAGGACCCTTTATAGTTTCACAATGTTTTAAATACAAATTTTGATTGTTTACAATTGAATTCAAAACATGCACTAAACCTAAAAATTTACTATGGATCACATACAAGACTATTTGGTGCCACTATTAAGATATTTTTCAAATTCATTTCTATTTATGAAACTTGACTTTTAAACAGGTTCTTTTATTCAAAATAAGAGCTTAAAAACATGTGTTTATTTTCCCCTTCTAGATTCACGGTCACCCACATCCACAAATCTCTGGCATGATTTTGTGAATTATTTTCATCCCACCGTGTTTCCACCAGCTTCCGTAAGACTCACCGTGCTGTCGTCCTGGTTCTCGCCATCTGCTGCAGGTTTGGTGTCTTCGTCGTCACTGAGGTCGTAGTACGGCCGAACATCGTTGAGCTCTTCCACCGCGCCAGAGTTGATGTACCGCGCGAACGCCTCCGCGCCCTTCTTGATCGCCTTCGTCAAGTCGTCATCCGCTGGAGGCAAAAGATTTGTACAGTTATACGAGTGTGAACTCATTCCTGACTTGGTGATTCTGCTTCCTGGGTGACAGAGGTATATGTATCGCTTGAAAATTAAGGTTGAATCATTTTCAACCTTACAACCTTGTCACAATTACGACAACTGAGTATTTTCTATTAAGTTAAAATTTTTTAAATTTAATGAACATTAACTTGCTTTTTAAGACTGATATAATTTGTGAAAGCCACATTTTGAATTTTAAAAGTAATGGCACAAAATAGGTATGAAATGTTGTTCAAATCTCATTCACAAATGAGTGATTAGAGATTGGGGTTTTTTAATTTAAAAACAATTCATGTCTATGCAAACTGCAGTACAGTAAATGCTCTTTTTATCGTTGTGATGGTAGGCTACAGCCATGAACTTGGCTATAGTTTTACCATAGTAGACACTACTCCATGTAAAACCAAAATAAACAAAACACATTTTGTGTAACGATGTTTTAAGCAAAATACAAAAGAGACCAAACCAAACAAAAATAACTTTTTCAACTTGTCATTTACTTCTTGGAGCAACCATATATTAATAGAAAAATCCAATCAAACTGGCTCTGTAGTGGCAGGTGTTATGATCCCAGATAAGTAAGAAATTACTGTACTACTCTCATAAGGTTACAAGAACGAATTCTCAAACAATTATTAATTAAACCAAAAAAAACCAAACTACCCATTATCCATACCATGTTCCTGAGAACTGTCAAGCCTAATTTATTAGTATTAAAAAAGTCAAGAAAGCAGGGACTGACATTAGTAAAGGTTCCTCTTAAAATAATTCATTTCAGCGAGAGACGACTTCCTCTATACCCACCTGAAGTCTCAATATGTGGACTATATGTACCACTAAATATAATTACAGAAGCAAATTTACAATGGAAAAGCACACAAGCATGAGTTAGATTATCAAAGCGTTAAGAAAACAGAAATGTAATAAAAGAAAGTGAAGTTAAAAGAAATAGAAATTGACTGAATGGTTTCAATTGTTAAAATATTTTTTTAATGTTGTAAATCTGTATTTTCTGGCATATTTTTTATCATAAAATATGTTTTACCTTGAACATTATTTAAAATACTGTTATACACTTTGGCAACTTGAATTTAAAATGATAAATCTAAGTTAAACAGTGCATTGATTTACTTTTTAAACAATCAAATGGGTTTGCTCAAAATTGAAAATTGAAAATTGAAAGGAGTTCCTTAGAATATAAATTATACTTGAGCAATATGTCTGACTTCCTAAATAAATGTTAAGTGCATTTTACAGGGCATGCAACAAAACATTTTTAATTTGATAAGTCTTCAGAAAGAACAACCAGAGGAAAATAAATAAAAGAAGAACATAGGCAATAGAAAAACATAATGTAATAGATTAATAATTGAAAAGGACACAGCATACAAAAGCCATTTTATGTGAAGGATAAGTAATTTTGTAAGAACCAAACATTATTGTAATTATGGTACAAAACTTCTTATACATCAACAGAGAACAAGGCAACAAACTATATTTATACTGAGAAAAAAAATCATTGAACTATGGTTCTAAGTAGGGGTGTGCAAATAGTGATTTTTGAACTCGAGCCGAGCCGAGCCGAGCTTTTTCAAAAGTTTTTGAGCTCGAGCTTTTTTGAGCCGAGCTTTTTAACCCTTTTAGTGCCGGAAAAAAATTTAATGTAGGTGCAAGAAGTGCCGGACATTTTTTCATTGTTACCTGCAAGAAGTGCCAGGCCTTTTTTAGCAAAAATGTAAGGGTTTGGGGAAAAAATCATTAAAAATTTATTTATTAACATTTTTTAACAAATCTTTTTTTTATTTGTTTCTAAATACCTCTACTATTTATAAATGACAAGAAGAAAGACAAATTTCAAGTTTCTGGTAAAAATAAATGTTAATAAATTTAAAAAAAGTTTTGCATCATACTCATTTTTTATGTTTACACTAAAAAAACATATTTAGATTTTACTCTGATGCAATTTTTATTAGTTTTATGTGAAACTACGTTAAAAAAAAACAAGTAAAAACCATGTATAAAACATCAATTTACTGTAATAGGTTATGAATTAACAAAATAAAACTATGACCTTGCAACAATGCAGAGTTGAACAACGTCACTAAGCAACCTACTTAAAACAGTATTCGTATTCCATATTTACACTAGAAACATCATTTAACATTTAAAAAGATCCACAATAACAAAATACAAACTATATTTCAATTATAACTCTATAGGTAAAACAAAAACATAGCCTAAAAATTACACAATCGAAGTGTCATCACCGCCATACGAAATGCATGGTTATTTGTCTGCCAACAGCTGTTTGCATTTCAGTATGTCATTTCAGCTAACCATAAAGACAGTTCAGGAGAAAAGTCACATGAAACGAAAATTTGACTATAGAAAGGCATTTGGCACGAATTCCAGCCAGTAAAAACGAAAAAATATATTTTATATGTATAAAAATGTAAACGTCTCGCTACGAGATCCTGGCATACTATGCAGTTAGAGACAGGATCTCGCTAAGAGATCCCGGCACTAGCGGTAGTTAGTGTGCGCGTCTCGCTACGAGATCCTGGCACTAAAAGGGTTAACAATCACCAAATTATTAAAAGAAATTAAGCTTGATTTTAATTTTTAAAGATACAATAGATTAATGTTTGCATACCTTAAGTGACCGCCAGCTCAAAAATAGAAAGCTTATCCCCAAAACAAGTGAATTATCTCATAGGTTCATCAGTATTTTGTATTTTGTTACATAAAATTAATCAAACTGGCTCAACAAATGATTTATGAAGAAAAATACCAAATTTAAAATCTACATTTATCGACATTATATTTAAGTAATAACCAATCCCAAAATACTTTACTTTAAATAGTTAAAATTACATAATTAGACTAGTTACATATAGGTACTACAAAATTTAATTTCAAGCGTAGAAAGAAGTAGTTAAAAGGTTTTAAAATAGTTATATCTAGTAAAAAAATCACACATATACACCTAGTCAAACACAAGATTGTTTTTTTTTATGTTCACTAAGTAAAGATGATAAAAAATTAAATAGCAGTCCCAATTGTGGCATAATATTCATGGCTAAACTTATTATTTCAGAATATAATATATGAATTAAATAATATTTAATAACAACAATAATTTATTGTAATCCTAAAATTAGTTACATTTCTAAACTTTTGTGAAGAAAATAATGTACAGTTAAGAAGAAGAAAGATCATAAATAAATAAGGACGGAATAGAGAGAAAGAAAGAAACAGCTAACCCTTTCTCTTTCCTTATCAGTGGCCAGGGAGGGGGGGGTGGAGGTTGTCTACTTCAAGCCCCTTCCCTGTTTTTTGCTCTTGTCTGATTCAGTTCATGAGTTAATTAGGAGATAAGGAATCCTTACTACAAAATGCAAAAATACAAACAACTTGTCATACAGCTATAAATGACGGCTCATATTTTTTGTCTTATTTTTATAAATCAAATGAGACCAAAATGAAACGTGTACAATATACCGTTCAAGAGATAAGCCTTGATAAAACAATAAAAACAATAGACTTAAATGCTGTATTTCACTTCCCCAAGGTCAACTAAATATAGCTCCGATTTCCGTCTAATTGGAGATATTATTTCTTGTTATCTGTCAATGTCCTTTCTTTATCACTAGGGAATGTTTTTTGCTTGTTTTTCGTGGGAGGGAAACGCTCTTGCTCTTCCGGTTTAACGTGTCCGAAAATAGATCGCAATAATTATCTTTCCGATAAGAACTCTCTTATCAAAAGCTCGGCTTGAGTGTCGAGCTTTTTAGAAAAAAGTCGAGCCGAGCCGAATACTGAAAAGCTCGACCTAAAAGCTCGACCGGTCGAATACTCGCACACCCCTAGTTCTAAGATAAATAAATATAGTAGTTAAAGAAATAACAAGAAAACTATAAATTATAAATTTATACACTCACAGTATATTTCAAATAACTTAATAAATGTCTCTATATGACTAAAAATAAGGGTTACAACTAACACAAGGGTTAGGTAATTACAAGCTTGGAAACAAAGCAATATACATCTTCTAAGCCTAAGTGACATATATAAAATGACAGGTTTGAATAATTTTAATTAATATGTGAAATTAAATGAAAACCGTCCAGCAGAAAATAATTTATGTATATTAGTTACTTACTGTAAATAATAAAAGCAAAACAAGATTTATACTTTTTTTTAAATCCACAGTTGAGTGAGAAAATGAACTTTTCCTAAACAATTTTCAAATAATTGAAACTATGAATAGGTTTGAAAATTAAAATATTGGAATTCTCATGAACCTTAAATGCAAATTGATTACAACATCAGAAACCCACTGTGTTTGATATATCAATATTACATCACAAATAAACAAGTTAGTTCTGTAAACAAGTTGTAGTCTATTAAGATTCATAGATTAAATATAACTAACACCATAACCAGTGCTCTAAAAGTTCAGCTCCATCAATGTCAATCCAGAAATTCTGAATTTGACTGTATTAATTTAATTAGTGAACAACCATTGTGAAGATCATGCCATGCTTTTTAGTGTGTTAAGGGGAGACGGCTAACACCAACATCCACTAGAGCTCCACATCATTGCACCAACCCAAAGCCTCATTCCAGTACTTACGTTTCAAGTCAATCTGCTTCCCGTATATCATTAATCTTTCTGGCTCGATATCTGCCAGCGGAATGACACCGGGCTGGTTGACAATCAGCTGATTGATCAGTTCGATGGGGTCAAACCCGTCTTTGTCATCTGTGAAAACCTTTGCACTCAATCAAAAGTCATATTGTTACAAAGGTGTCAAGGAGGTAGGGGAAAAAGAGAAAAACAACTGAGGGAAAAGAGTTCAAAGAATAATATCAGAGTGAATGATAGGAAAAAAGTAATCAGGTTGTTACGTATGTGATTTGTAAAGAATATTTGAAAAAGGTGGAAAAACAAAAACAAGCATTACTGAAAGGATGATTAATTCAGGATTACTATAAAGAAAGACATGTATGAGGCTAGAAAAAACAAATTAGAGGCACAGTCAGAAATATACATTATTAAAAGATTGAAGGAAATTTAATAAAGATGAGGCTAAAAATTGATAGATATCTATTGATTTATGGTCTATTAAGATAGTGGTTAAGTTGAAAGAAAAATATGAAAAAGTGAAACTTGGATGGAAATATTATCAAAGAATATTGAATACCAAGGATAAATGCAGTTGCAGGTAATATTTTTGTGATGGAAAAATTTCTGGAAAATGATCCAAAATAAACAGAACTTGAATATTGAAAATTCTTGCTATAAAGGTAACAACCAAACAAAATCATGTAACCATACAAAATTATGTAACAGTATCTGACCTATTGTTTGAATTATGACAAGGATAGAGTAGTAATATTAAAATTTCTCTGCCACAACACAAGCTTTAACAGACAACAAACAACAAGTTTTGAAAATATAAGTTTCAATGTTCTTTACAATTACACTATGTAATAGCAGCGACATGTGACAATATTGAATGTCAAAGGAAAATAATAAGGCAGGAGACATTTTTCTGAGAAAAGGTTAGAGATGAGGTGAGGTGGAAGGAATAGCAAATAACAAAATATAAATATATCTATGAATAAACAAAAAATACATAATAATTATTTACATAACTGACTAGATAAACTCATCATCATTCAAGGATACCTCCTTAAATTGTACAATTACCTTAAATAATAAATTTAACGCGGAAATGACAGAAACAAACAATCAGTTACAACTACAATCTGTAGGCCTAGTTTTGAAATGAAGCGTGATTTGAATTAAAATGGAGAATTTTTTTTATCATTAAAGCATGAATCCATTTGCATGAATCTCAATTAACTTACTGATTGAAATCACAACTGTTTACTTAAATCGAGCAGTATATCTAGCATTTCAAGTGTATACTTGTACTATAGATTTGAATAGAATTTTCATTTTTTATTTTTAATGTTACCGCACCATCTCCGACTGCTCCGTGACTCCATTGAGCCTGGAAGTTCTTGGGAATCGGCTTGGAGTAGGGGACCTGAAACAATGAGGCTGTGTTAATAATTCAAATCTCCACTTATATACTACATTCAAATTTTTATGATACACTTCAAGAAATCATTTATTGGCTAAAAAGCTTGCATAATCCAACTGAACTAAGTTTTTCAAGAAACTGAACTGATCCGCTTTGTTTTAAGACAGCAATCCTTTAATAATTACAAAACTGCATTTATAAAGTCAAAATTTCTTAAATTAAAATTTTTTCAACATTTAATCTGTGAGGGACGGTAATGGATGAATTTTTGCGTAGCAAAACAAACCTAAATTAGTAACTGTGCCCCTGAGAGATAAATTATTTGGCATGATTTTATCTCAACCTATGTTTACGTTAGCCTGATCAACTTCAGTCTTCCTAATTACTGGCACAGATATCTTACCTTTTTGAGCACAACTTTAGCCTTTTCGTCCGTAGAGTCGATGTCCAGTCCGGGTATTTTGCCCTCTTGGTCCGCAGCCGTGCTCAACAGCTCCACTTTGTCCTCTGGCCCCATCCCGGGGATCACACTGAGGTCATCTGCAGCACAACACAAATCAGCGATACAGTCTATGAAAGAAAGGCAATGAAACATCCTCGGCAGTTTTTAACTGATCTACCAAACAAAATGACTCCTAGCTTGAACTTAAGTCATTCCTGGGCTTTTAGAAACCAGACAAGCATGAAGAAAACACCAATGCCTTCATGTCTTTGAACAGAGACTAGACTACAAAGTTCAGAGAGTGACATGCACCAAATAATCACTTCCTTGCACCACTGGCGTGGAAAGCATTACGGTAACTACATTTTTAGTTTTTGTTCAGCATATTTCCTCTGCATACCTATCCTTAAAAATTATAAAATAAATTCAAAATATAAACTCTTTTGGGATCAAAGACCCTTATCTACATATCATTTGTTACTTAATTTTTCAAAAGCACTAAAGAGCTAAAAAAATTAATTGTACAAACTAAGCACGGTTCCAGTTTTAAGCGTTTATAATGCGTCATGGTCCATTCTTCCTGAGGTTCAGTCAAATTTTGCATAAACTGGTGGGTCTCAGAAACCTCTTCAGGCTTGTAGTAGGTAGCCAGTGAAAGTTTCAGAAACACTGATCAACAGGGTCATTTTGGGACACATCTGACTTTGGAATTCATATATATTTCGAGTGCTTACAGAATTTATTTATACAAAATTCTAGTATTCCTTGTGAACTATAAAATTTTAAAAAGGATGGAAACCATTGTGTTTTGAATCTATGTCCAATAATAAATTAATATAAACAGCCTAAATGGAAGATGGCAATATTCTTCAGGTTCTTAGAATAAAATATACAGCAGAATAAAATTATTAGAACTGAATACATAGATTAGAATTTCACAATAGTTATGGTCTTTGGAGGACCATAACTCGCCTTAAATTATCAATATTGCATAAAAAATCCTGCAGTTTAATGAGTATCTTAAGAGGAAAAAAGTAACTTATCTTAGCTAAACAAGAGATTTAAGAGAAAGAAACAGTATTAGAGTTTGAATTCAAACTTTGGAAATTTTTTTTAACTAAGTTGAGAAAGATGGTTAAGGAAATATATGCTGGTGCTTCATATGAAATCTGACTGTGTACTTTTAATTTAAGACATATAATATAAAAATTGGGTGGAAAGAAAAACCATTGGACTTAGAACAAAAAATAACAAGTTGCAAAATTTTTAAGTCGAACTGAACTACCGATAAAATAATTTTTTAGTGTACTAATCACTTATGTTGCAATAAAATTCACGTGCTCAACTTGAAATTCAAGTATAATTCCAGTAAACTACCAAAATTCCAGGTATAATTCCATCATCCGTATTTCTTGTCTCAGTAGACACGTACCCATCTCGCCGTCCTCCATGCCCGCCATGTTGGCCGGCAGCGTGTTGAGGTTGTACTTGTCGCGCATGGCGTCACCGGGCCGGTTGCGCGTCCAGAACTTGCTGCTGTGGTCGTTGCTGCCGCTGCACAGAATGTGGCCGAGCGGGTGCCAGGCCAGCGTCCACACGATGCTGTCGTGCGCCTGCTCTATCGCGCCCACCTCCTTGTCCGCACTGTATACAAGGATTGATTCACCCTTTAATTATGTTATTGAAATTGTGAATAACATTGGTGAAATACATTTTTTCCTACAACCACGCGTAAAACTATTTGCTGTTTACTAAGGAGCGAGCGATAAAGTCTTTGAAAGTTTTTGGAGCGAGCGTTAAGTCTTTAGCGCTTGCCATGTGATTACTTGAACGCTCGCCAGCTGATTATATTATTACTCTTCGCGCTATAGTGCTCCCTTCCGCTTTAGACTGAGCTTGACTTGTTTATACCCTCAAACTGGCACATTCAGCTACAATGGATGTATTAAGTGATGACGAATTCGTGTTCCTATTATTTATAAGCTAAAATATGTGTTCAATAATCGTGTTTGTTCTTGTAAGTCTTTATTTTTATTCATTGCTTATAACCTCAAAATCATAATAGAGTAACTGTGATTGTGTTTATTGTTAGGGAAATTAATACTGCAGTTGTAATAAAAATTTAGTAAGTATTTTGTGTGTAAAGCGTCTTTCTTGCTTTCGCTAAAAATACATATTTCAATAAATATATATTGAAATAAATGTTTATATATTAAAATAAAAATTTGTGCATATTGAAATAAATATTTTGATATATTAAAATAAACATTTGTACATATTGAAATAAATATTTTTAAATTCATTGCTATTGGTTTTTTTGTTACACTACGTAGAAAAATCAGACATTACGAAGCAAAAGTTATCTTATTCTACCCCTCCCCTGGGCTCAAGTAGTTTACTTTTTCATTAAATTCAAAATGTAGTTTTTCATAAGAGTCAAGTCGAAAAATCACTGTATGAGTGAAAATCTATACTTTTACAATACGCTAGGAGTTTTTCTGTGATCAAGACTCCAACTGCAGTTCTGAACCAATTTTAATAATTTAGGTGTCCTTGGGAAGAGCTTGACATGAAGTTTTGCAAGTTATGACATTTATGAAGTTACACTTAGGGGAAGAGCCCTTGTCACCTTGTAAGTTTCTTATTTAATGTAAGACTATATTACTTACTGGGGACGTCAGACAGCTCTAAATTGACTTAGTCTGTTCAGAACATGTTTCGGTGTAATGACACCATCATCAGCTGAGTACAGATGTGAGATCGGAAGTAATTATCCATTGGTGGATGGCTTCGTCATAGTTGATTAAAAAACACATAAAACATAACATTGAATCACGACACGGACACGATTAAACATTTACCGAAATATAACAGGCCTGTCACAACTAAATCGAGGACACGACGCACCGGCAGTTGGGAGCAGACTCATAAACTCATAGTGTAGTTGGGAGTCTGCTCCCAACTGCCGGTGCGCCGTGTTCTCGATTTAGTTGTGACAGGCCTGTTATATTTCATGTAAATGTTTAATCGTGTCCGTGTCGTTATTCAATGTTATGTTTTATGTGTTTTTTAATCAACTATGACAAAGCCATCCACCGATGGATAATTATTTCCGATCTCTAGGGGTCTGCGGGCCAGACTTTTTAAGTTCGGGTCGGGTCGGGTCGGGCCTTTAATTTTGGCTTTCGGGTCTCGGGCCAAAATCGGGTCGGGCCGAAAATATTTAAATAATTACTTTTGTATGAATTAACTAGAAGCTAAATCAAGAAATTAAGTGCAAAATGAATAGACGAAAATTACCACTATCTATCGAGGCCTAATCATTTTTAGTAGGTTAAAATTATATCATAATTCAATCTTAACCTACGACAAGAAATTAAGATAAAAAACGAATATGTGAACAAATTCAGCCAAAAAACTATGAGAGCCATAACAATCAATGATTATTATTATTACAAAGCCACACTTTATCACAACGACCATATAACGCCAATAAACAATATAAAATATGAATATAAATTTGAAGTTGAAAAGTGCAAGGTCAGAGCTAAATATAGGTGCAGGTAAGTTTTCGATTTCCGAATTCTGAGAAGTGGTGTTTCTAAGTAACTGTTGAAATCAATTCTTCTATGAGTTATTGAAATATTTTTTAGGTTATTTTTATGAAAAACTCGTGGACGGCTGCGAAAAACGAAAGCGCGTATCTATCGGTCGCGGATGAACGGCAGATGTACCTTTTCGAAACGCACGATCTGCCGCAAAATACGATCGCGCGTATTTGCCGATCGCCGATAATCGGCAAATCTAGCCTTGCAAAAGTTGCGGTCGGCCGCGAAAAACGATCGTGTGTATTTGCCGATCGTAAATAAACGAAATGCAGCTCAGCGTAACTCGCGATCGGCTGTAAAATTCGATCGCACACACGTAAGTCGCACGTAAATTCGATCGCCGGGTAAACGGCGGGAGTAACGGCTCCGGCGCGGCCCGACCCGATTTTGGCCCGAACTATTTTTTGGCCCGACCCGATGTCTCGGGCCTGCCTTTGACCCGACCCGACCCGAAAAACTCGGGGACCCGCAGACCCCTACCGATCTCACATCTGTACTCAGCTGATGATGGTGTTATTACACCAAAACATGTTCTGAACAGAACTAAGTCAATTTTGAGCTGTCTGACGTCCCCAGTAAGTAATATAGTCTTACATTATTTGTTCACACAGCTCAGGGGCTAAACCATGGATAAGAAGTTTCTTATCTGTTCATAATATTTAATAATTGAATAGAAATTTCAGGGTGCAGCTGATTATAATAAATACTGGATATTGTTTTAAATACAGGCCCTCTTAAAAGCTTCTGAGCAGCATGTCTCCACTAGTTAAAGTAAAACTAAGCTGCAGGATTCCATATATGATCTTCACCTTATTTCAGTTTCTAAAACTCATCATTTATGTGTTTATGTGTTGGGCTTTGGGACAATTTGTCTTTGTGTAAAGAAGAATTCAACTTAATAATTTAATTTTACATGATTTTGAACAAGCATGCATGCCTACCAAATCATTTGATGTTACCATATTACTTGATTTTTTTTGTGTGAGGGTAAAAATTAACATAACTGGGATCATATTTTAAAATGCAAAGCAACAATGCAGGTACAGACCCGACATGCCAGAACAGAATGGCCCCGTCGGAGCCGCCGCTACAGAACAAGCCCTCGTGGTAGGGGTGCCACGCCACCGAGCTGCTCTCCTTCTTGTGTCCTCGGAATGTCTGCACCTGGAAATACCACAAGTGTAAAATACCAAACTTGTATCAACCAAATTTCAAATGTTTGTCGTATTTATTGCACTACTAAGTGATTTGGCATTAGATAAAAAAATATAAATAAATAGAGGAGTTGGGCGGAAAACAGCTTCAGTCTTAAATCTGAGTTTTGAGTCAATCAAATTTTAAGTTTTATGTTTAATTTTTCAATGTTTCAGAAATTTTCATTCCACAGACTACTGTACATGTATCAAGTGACTTGTTTAGTTTACAGCTGAACATTTAAAACAAATATTCAAATAACAAGGTGGCTTAAAGAGATAAAATAAGACCTTAGAAGCCAGTATTACAGAGCTCTCTTCGGAATAATAAGTGGTAAAACATAGCATTAAAATTAATTTAATTTATTTATTCACATAATAATATTTAAATTAATATTATGTAATTAAATCAATTTAAATTCAATTTTTTACTACTAATTACCGAAAGACACCTGTTATGGAAAAACGGTCCAGAGGTCTCTCTCTTTCGTTGTATTTTGTTATTCTTATTAGTATTTTACTATTAATTATTAATGATAATATAATAACACCGATAAAACAATCATTGGTATCATTAAAATAATAGAAATAATAATACAGTAGAGCGCCGATTATCCGAACTAATTGGGGACTAGGGGTGTTCGGATAACTGAATATTCGGATAATTGAACATGAAAAGACAGCATTTTAAAATTATATATCTAACGTAATTCTTAATAGTAAAAAGGCTAAAAAATGATCAAAAAAAATTATTCATTTAATTTTATTATGAAATCTATCAGAATACATTGATATCCCGGCGCAACGGGAGTTTTGGTTGGCGCGCGAATTTGAATTGCTTGAGAATCATAATATGAAAATATGAATGATTACGGCGTTCGGTTAACCGACGGTTCGGATGATCGACGTTCGGATAATCGGCGCTCTACTGTAATTCACTAAAAGAAGTTATAAACAGATCAGCTGAATAGTTGGTGGTTTTCCAGCTTCAAGCAAAAGCCGTCTGATTGTCTGATAATGCCTGACATCACCTCGAAAAAATAATTCTAACTCCGTCAATTCCAAAGATAATCAAATGGAATTGAACCAATATGTTCAGATCGAACAAGCAACAAATTAAATTGCGTTGCGGAGAAACTGCTTAGTGCACTAAGGCTGTTTTTCCACTCGATCAGCTCTTCGTTAATAATGACATGGCCAACCAATTCCAATGATCACAGAAGTTCAAGCCACACTTAGAAGATTAATCAATGAGTGTGGAAATTGCATAACATGAAATTTTTCTTATTCTGCATGAAATTTTGCTTATTCTGCATCAAGTTTACATTAGATTCTTCACTGAGTTTAGAACTCACAGTACATCAGCTATTGAAGTTTCATATACATTACAAATTCTATGTTGATTGATCAAGACATCTCCGATTGCTTACCTCCATGGAGAGGTTCCGGACGTCGAACAGTTTGAGCAGGTGATCCCTTGACGCAGTCACCAGCCAGTTCCCGTTGTTGTTCCACTTCACATCCATCACTGTCGACTTGTGCGCGTGTCTGAGCGGAAACAGCAGAAACATTGTAAATCCAAGTCCAGCAACAATGAATACGGTATTCATGGATGAAGAATGTAGCGGCAAGAGTAGTCGAGGAAATTATTCTTTTAAACATTTTAACAAGTTGTCAACAATAATACATATACAAAATTCCTTGTCAGTTCCAGGAATTTTAAGGACAATGCCTAAAAATGTGAAGAACATGTTTGTTCATATATAAAAACTATCCTATTTTGTAAAACATCTATGGTATAATAGTTATATTGACTTTAGGGATAAATACAAAGATTATTTACCTAGAGAAAATATATATGTTAACCCGAAAAAAATTATACCTTAGAACAACTTTTTAAATTTCTCCATCAATGTAATTTTGGGCTATTTTAGTACATAATTCTAGTATTTTTAGTTTTTGTAAAATATTCGAGACCTAAATATTTGTTTATTTTTATTAAAAATATATATTACTCTTCATTGTATGACTGATATTAACTTGTTCCCCACCTACAGGCTCTGATCCATGTGGGGAACTAATTCCAAAAATTTTAATTGCAAATTTTGTGATATCAATGTAGGCCTACTATTTTTTAAGAAATTAGCAATTTCATTTCATTTTTTTCACACTAGCCATGGACGAAGCCATGATCATCACACGTCACACGACTTAAGGCTAGACCAACTATATATACATGCCACCTGTTCTTTTCTCAGGGTCACAAAAAACCTAAAGACCTTAATTTGACTGTTTCCACTCTATATACAACTAAACAAAACCCATTGTCATCATTTACACTAATTCTCTCTCAAAGTCCCCCTTTACCCATTTATCAAAAAGGAGAACAGAATTTCATTTCAGAGTTAATCCTTATCTCCACCAACTCACAATGATGGTACTTGTTATCTGTGACTTTAATTGCTACCGTCAGCAAAGTTGATCACAACAGCAAATTTCCGTTACTTACAACGTAGCCAGTGACTGGCCGGTCTTGGGGTCCCACAGTTTGACAGGCTGCTGGTTGTCCTTGCTGCCGGATATGATCAGGCCCTTCTGTGGATGCCAGTGGACACACTTTACATCAGCACCGTGCCCTACAAATATTATATATTTCTCACAGACAAAAACAGGCAGAAATGTATGGACGGAAAAGATATTATTTTTCAATCGCTAGATAGTTAAAATAGTCAGATTTTGAGGGGATGAAAACCCCAGCATTGCCAACTAAACACATCTTCTTTTGGGATATTGTGCAGTTAACGAGAGGAAGGGATTGGCAGGGATGTCAAAGGTATATGGTAAGATATGGTCAATCAGCCTCGCCCCTGAAGGATGGGAGAAGCAACCCTATTGTCTGGGCTCCTCCAGGAACGACTCACCCTCAAACCTCTCAAGGCCCTCAGACAAGGCCGCCACCCAGGAGTCTTCCATGTTGCAATGAAGAACCTCACCCAGAAAGGTTCGCCCAGAGGAGAGGCAGACCCTAGGAGTCCATCAGGAAATGGTGCAACATCCCATTTCAAAACAATTATCAGATTTTAATTCTTTAAATTTACTGACTCTCAAATTCGACTTCAATTGATGTATCTAGAGTTTAACTATCATTTCACAACTGTGTTAAAATTAACAATTGAAAAAGTAATTTTTAAATATTTTTTTTATTTGCTTAGTACTAATATTTTTTCCGAACAAATCCCACCTAACGAACCCTCCTCCTTTAAATACAGAATGAACGAACCATATCTCATTCATTGGGAAAGTTAAAAACCAATTTAACTGACACATTTTGTAAACAGTTTTTCTTGTTTTTGGAATTGCGGCACTTGCATTTCTATACTCAACTCTATTTCTAGAAGCTTCAGAAGGCCCTCTAAAAACAGAACCTTCAAGATTGAAGAAAATATAGGACCGAGTTAACCCAATGCAACTTACATAAGCCACATCGCCAGATAGTACTGTACAGTAAACTCCCGATTATCCGCGAGCGGTTTATCCGCGGTGCCGATTATCCGCGGGTGCTACGAAGAGCGAAAAAACACGTATTTATGAAATAATTAGGCTGAACTGACAAGTTTTTTGAGTACAAAACGCGCGCAGGCTTTCTCCGTCTACCGTAACGCCGAAGACAATGTTTGTCTACTGCAACGCGAAGACGATTTTCGTCTACCGCAACGCGACGATGATAAATGTGACAACAATTTATCTTTTGCGACAATTATATTCATCAACCGCAACGACCATATTTGTCTACCGCGGCGTCTACCGAAACGACGATGTTCGTCTAGTGCATCGACGAACTTTGCCTACCGTGACGTCCATATTCGTATAACCCGATGACGATATTTTTTCTACCGCGGCGACGATACTCGTCTACCGTGACAACGATATCCTTCTACCATGACAACGATTTTCGTCTACTGCGACGTGACAACAATATGTGTCTACCGCGACAATGATATTTGTCTACCACGACGACAATATTCGTTTACCGTGACGTCCATATTCGTCTATTGTGACGCGATACTCGCCTACGGCGACGTTATAGGATATCCCCCCCCCTGAAATTAATTCTGAGTTCGCCCCTGACTGTATTAAATAAATAGATTTTTATGTTGAAATTGCTTTTCTTTTTATTCTCTCCCATTTTCAACACTTGCGGATTATCCACGATTTTCGTTATCCGCGGTAGTTACGCCACTCAATTCCGCGGACAATCGGGAGTTTACTGTAAAAGTAAATAAGGTAGGGGAAAGAGACAATTGCTTTTTAGCAAATTTCCCTATGGGGAAGAAGCTATTACCATAGGTCTCATGGGAAGACCTAAGCCCGAGACCATGATAACAGTTTTGGGGCCCCCAGATGCCAAAAGGACCATTTGTTAAAATTTTATAAACGTGTCTATCTATCCATGTATATATATGTCTGTGTATCCGTAAGTGTGTTAATTCTCATAAAAATGGTACGATCATCATTAAATTTCACATTTCTGTGGGAGCTAACTGCATACTCACTTCCTATGTTATTTTTCAGGAGAATATTGTTGACTACTCATTCAGAGGTTGAAGTTGATTTTACTTGATTTGAGGCTCCGTCTAAATGAGTATTTGAAATTCATTGAGTATGCAAGTCTGCAGCAACCAGGGGAATTTTTTTTATGTTTACTTGGCAGTAAACCTACATAATCAATCCCAACATTATCCTTTCGAGTTATAAAAAATTCTATATCCTCCTTATTTCTTAACATATCTAGATGAGCCTCACGGCTGCCACAAGGAGGGGAGGGGCAAAAGGGACACTTTCAGGGCAGCTGGAAATTGGTTGGAAAAAGCATCCCATTCAAGAAAACAGAACTCCAATTAAATATAAAACTAAATTTTAGTGAATTCATTGACTAAATAACATAGCCTTTATAGAGGGTAATAGAAAATATATTTGCGAAAGATTCATATCACATTTAGTTTCTTGGGTCAAGAGAATTAAGAATAAATTGCCCGGGTAACCCAAATCACCCAGATTGAGGGTCAGCCTTAATAGTTGGGATTTTTTAGGTTCTAATGCATGTTTTTATACACTTTTAGACTGCCTAAAATCACTAATTTGCTGTTCAAATAAAACAAATTTATATTGTTATGCGAGGTACAGTCAAAAAGTTCCCGGAATGAATTTTTGTAGACATTTAGCGCGATCGCCAGAAGGAAATTCAACTTGCATTAGTTGGTACGACTCCTGGGGAGGGCATATCGGTAGTGGGGGTATAGCTAACTTTCCGTAGTGCAGCACTGGAAAGCCCTTTTCGTGTTCCTGCAATTCTACATTGTCGAATTTTGAAAAATAGTATTTCATGACCAGCGCGTGAACATTAAGTTCTGTATTTAACTTAAAAATCACATAGTGAGACTCTTGAGTTGTTAATTCAAGCTAATGTAGAAGAGGCGATGAAGAAAAGTCAAGTTTAGGAGTGTCACAAACGGTTCCGTGAAGGCCGTGAAAGCATTGAGGATGACCCTCGTAGTGGACGACCTTCAAACATCAGTTAATGACGAAAACATTGAGCGAGTACGACAAGTTGTGCATGAAACTCGGAAATTAACAATCGATGAAATTGCATTTCAGGTAAATTTATCACATGGAAGTGTTTCTTTATGATCATTTGAACATGCATCGAATTTGTTCACTTAACAAAGAAATCCGACATTTTGGACATGCAGGTACACAAAAAGCACTTTCCAATGCTGCACTACGGCAAGTCAGCTATACCCACATTACCGATATGCCCTCCCCAGGAGTCGTACCAACTACTGCAAGGCGAATTTCCCGCTGGCGATCGCGCTAAAGTCTACAAAAATTCATTCCGGGAACTTTTTGACTGTACCTCGTAAAACCTTCAAGAAATATCCCCCGGACCCCCCCTTTCTCTGGAGACAAATCCAAAATCCAAAGTAGCTGACACCCCCACCCTTTAGACCGGGACAGTGGAGTCTCAATAACCTGAATCCCGGATTACAGAATAAAAAATTGAGAAACTTGGCACGTAAATGGGTTTGAATAAAATTGTTGTGTAAACAGCGGTATAATTTTGTGAAAGAATATCGCGTGTGTTTACCGACCGCAGGCAGGTTGCATAGAACTATGTTGGGTAGAGAAAACATACTAATTGCAGGTAACTTAAGGAATAATTTTGCAGAAGAAGTAAAATTTAATCACGCATATGTACCGATCACAAGAGCAAATTTGTAATATAAGCGAAGGGCTGTTTAATTTGATCGTATGTATTTGACAGGTAGTGGGTATTTGGCACAGCAGTGGGCGGAAGTAGCTTTGCCATAGACATTTGTGCGTTGTTATCAATCGCGGTAAAATGACGGAGGTAACAATGCAAATACATTTGCTAAATAAACAAATGACCGTAAAATTAAATTCTCTGTGCAGTATTAGCTGATCCCGAGGAAACAGCAGAATATAAGTGTATCTCATTAAACACAGTCTCAGTAATTATTTTTAATTTAATAACAATTTCGATTGAACCAAAATATTCTATATACCTTATTAAGTACGTCAAAATGATATAGGATTTTTGGGACTCCGCTGCACTAGTTATGCCTATGGGGTATAGCTAGTAAATTGTATATTAAATTATTTATATGAAAAATATCCGTCTTTGCCAGTTATGGATACATAAGCTGACAACTAAATCTCTTTAAAAAAAATAAAGTTGTAATTTAAAATGTTTTCAGAGATATTTATTTATGATCACTACTACAAGAAACTTGCCTCTTAATATCCTTTCTTCTGCACATCTTTGGAAGTCCCATATCCTAATGGTTCCGTCATCTGAGCAAGTCGCAAACTTGCTGTCATTGGGGCTGAAACTGATCACAGGAAAAATAAAATCCACCTCATCAATAACTAATTTATTTTCCAAACATAGTTTAGAGTGCTAGACTGCTTTTGCCACAACTATAACTCATGTTGCAGTTAGAAAAGAACTCTGTCCCTTTGTCTATGCTGTACATCAGAAAAATCCTTGAAAACCGTTCAAACAAGTAAATGATAAAACACTTCAAGTATTTACACAAATTATTCATTGATATGTAGAGCTCATCTTTTAATCTCTTTTGGACAGTAACAGTAGGAGTAAGACCAGGAAGCAATATGGCTGCTAAAGTGAAAAAGGGATTTTCTTAACAATAACTTGAGCATCCCAGAGGAAAAATTTCATTTGGTCCGTGTATCTGTGGAGTTCTTTGAAGCAATAAAAAACAACCAAGGTTCTAATGCAGCAGACACACATATAGAAGACATATAAAATTTATCAGATTAGCCTTTTATGCCAGTTTATTATCTTCAACATCATAGATGGGGATTATTAACATATAAGTAATAACAATAATGACAAAAATGCTTGTTGAAAAATGAAATTAACATCATATTGACCAAAATAACCAGTCACAGCCCACACAAACATTTGACTACAAGAAACCTGAAGAAAAGGGTCACAGAATCTAGATCAATTCAATAACAAAATTAATCTCTCAGTAAACAAGAGAGGATGCTCTGAATGCTCAATTTCAACATCAAACGATTGGGGACCTTCATTCTTTTATTTTATGAGCGGAGTTCAATCACTGACAAAGGTTCAATAAGGCCACTGAGAATTGGTATGAGGCCTTCCATAAATTACATCATCTGAAAATAGGGGGAGGGGGTGGAAATTGACGGTATGATGATGAGTATGAGGGAGAGGGTCAAGGCTGAGATGACACAATTTTTCAAATTATGTTTTATGACTTTATACGACTAACTTTGATGGTTAAATACTGAAACATTTTATGTAAATTTAATCAATTAAAGTTGATCAACCTTGGTAAGTGATTGGAGTGTACTCGTTTTTAGAGTTTTTTTTCCGCCATTTTTGCTTCAGGTTAGTCTAGTAATAGCAGATATTATTGATTGATGCTTTTAGATTTGCAGGTACCGTTCATCACTACAGTTAACATAGTACTACACTTCATTCAGTGAGTGTGTAAAGTAAAGCCCCTCCCCTCAAATAACATTTGTATAAGGGAGACCCAATCAGAGAAGAGACAGTCCTTATGTTCCCACGGATTGTTCACAGCCACTCCACTTAGCGATTTGAAATGAAAAAATACAAACTATTTGATGTGAACAATAAATAAAACATTTATTTGTCTTATGAACTATTTATTTACTTTTTGTGAAGCTCACGTGCATTTTAAGTTCTGTGCAATCAAATATAACTATGATTTGCATTGTCAACAGACAACCAGTTCCATCTCCAGTTAAGCTCTTCGGAGTTCTGTAGCAATAACAACAGGTACTCATATGACACAGCCTGGCAACCAGAAGGTGGGGCTTTACTTTACACTCTCATTGAATTAAGTACAAAAGGTTTAAATATATGACAAGTTTTATACTCTCATTGAATGAAGTACAAAAGGTTTAAATATATGACAAGTTTCCCCTGATGATTTAAATTCTATCAAACAGTTCTGATTTAGATAGTGGTTGATCAGCAACAAAATTAGCTATTTCAAGCAAAACAGGGGCTATTTCGTAACCGGGTTTCAACTACAAAGCTCTTAAAACAAGTCACTGACACGGAGTACAGTTACACTATGGAAAATATCAGTAATTTTCAGTTTTACAAAATGCACAAGTCAACATTACTAATTTACTATCGTTTTGAAATGAGGCCCAGTTTAGAAGTTAATTTTACAGCCCTAACAACCCACTAAAAGGAACCTTTTAAATTAATAGGTTTTCCTTAAAAAATCCTGTATCATTGTACTCTTACGGGAAGTTTATATTCGATGATGTCATTTTTCAATAGGTGGGGGAGGGGACAACAGATCGTGAGGTAGGATGATTTTAGGGGGGAGGGGGCGGTCAAAATTGGCCAAAAAGCGATGATATAATTTATGGATGGTTCTGCAAGAGCAAGCCGTACTATGAAAACGTATATTTGTTTTCTAAAGGTTATAGTAAAAAAAATAGGGACTCGCAGATGTATTTTGACAAGTAGACCAATTTGTGAAATAAGTTAATTTTTTTAACAAAATGCAAATTCATAAAAACATATGGTCAAGCAATGCCAAGCAGATTGCTAGGCAATCAATTTTTAGTGGAACAAAATGTTATTTTAATACATGGAGATATTTTTATTAAAATATATTTTAATAAAAATATATTTTTTGGAATTTTCTTGTGTGCCATTTGAAAATGGCGGCCATTAAGGCTGCATGGCACGTTTAGTATTTGCACACATTTGCGATTTCTTAAATTTCTCTGCAATAAGTTGACCCAGACTTTTCGAATTGATTTCATTATTTTCAGTACATCCTGGCCTCGAAATTAATACCATGATTAATTACTCACCTAGATGATCTCCTTACAGTTTTTTAAAAGAGCTCTAAATCATTGATTATAAATAAACAAAACTTGATTTTTGATGATTATTTTCTCAAAGAAGGAAATATTTCTCAGCTTTAATATTTTTTTCTCTCTGTTCATTATATTGTACTGATAATTTTGATAAAATATTCACAAAGTAGCTCATTTAAAAAAATGAATTTTTAAAGTTTTTTAATTAATATCTTACCAAGTGGGAGACCAGACAAAACCTGAAAATTTTACAGGTGAAAGGTGTTTATGATATAAAACTTCAGTAAAAATGTCAACTTTAAGATTCATCTTGAAGTATTTTTTTTAACTTTTTATGTGGCTTCATCTGGATGAGATCTACAATCATCGTAACCTAGAATCCTTAATTTATTGCATTTCTGTGGCAGCAATCCAGCGTTCTCATTCCCCATGTGGGAAAAACCAAACCTCCATATCTTCCTTATTTAATTAGTTTTCATCTTGATAAAACTTGGTATATAGCTTCTTTTATTTTTGACAACCACCTATTTTTTACATATATGTAGCAGCAAACTTCATATTCATTCTCCAAAAAATGTATTATTGGCTTAAATTAAGATAAACAGTATCAAGAAACTGAAACATACTCTCCTTTAAAGATAGTTAAAGCAAAAAAACCTACAATAAAATAAAACAAATTTACGATTAACTATCCTACAAAGAAATACAGAGTTTCATCAAAATTGATTAGGAATCAAGGAAGATATCTGTTCTTAAATATCTACTATAACAATAACATTAGACAATTTACGGCGTTTAACACCAAACGTAAATGTCAATTTTATCCATAATTAGTTAACAAAGACTAACAATTCAAAATATAGGATTATTTATCTTTAAAGTCAAATTTAATGGTTGCAAGTAAATTTTGTTTTGCTGCTAATATTTTTGTAAAATTTGAAAAAAATGAATTTTTTAACGTTGAAACCCCCTTAACTTCTGAATTTGAATTTTTACGGATATGCGGGTGGTGTCATTTTGTTTGGCATCCAAACCATGAAATTTTTGTCAAAATTGTTACAGCTGTTTTTGAGAATTTTGGATTTTAGTCATTGTTTATAGGTTTTTATAGGGTAAATAGCCTTAAAAATCAAAAATTCAAAAAATGAAAAAAGCGTGGAGATAATGGCCTCATATCTTCGGACCGCTGGTGTCGTCTCTAGCTTTACTTACATTCTAACACACCTACACACACATATCCATACATACGGTCGGACAGACACAACTCCGTATATCACTTTTTGGATTCAGGGAGCATTAAAATGAATATTTTTAATATTAACTCAAATAATTCATTTTATTTTTCAACGCAATTAAAAGTAATTTTAACAAAAAAAAAAATACTTTCGCCATATAAAATGTAAAAGGGGGGAGAAAGTAAAATTTAAAAAATACTTCCAAATCAGGCCTAATCTTGTAGTTTTAAAATAAAAATATAAAGACCTTCCACCTTTAAAATTTTCAGGGTTTTGTCTGGTACCCCAACCGAGTTATTATAAAATTAATACAAAAATTTAACTTTTAAAAATGTATATTTTTTAAAGGAGAGTTTCTCACTTTTGATACTTTACCAAAATTATCAATGCAATACAGTGTAACGGGGGGGAGGGGGGGGAATACTGAAGCTGGGAAAATTTTTTACTTAGAGATAACCCTTAAAAATCAAGTTTTGATTATTTGCAATCCAAGATTTAAAGCTCTTTTAAATATATAGAATCAAAGCTCCCGATTAACATTTAAAACCATATGTTCAAAACATGTAACACTGATGATTTACATGCGGGAAAGTTTTGTATTTAATTTAAACCAGTGGATGTGTGACCTTGATGGGCTTATCAATTTTTGTTCTATTACACTTACTTTTTTGTATTTAATATTGGAAAGGATTAGGCCAATAGAAATTATATCCTAGTGTGGTTAGGGAAATTACTGATTTTTATAGGGGGGGACTGAACTTCAAAAGTAAAAATTTCATTGATTGACAGTTGTTTACAACAAATACTCTAAGACTTTAACTTATAGGATAAAAAATCCAATTCCAATGTGCAGCAGTCAATGATTGCGCTTGGCCATTTGAACCGATGGTCGTAAGAACATCTGTCAACTAAAATTGTTGTGAGTCTTCTATGAATTAAATGAAATATTGACTTTTACATTAATAGATACGGATGATCATGTACAAACGACAGCAGATTCAACTTTTAGAGTTCTGTTGAAAAATGCACAGCCGTGCAACATTGAACCATGACCACCATGACACCATGCAAAAATCCCTTTAAATAAACTTTTTTCACAGTAATTGTACTTTTAACCTGACTGATGCATTGGTGATTAATAATTTATTTGCATCAACCTAAAATTTATTTGTTTATTCAAGAAGACTTAAACACGTGAGAAATTTTTTGCTGCCCTGAGATCAGAAAAAATACATTTCCTAGCCAAGAAAAAAATTACTGAATTTAGTTTCTTATCAAAAATAAAATTTAAAATAAGAATTGTACCCTATTATTTTTTGTATTTTGAAAGAATAAAGTATTTTCCAAATCCAACAACCGTCAGAAGGAGGGTTGTACGTTTATCCATCTTATCAGTTTTAATCAACAAAATATAAACGTTTATTATTTTTGATGACATTTGTAATACCTTATTATAATGTGACTTATTTTGTCTACAACAAATCCAGCTGCAGCTTACTTTCATTTCAATTTAACCCTTCCAAATTCAATTGTTCAGGCACATCTACCAGAAGTCCAAATTAGTTTGGTTTTATCTCATCCCAAACATAATTCTTAAGAGTCACACTAATGCTTTTTTATGATAAATTATTTTTTATGAAAATCAGCCATTTTTTGTTTTTTAAACAAAGTACAAAATCACACTTTTTATATAAGTATAAAAAAAGTCAACTGTGATTCTTTTTGGTGTGCTCTTACTTGGATCTCAAACATTGTCATTGTTTCATTTTTAAAGGCCCCCCACACATCAGAGTGGCGTGGCATGGTATGGTGTGGCACCAATATAATTAACATGGAAGATGCATCAAGTGGCAGGAAGCTGCGAATTTCCAAATCAGCTGATTTTACATATAATACAATGCTTTCTGACTAATTTTCTGCCACGCCATGCCACTCTGGTGTGTGAAGGGCCTGACACAACAGGCCCAACATGCAACACGTGTTCGGGAATTTGATGGAGAGAGCACAACTTTATACAAATGCCAATGGTGGATTGTTTGAGCACATAATGTAAACTAAATAAATGTGATCAAACTTAAAAAATAGGTTGTATAAAATATAAAGATCAATAAAACAAAACTCATTTCAAATTTATATATGCATTATTCAATCTTAAAAATGGGTTGCGTTTTAAAAAACCACCCTGTAGTACTCAACTGCGCCTAGTTTTTAAAACATGATTTTGCCCCGAAAAGTACCTTTTTTTCTCCTTGTGATGACAATTACTGTTTAGGGAGAAAAATATATTGCAGTGCTAACATAATGTTGGATAATTGTTATGCCATCACATTTATAATTGAAACAAAAACCTGTAATAAAGTTAATTTTAATGGAGAGAATTAGACCTAAGCTATCTACACAACTCGAGGTCACATTTTGACCAGGGGTACTAAATAATAGTGTAAAAATACTTGTACAGTTCATATTGCATACTTACTGCACTGGCCAATGCGACCCCAAACCGTACTTAGCCTCACCTGTGCAAAGTCTGTTTTGGTACCCCTGACCATAATTGGCCTCACTTACTTATTGTCTGTTCTGGTATCACACACTGTAGTTGGCCTCACCTTCACATTGTATGTTCTGGTACCCCAGTTCATAATTATCCACACCTGTACTTTGTCTGTTTTGATACCCCTGAGCGTAATTTGCCTCACCTACACATTGTCTGGTATCCCATTCTGTACTAGGATTCACCTATACATTGTCTGCTTTACTACGCCAGATCGTGTTTAGGATCACCTATATATTGTCTGCTCTGGTGCCCCTTACTGTAGTTGGCCTCACCTACACATTGTCTGCTCTCGTACCCCTGACCGTACTTGGCCTCATCTACACATTGTCTGTTCTGGTACCCCTCACTGTACTTGGCCTCACCTACACTTGTCTGTTCTGGTACCCCTGACCGTACTTGGCCTCACCTACACATTGTCTGCTCTGGTAGCCCTGACTGTACTTGGCCTCATCTACACATTGTCTGCTCTGGTACCCCTGACTGTACTTGGCCTCACCTACACATTGACTGCTCTCGTACCCCTGACCGTACTTGGCCTCATCTACACATTGTCTGCTCTGGTACCCTCACTGTACTTGGCCTCACCTACACATTGTCTGCTCTGGTACCCCTGACTGTACTTGGCCTCACCTACACATTTTCTGTTCTGGTACCCCTCACTGTACTTGGCCTCACCTACACATTGTCTGTTCTGGTACCCGACTGTACTTGGCCTCATCTACACATTGTCTGCTCTGGTACCCCTCACTGTACTTGGCCTCACCTACACATTGTCTGTTCTGGTACCCGACTGTACTTGGCCTCACCTACACATTGTCTGTTCTGGTACCCCTCACTGTACTTGGCCTCACCTACACATTGTCTGTTCTGGTACCCCTCACTGTACTTGGCCTCATCTACACATTGTCTGCCCTGGTACCCCTCACTGTACTTGGCCTCACCTACACATTGTCTGTTCTGGTACCCGACTGTACTTGGCCTCACCTACACATTGTCTGTTCTGGTACCCCTCACTGTACTTGGCCTCACCTACACATTGTCTGTTCTGGTACCCCTCACTGTACTTGGCCTCATCTATACATTGTCTGCCCTGGTACCCCTCACTGTACTTGGCCTCACCTACAAATTGTCTGTTCTGGTACCCGACTGTACTTGGCGTCACCTACACATTGTCTGCTCTGGTACCCCTCACTGTACTTGGCCTCACCTACACATTTTGCTGGTACTCCTGACTGTACTTGGCCTCACCTACATATTGTCTGTTCTGGTATTCCTGACCGTACTTTGTCTCACCTACACTTTGCCTGATCTAGTATCCCATTCTGTACTTGTGCCTCTTCTACATACTGTCTGCTCTGGCTATCCAGTCATATCCCAACTCTGGAGGGAGTTGAGGTTCATCCTGGCTAATCTATCTGGGGGGGGGGGGGGGGGAAGCACTTACTTAACTGCCTGTAGTCTGAAGGGCAAACCAACCTGACTGAAACTCTTCACAACAAGGGGAGCTCACAGGTGGTGGTCCTTGTCTCTGAGTCACAAGGAGGTCTTGGATTAGAGGGCGAGTCATTTTAAATGAGCACGGAGGATGGGTTTGGAAATGTTTCTCTTACTCTTCCTTCAGGGGAGAGATTGATCACATCTCATAATTTCTACCATCCTTACAATCCCTACCTTCTGTAAGCTGCACAATATCCCTAGAGAAAAGTGCCTAGCTGGCACGCTGGGTATTTCATTCCTTCAATGTCTAACTATCTAACCCATCTGTTCCTTCAATAACTTTTTGTGTATCTGGTGGCTTTCTGACTTCTGGGATGTTCTTTGGCACTTTATTTTTAGTGGTTATTTCCTATTCTACGAACATGATTTGCCGACCTACTGTCTAAGCTGTTCTATTACATTTGTGTTTTTGTTGGCTTTCTGATTTCTAAGTGACATCTCATTCCCCAGTTTCCATCTTGAGTTTGGCAGTTCCTTGTTTTTGAATGTCTCCAGTCATTTTCTGATTTTTTGGTGAGAATCTAATACTCTGGTCCATATAATAATGATCTAGTTAGTGTTTATTAAGGTAAGAGGATATTAAGGAGAAGTTTGTTGTAATTACTGATGATCCCCTAGGATTTCCGATTTTATGTTGGGTGAACTTGTGTATTTTGAGCCTAGCATTCAAAGCCAATCATCTACAGTTTCTCAAGTGAGCTTAGGAAACATTACAAACCGTAAATAATGCCAACTATATTTGAAAGAAAAAAGTTCAAGTCCAGTCAGCAAACTTAAAATTAAGAATGCTTTTCTACACTAAATTACTCACCTTCAAAAGGCTCAGTATCAGTAGCTTTTATTCTACATTGATAGAAAATATCTACATTCAAACCAAAAATTACATTCTAGGAATTAACCCCCCACCAAACATTTTCTAAGAAAAGCAATGAAACCTAACCTAAATGAAAAGCATGACAAAGAACTTTAAATATTTGCTTTGATCTCTAAAACCCAACGTGTTTCCGGTCACTTCATTAGCCCTTTTCATTTTGAACGTTTCGACTTAGAATATCTGGATGGAAATTTCATCTTTAATTCCAATCAATGAAAACTTCACATATCGCAATCAAGTCCAAAACAACATTTGGCTAAAATAACTTGTTTGAACACAACTTTTAGTCTCCAAGGTTGGATATATAGCGTATAAAAAACACAATGATAGTAAGTAAAGCTTAATTATTTCTAGTGTGTCAAAATTGCCCAACCATTTTTTACTGAGGATTAAAATTTAACTTCAGCTTCAGTTTAATCTTTATTTGCAAAGTAAGTTTCAACTGATAAATACTGAACCCAAATCTGTGAATTATGAAATTTGATCCATAGACCTTTATTCCACCAATTCTCATGAAGAACATTTCCTTTGATGAAATTATATTTAAGAGAGTATTGTAGATATGCCCTTGTTAGGTTCATGATCCAAAAGAAGCAACATTTTAATAAAAACATAATTACACATTAATGTTATTAAAAAAATAAGGTTTGTGCAAAAATTAAAGTTTTTTGAAACTAAACTTTCTTTACGTGATGTTTTTCAATAACAGTGCATATGATTACAGTAAAAATAATTATTCGTTATTGTTTATGAAAATTAAAGAAACTACTTCATAAAACAAACAGAATTAGACCTAATAGTTACATAAAATTGGTTTATAAAACTTATCATCGTAAAATTCTGAATGTTCAGAGCTAATTCTTACCACTTCCTAAATTTTTTCTGTCAGGAAAACGTTTTATTATCATTCTGCATGAAAATCTAGGGTTTTTAGTTCTCAAAACAGAACGTAAATTCACATTTCTATATGCTAGTACAAAAAAAGTCAGCTATGATTTTTTTTAGTACACTAACCTTAAGCATTTTATTTTTTAATTTATTTATGTATAATGAAATTGCTGTTTGCAAAGTGAAAAGTGTTGTTTGTAAACAACAGAAAAATAAACATTGTGAATTGCTTTGCAACCTAAAAAATCGGTAAGAATTCTAACGATTAAAAGATTATTTCCACAGTATGATACAAAAAGTTGTTCAACAAACAGAGTAAAAATGTCTGTTTTGTGCTTAATCATTTATAAAAGCTCAGCGCATTGCGTCCGAAAAATTACCACTTTTGCTCTCCTTGATGAAAACTACGATTAAACAGAAGTCTTCTAGGGCCTCACTTGATTTCCATTGCATCAATTTAATTGTTAGGTCTTCGAAGTTAGGAAGTGTAAAAGGAAAGGAAAGGAGAATTTTATTTAGGACATATTTTTCAGGGTATAACAGGTAAGTATCATACTTACACCAAGAGTTTTTTTACTACATAGCCTGGTAACAGCTGCCCAACTCTCTACTAAATCAAAAATCATGAGCAATAACAAAAAATAAACCTGGCAGTAGATAATTTTTATTGACCAAAATATCCCCCTCGGTTAACGTCCTAAAATGTAGAATGGAACTAAGGCAGAGAACTTTGTGTGGAAAATAACACATTATCTTTTGTAAAGGCTTTGACTAAAGCTTATGAGTTAAGCTTACAATTTATTTCTCTAGTGACTCAAGTGTAATCAATATCTACTCTCTTCTAAATTAATTTCACGGTTTGAAACACTAAAATTTGAACATACTTTAAAATAGGTCATTCATGAGAGTACTGCTACAATGTGTTCTCCCCTCGTTAGCAGTGAAAAGTAATAAAAAATTATATTTTTCCTTGAACTGATGTTTGAAAAATTTGCTCTAACCTTTAAAAAATCAGGGAACCATTTAAGATATCAAACTTTTTAAAGATACCGAAAACTGATTATCTCACAAACACAGCTAGTTGTGTAAACCAGTACCATAACTATAAAATGTAATACTTGTAATAACCATTCTAGTTTCAGACGAGTAAGACGTTTGGAGAGGTAAATTTTTTTTCAGGTGGTTGCCAAAACCAATTGTTAATTAACTTTCTATTTTCAACTTATTTTTCATAAGTTAGGCTTTATGATTGAAAGATTTATAATTTTAATGAAAAAATTACTTTTTAAACGTTGATTCTCAATGGACTAGCTGAACACCCAAATTCGTCCGACCTGACCACTTATAAAAAAAATAGACAAAACTGTTGTAAGTAGCCCGATAAAGTAATGTCATAGTTAAACAATCATAAGTAATCACGATCAGATAAAGGGTGTGCAGTTTAAAAAGATTCAAATGTATGTTTTAAACAATTTTATTGTCCAGAAAGGTTAACAATACAAAAAAGAAGTAAAAATAAGTTTAAAAGTACTGGACAAAATATCACAAGATTATCACAGATAAGTTTTGTCTCGCTTGGAAATTTTACGTCTTTATTATTACGCGAGCGAGACTAACCTGTCGAAGGAGGAAGGATCTCTTTATTGAGGAGGGAGACAGGTTTTCACATGATTACTGGTTTTACATGTGCGATAAATACTAGAGTAGACCCTCACTAGACTACATGACTAGGGGAAGGAGGAAAGGGAATTTTTATTTCATATTTCAATACAAAAATGTTAATTAAATAATAAAATACCTGATCTACAATTGAGAATTTCTTGAATGATTGAAGGTAATCAACCTTGACTTTAAATGAATGAGAAAAAGTAGTATGGCCTATATTCAGGTGGTTAACCGAAAGTGAAGTGTAAATTGAAATGGCCAATAATTATTTAATCATTTCAATAAAGTATAACTAAAACAAATGCCGAAATGATGATTAGATAAAAGTGGTTTTGAAAGGCAAGCAAGTATGCCTTAAGATAGTAATCTTAAGATAATAACGTTACACCTAGAACCTCACAACCGAAATATTTTCACTCAACAACGATCTTGTAAATAGTGGAAACTTTGGAAAAGTACCTTTAATCAAAATTCCTGTGAACTTATAACTTAGGCTTACCAACAATCTTAAAAATAACAACTTTATTTTCAACAACAACTCTCATTACAATAAAAACCTGAACCATTTGGACCATCTAGAGAACTTTTAACATGCCGGGATGATTATTTCTTTATTTGACTAAGCCAGAATGTACAGTAACAAATGGAGGAAAGGTGAGAAGTCTACCTGATGCCTCGAATCGCCTCCTTATGAGCAAGAAACATCTTGACATTGTTCATGTTGGACTGCCAGTACTTGACGTAGCCAGCGTGATCTGCCGTGACCATCCACACGTCGTTATGTGACCAAACCATCGTTCTGACTGGACTGTCATGAGCCTGAAACACACATAAGAAAACATCGTTCATCGATAAGAATTTTAACATAATTTAACACATGTCAGATCAGTGATCAGCATCATTTGATTTTGAAACAACTCAATGATCTGGAGGGAGATGGGAAAGAGAAGCTAGCCTTGACAGCTGAAACAAGAAACTTGATATCAACGACTACTATTCAATACAGTTACTTGGTGATTTGGTACGTTAAACAGTGTGGAGATGAGAATTTGATTTTTAATCACGCTATTTTTTGCCTCAGTCATCTTATTTCTCCTTACACATCTAGTGTGTTTAAACACTAGAAAATGAACATTCTTTTTTAGATATATTAAGAAAAACCCCTTTGCAGCAGACCTGCATACTCAGCGAATTTCAAGTACAAAGCAACATGTTTCAATCCAACATAGCAAGATTCGACATGTTTTTGTAAGCTCCATAAGAACAACGTGGGGAATGAATATGCAGGTTTGCTGCTACGGGTATATTAAAACTGGGTGGTTTTATCTCAATAATTAGTAGATCTGAACTAGAAGAAGCCATTTACCAAGTTTTATCGAGATATGTTGAGAAATAAGCAAGATATAGAATTTTACTTATTTCCCATAAGGTTAACATTGGGACAACGTACTGTGTTTACCATTTTCAATATCTCGGTAACTAATGGACATAGAGCAGTGATTCAATATACTAAATTGTTTGTTTTTTTGAGCTGAATTCAATGGTGCTGATAAAAATTGGATTATTTTTATTTTTATATGTAAAAAACTCAAAAAACCCATTTTTGGGGGGGTTTGCCCCCCTTTACCCCCCCTTCCGGTTGTCCGATCGGGCTGGTTTACGAACTCGTCCAAATAATTACTACTTTACATGTCCATGTTAAATTTAATTAAGATTGGACAATTTTTACGTGAGTTATCGTGCTTAAAGACACATATATAAATATATATATATATATATATATATATACCGGGTGTCTCACCTAAAGTGAACCAATAGCTAACTTTTTTATTATAAATCTGACAAAGAACTTCTTATGGGGCACTTCCCTTAATTTTTAACGGTGCTTTTTGGAGTCACTTCGAAAATTAAAAATATGGCCGCCATTTTCCAATATGGCGGACAACTTTGATTTTTCTTATGGAACACCCTATATTTTAGGGTGTTTTTAGATTCAACGCTTAATTTTAGGAACTTTTTATTCTTTATAATTTTTTCCTAAACCCAATGGTTCAGCAGATATGAGCAGTTAAAGTTAGATTTTATCGCCATTTAAAAAGCATTGTGAAATTGTTGGTAGTCTGAATATCGAAAACGGTTGGGTTTGATAAAAGATACCAAAGAATAAAAGTGCCTAAAAATGTTAGTTTAGTTGAGGTTTAATCATAAAATGATTTTTAGTCGAGATTTAATCATGGAAATGTGTTATTTTGAATATGATTTTACTCCATAAGGAATACATGAGATGGCACAGTTAAATGGACACAATGCATTTTAAATGGGGAAAAATCAAACTTTAACTGCTCATATCTGCTGAACCATTGGGTTTAGGAAAAAATTATAAAGAATAAAAAGTTCCTAAAATTAAGCGTAGAATCTAAAAAAGCCCTAAAATATAGGGTGTTCCATAAGAAAAATCAAAGTTGTCCGCCATATTGGAAAATCGCGGCCATATATTTAATTTTCGAAGTGACTCCAAAAAGCAGCGTTAAAAATTAAGGGAAGTGCCCCATAAGAAGTTCATTGTCAGATTTATAATAAAAAAGTTAGCTATTGGTTCACTTTAGGTGAGACACCCGGTATATATGGAAATGAACGAATGGTGTTTTTAGCATCTGGGGACCTCAAAAAGAAAAGTTATGATGGTCTCGGGCTTACCATGAGACCTACGGTAACAGCTTCTTCCCTATAGGGGAAATTCGCTAAAACAATTTTAAAATCACTTAATCACTTTAATAAGACAGGTACCTCACGGAGGACGTTACCCTGAATATGAGTGAAGGATGAGTGTGATGATCGTGATGATAGTGGCGCGATCTTGTAGCCTTGTTACTGACTAAGGTTGGCATTTTCCTTAGACAGGATTGTTAATTAATAGCCCAACAACCAATGGCAGCTGGCTCCGGAAACAACCCTTCAAAAAGCTACTAACTTTTCTCGGGATCATATATGTATGATATAAAATATATGAAATAAAACAGATTTGGACATTCTTCATGATATCTCCATGATTTTATTCTTCTGGTTCAAACAAGCCAATGATAAGCTTCCAAAAAACTAAAAAAGGCAATTCATTTAAACTGCAGTTTCTCAACATATACCTGGGTGAATGAGCGATTGAGTAACCATAGGGTAATAATAATCATGATGTTATTAATTTTGTTTGTGGACATTTGCCATCATTTATTTGTAAAAAGGAATATCACAACTTTTTTTACTTTTTCCGTAGCCTAAGCCTTGATTCTGATTCCCCCAAAAACCATGAAAGTTGATAGCCCAACACTTAAAGGTGAGAAGACCCTTTCACCCCTTCACATGCTGTCGTGTTTTATTAATGACCAACTGCTTTATAACCATGATCGGTTAAATAATTTAAGACAATCTATGGGATCTTGCGGAAAGATCATCTCTGGGTATTTCAGAGTGTATCTAGCTCATTACATAGATATGTTTAAAGATTATATAGATATGTTTGAAATCATTGACAAGGCTACAATTAAGTACCTGTAATATAGTTTCAAAATTGAATGTAAGTCCGTTCCACAGTGTGAACTCGCCAGATGAAGCCCCAGTCACCAGTCTCCGGCCCTCGGGCGTCCAAGCCATGCAGAAGATCGGACACCTCATTTTATTCGTAGCGGCTTTGACAAACCGAGTGGTGACGGCATTGATGGCATTATCCTCATAAGCCGGTGGAGGCTGGAGGTCCGGGAGGTAGAGGACGTCGGGTTGGAGAGCTCTCCTATCTCTGTAGTCTCGCTGCCAAACCCGAGCCTTAAAGCAAACCAAAATATTTAAGTATTAAATTCCGGTCTAGCGAAAACTGAAAGAGTCATGCAATTTAGGAATAATTAGTTACAGCTGAAACGAAGATATCATTATGTTAAATATAATAAGTAATGATAAGTTATTTATTACATGTTTGCAATGAAATATAATATTCGAATGATCGACAAAAAATTATTGGTTCAAAGCAAATTCTTGTTATAATGCAAAGGAAACTGTTATTCAATATAAAAGATCACATCAAACTGATGTTACGGTACCCTTTAATTTTTTTTCCAATCAGTGAAATCATAAAAATGCTGGTGAAACTTAGGTTGAAAAAGGTACATCATGAAAAGAGTTATAAACATACATGTTCAAATATATATTTTTTTATCCTACCTCTTATCTGTAATAGGTATGGTGCCTAAGATTTTACTCACTTCCAACATTTTAATAATAGCAGAATTGTAATCCACTGTTTTTCTCATCGCAGATTTCCTTAATCTTTTGCCATCGAATTCTGGGTCGAGAGCAGCGACCCCTCGCACATACGGCCTGAAGGGCTGGAAGAAGGTGTGTCTGGGGCCGAAGCGCTGCCCTTGGTGGGGCGGAGGGTAACGATGGCCCTGAGGCGGGGGCACGGCCATGTTGCCCACCGCCGGGGGCGGCATACTGAATGCCTGGTTGCTGGGAGTTATGGTTATCATTCTGAAAACAAAAAATATCTCTAACAATACTAAATAGATAAAACAAACTATGATGACTTAAGTTGCTTAGTTGTATTTTTTAAAATATTTCTGTATATGCAGGGCACCAAGCAAATCATATCACTGAAATTCTCTGACTTTTCCCTGACCTTTCCATACTAGGCTGACACACCAATACTTTTACCGGACCAAAATGAGGAAAATCTTGGTAAAACGACCAAAACCAAAAGTAAATACAATTTATCTGTAGGGTAAGTAAAACCTTTATAAACTATGGATTAAAACAAATTATATTACGAATAAAAATATATCACTTTAGGGCCTTCCCAAAAATGATACAAATACACAGATGTCTAAATTCTATGTAAATACACAGATGTGTAAATTGAGCCAAAGTGCCCAAAACATTTTGGGCACTTCGGCACTTTTAGGTAATTAAATAGATCAATACCAGTATAAGTTATGATTATACTGATTTTCCCCGACCAAAGTGAAAACAATCTCATTTTCCCCTGATTTTCATAGGATTTAAAGTTCTCTGACTTTTCCCGACTTTCCCAATTTTCATGGTTGCTAGACACCCTGTCATTAACTTATCGATAAACAGTTGCGCAAAATAATTTTTAATGTACAGTAGAGTCCCACAAACCCCGGACTAATGTGGACCGAACGTTGTCCGGGTTTGTGGAAATTCCGAGTTATCGGGAAATGAGTGAAAATAAGAAAAAATTTAAATAGTTTTCTATTATTTCTATAAAAAATCATTATTTATTGCATAGTAAAAAATACAACAACTACATTATCAGTTCTAGAAAACCTAAAGAAAAACCAAAACTGTTTTATATGTGTTACACCGTCCTCTGACATTGAATCTCAATGCACTTTATTGTTCTGGCAGGCTTTCCGAGTTATCCAGAATTCCGGGTTATCGAAGTCCGGGTTTGCGGGACTCTACTGTAACACAGATTATGGAGTAGATTCAAAACGAGTAAATCTGTCGTAGAGCATGAATTGAGTAAACTAAGTAATCAAGTCTTAGTGATGTTGGTTTAGAGACTGTTTAACTCTGCTAACACTTCTGCTGCAGCATAATAAATGGCACACACTTCATGAACTGAAAACATAATTAAATGAGTTGTCAAGTTCTTATATTCCAGCCTAAGTAATGAAGAAGCAAGGTACTGTAATGTTGTGAAAAAATAGACACAAAAGCAAGTAGTTGCACCAGTAAAGGCAGTAACAAGTCCAGTTTTCATTGGAAGGGAGAAAATTAAACACATTTCACACATTTACGGTACAGGGAGCCTTCCCAAACAGGTGAATAGCAGGAGCTTTTAAAATACAAGTAAGGATTGTCAAGAAATTTCCACCAGTATAATCGCCACTCCTGATTGCAACAATAAATAGGTAGACTGAGTTGGCCAAAAAATGACTGATAACAATTACAGCAACAAAACCTACACAAGGCAATTAATCACTTGACATATTATCAGCGGGAGCTATGCAAATCCTGACTTTGATCCATTTGAACGAGACTAGGTGACCAGAGGTATGCTTCATGATGAGTATTAATTGGAAATAAAACAAGAAAATTACATGGGTTATATTTAAGCCCCTTTTTTCTTCCTCCTCAATGCAACCCAGGAATGAGAGCCTTGATAGCACATTGCCTCATAATCGAGCCTGGAGGTCAAAGCATTACCACAGAGCGAAAACCATTGGCTGGATTTGGACTCGAGTTCTCAAACCAAAGTCCACATTCCAACAATTAGACCGGGCCACTCTCTACAAATTTAAAGTAAACCAACCTTGTGTACCTGTCCCCATTCTTTGAGTAAAACCATTAAGTTTTACTTAGTTGCGCTTCCACTTCATGGCGCACAAATGCTTGCCAACCAGTAAACTGGTAGGAGACACAATCATCAAATTAAGAAGGTATAGGCATAAAAGATATGAGCATAAGAAGGAACAGACGAATTGGATTGACTTAAATGCAGCTAAAAAAAATAAAAAACAGTAAAATTGCAAATTTACTGGTCAGGCCTACAAACACTAATGCTACAACACATTTTATAAAAAACATTTTATATTGTACAGCTCCAACTACTGAATTAATCAGACTCATTCGGACAGCCAGAAATTCAGATAAACTTCGTTGATAAATAATAGATAAAATAGTTCTAGGCCTACTATTATTTTTCGCCAAAACTCATGTCGGATGAAAGGAATTCAGTTGATTGTGGTAAAGGTAAGTGGGGTTATACTGCGTATAACGTAAGTAGGCCTAACTTATTTCTCCCTAGCACAAGATCGGCTTACCTGTGTAGGTCGACATTTCAAGTAATGTATCTAATGTATCCGATAAAATACTGGGCTCAAGGGGGGGGGGGGGGGGGGGTTGAGAGTGAAAATTTGTTATTTCTGAGACATCAACTAAGCATAGTAGTTGTGTTGACCTTTATACAATGAATGAGTTCAGGTCCATACAAACAACGATTAGAGGCCAATGAAAAAGTTATTGAAAGATGAATAACTGCATGGTATGTTCAGAAGGCCTGGGTAAGGGCTGGAAGTTAAAGACATATTAGGCCTAGAAACAAATTAATTCGTATCCGTAAGTTTAGGAGGGAATTCATTAAAACGGTTTAGGTAGTACCAACAAAGAATCTTGAAAGAATCTTAACCAGTAAAATCATGAAACAAAAGTGAAACAACGGCAGTAGGTCATACCTACGGTGTGGTTCTCTTTCCTATGACAATAATCAGTCTTACGATCAGCTAGCTTAAACTATAACAGTGTATTTATACTGATTACATTTTGTAATCTATGTTAACGTTTATTTATTAAACCATATAATAAGTACTACATTTTAAAAAAGGAAAATTGAATAAAACGAAAACTATTTCAGTATGACACGGAAGCTTGGCTTGAGTTGAAGGATAAAGAAGAAGAAAGAACGGGTGACGTCATACTAATCGTTATTTATTAACCTTCAGATATAATCAGCCAGTTTCTGAATAGAGCATTTTAACTTAGCAGTCTATAAAAACGTAGGTACCTTATAAAATGTTTAAACATTTTTGTCAAGTATGCAAAGTTCAAAATGAATGAGTATACAACGTCCAATCTCGTTTTATTCAACCAAATCAATTTTCAAGCTAAACTCAAAACTGATGAGTTTCGATCAGATTTTAAACCATTGATATTATACATTAAGGGTCGCCAAATAACTTGACGATGGCCCAAAAATCAGCAGTATGTGCATTTTAACAAGTATTACATGCGAGCTGGTGTACTTTTCTAATATTGTATTCTAAGTCCTTAAAAATAGAATAAGATTATTAAACTGGATGGGGGAAACCATAACCATCTCTAGTACATAGTATTACCATAATAGTATAGTATTATTATATATTACCATACATAATAGTACCATAACCATTACTAGAGATGGCTATGGGTCTGGCATCGCTAATAATTTTAACCCATAGTTTTTCATTCATAATCTGGAAATATATTCCTCAGATCATATGCTGAAGATTATTTCTTTAATTTTGCTATTGACTTGTCTATAATCAATAGTGTAATAAATAAAAAATGCCTTGAGTAAAGAGTTTACTGGTCGCCCGTAAATTACTAAACGACCCTGGGGAAGAGGGGTGTGTTCGGCAGCGTTATACATCGTTACGAGGGAGGGAGCAGTGTCACGTAACTATTAAACCTCCATAATCAATTCCCAAAACCACTCAAAGAGAATTAATGATGCTATCTAACATAAGGTCGCCGTTAGATAATAACAAGACCCGGGTTTGGACCGTTAACCCGATCAAAAAGTTAAAAAAATGCCACTGGCGAAGGAATACACAAAAAAATGTAAATCGTCTTTAAAATACTGTATTTTTTTACTATGAGTGAGGGTTACGTAATTTTTAGCACAGCGTTACGTAATTTCTGAGTAGGGTTTAGTGCCAGCGTTGAAAGTCCGTTACAAGAAGCGGGGGTTCTAAAAATGCTGATTTTAGCGTTACGTAATTATGGTCGACCAGTTAAAAGATAAATTCAATTTTCATGTTTTACCATCATTACATTGTTACTTTTGAAAACAGGACATATCAAGTTTTAGACAAAATAATCCAATAACTTATTTTAATAAGTGTAGGCACAGATGAAGAGTTATAGTTCTTCATCTGTGATGTAGGGATGTAGGCCTATGCTTCCACCAATTAAAGGTAAAACTTGCATTCAGACGTTGGCAGTACTGTACGTTGAGGGGAATTAAGGGAGTTTGGTTTATTATTCAGAAGTCGTCTGCTGTCACTGTCAACCTAGAAGTGTCAAGAACAGAAGTGAAATTGTGTTGGTAAATAAAAAAATTTATAAATTAGTTACCAAAATTAAACATTAGTAAAATTTCAAATATATATACTTTTACATAGTTCAATACCAAAACATTCTTTCTAACGATTTGTCTCAAGAATTTTAATCTTGTATTTTCAAACATATTCTGATGAAAATCTTGCATTATGAACGAAACTAATTTAAAACATTACCTCAAACAATCTTTGAATGCTTAATCAGAGATAAGATTTCAAGTCAGTTCGACTTAAAATGTCATTAAAGTGCAGAAACTGTAAACAATATGTTTAAATCAAAAACAATACTGTATTGGCTACAGGTGGCTTTGAAGTCCAATGTCTTTTGTATAAAATAATTGTTAATCAAAGCATGAAAACCATCCATTTATGGAAAGGGTCTGTGAAATTAAATTTAAATGGTCTTGATTCAAGGAACATAAGCAAAATTCCCATCAAAATTGATTTTCTGGGTGAAACTATAGTTTTATTGGACTCAGGCAATACAATTTGGTTTGGAACTTTGTCCTCGGATTGTACAATAGATTTTACAGAATCTGACATCAAAGCTGTTGATATTGTCTGTACAAAAAATACACTTTATTTCCTCAATGACTGTGGCCGAGTTTTTAAAGTTTACCCAGATACTTTGGAGAAGCGGACCGAAGTAGTTTTATTTGAAGAAGGAAAAAGCTGCGCACATGGACATACGACTAGCAGTCAGCATATATTTGTAAAAAAGCTTTCAGCGGGGAGTATGGGTATAGTTTTTTTATCTGATACTGGTCATTTATGGGTATGCGGTGAACATCCACAGCTTGATATTCACAAGGATAATGAACCAACCAAAGTTAAGTTTTTTGAAGGTCGCCACATAATGTGCATCAAGAGTGGGAAAGATTTCAATGCTGTGATAACTCATAAAAGAGAGAGTGGCGTATGCCCAACATATCATGATGATCAAAAAAGCGATGATGGAAATACTTTTTCAGCTGCTTGTCCTCAGTGTCTTAGTGAAAATATTATTTCACCCTTATCACCACAGGCTTGTTTTGACTCTTGTCCTTTAGGACTCCCATTATCAAACAATACACCTAGTCCATCAACTCCGACAAGTAAAAATAACACAATAGCAAGTGAAGATAGAAATAATGATAATGATGATACATCTTCTTCGACTGAAGAGGATTCCTGTTCCCTAGTTAGAGATGACCAATCCTTCTCAGAAACAAAGGAAGCGGACGATAGTATCAGTGTAATTGTAGAGAAAGGTGATGGAATGGGTCTTCTTCATATCAATACGGAATCAGCTCGCCAGTTTCTTACCAGACAACTGTCTTGGATGTCATCTGGTGGTGAAGAACTATTAGCTGAGGTATCAGTACCAACAAAAATAATAAAACAAAATGTTTCTACAGTGGCAAGTTTTGTTTATGAAGGTGTAAAAACTGTAGGAGATAAAGTAGTCACTTTATCGAGGCACATGAGTGGTGGATCAGATAACAATAGTGATTCATTTGATGATTTTGCCTCTGATGATTTTAATCTGTCACATGCTAGCAACACTTCTAGTGTCAAGTAAGTGAATGAAGTTATTAATAACATTAATTTTATTTTAAGCTTAATAGGCTACTTATTTTTCATTAAGTTTGGATTTGAAGATAAAAATAATCACTTTTTGCACAATCACAGATAAAAAAGATATCTCATCTTTAGGCCTAAATTATTTAGTTTTTTTTTTCTACTAAACTTAGCCAAGAAAACAGATGGGAATAACTTATTTGGGTTATTTTATTAGTAAGAATCTGATACCATAATTTTTAAAAAAAAGTTTATTCAGTTAAGTCATACATTAAAAAAAGTCACCACTTTTGATGAGGCCTTTGGGTCTCAGGGGGCCGTACAGAAATCTGGACGGCTATAAATCTGGCACATTTCTTCTAATAGGCCTATTCCGCCTCGAAGGTTTGATTCCAACTTCTCAATTTATTATTAGAAATGCTAAAAATTATCAACTAGCCTATTAACTTAAAAAGTCTTCTCCCTTATATTTTTTATTGTTAAGATCAAAAATCTAATTTATCTTGGACTTTTAGATTAAAATTTCAACTACCGTACTGTATTGTTTTGGTACCTAATTTATTTCTTAAGCATTAAATATTAACTTAAAATTCTGTTGGTTTGAAGTTTTATCATTGGTTTTTATGGAAATTCCCATTTTGATGTCATAAAATTAAATACCCCCGTTGCAGCATACCTGCATATTCAGCGAATTTCAAGTGCAAAACAACATACTTCAATCCACCATAGCGAGATTTGACATGTTTTGGTAAGTTCCATGAGAATAACATGGGGAATGAGTATGCAGGTTTGCTGCTACGGGTATATTAAAACTGGGTAGTTTTAATTCAATATTTAGTAGATCTGAACTAGAAGAAGCCACTTACCAAGTTTTATCAAGATGTGTTGAGAAATAAGCGAGATATAGAATTTTACTTATTTCCCATAAGGTTAACATTGGGACAACGTACTGTGTTTACCACTTTCAATATCTCGGTAACCAATGGACATAGAGCAGTGATTCAGAATATGAAATTGTTTGTTTTTTTGAGCTGAATTCAATGGTGCCAACAAAAAATTTGATACATTTTATTTTTCTATGTAAAAAGCTCAAAAAACCCATTTTTGAGGGGGGTTTATCCCCCTTTACCCCCCCTTCCGGGTGGTCCGATCGGGCTGGTTCACGAACTCGTCCAATCGATTACCACTTTACATGTCTGTACCAAATTTCATCAAGATTGGACCATTTTTACGGCCGCTATCTTGCTAACAGACACATATACAGGGTGTCTGTAAAGTCCATCACCAAACGCCATAACTTTGTTTATTGGGTCAAAATAAGCAAAAAAGTTCCTGTGGAGGTATGTCCTAAAATGCATATTTACCCAGATATCCGCAATTTTGTATTTTTCACAAAATATTTTTTATCTCCGAAGTTTGTGAATTGATTTTTTTGAAACTTGGTATGCACCTATAACTAGTCAAGGTTAGTTCACAAAAAAAAAATCAGCATGATCGAATTGTAAATTTCAAAATGGCGGCCGTTTGAAACTTTTAATTTAAAATATCGGAAAAACGTTACGTAGTACAAAGAAATATGAAGAATTAAAATTTTTAGAAAATTTAATTTCCAGTCTATTGACACCAGAATTATGAAAATCGGTTAATAAATAACTGAGTTACGGTCAAATTTATCTACTGAGGCAGCGTAATTGGCCTATGTCAGCGCATGACTCAATGCAACAATGGGCCATTCTCCTTCCAATTTATGCTGCCTCGTTGGATAAATTCGACCACCATAACTCAGTTATTTATTGACCGATTTTCATAATTCTGGTGTCATTAGACTGGAAATTAAATTTTCTAAACATTTTAATTCTTCATATTTTTTTGTACTACGTAACGTTTTTCCGATATTTTAAATTAAATGTTTCAAACGGCCGCCATTTTGAAATTTACAATTCGATCATGCTGATTATTTTTTCATAAACTGACCTTGACTAGTTATAGGTACATACTAAGTTTCAAAAAAATCGATTCAAAAACTTTGGAGATAAAAAATATTTTGTGAAAAATACAAAATGGCGGATATCTGGGTAAATATGCATTTTAGGACATACCTTCACAGGAACTTTTTTGCTTATTTTGACCCAATAAACCGATTTATGGAGTTTGGTGGTGGACTTTACAGACACCCTGTATATACAGGGTGATTGATATTAAGTGTCTCACCTATGTTTTATGGAAAATTATAAAAGTTATCAAAAAAAGTTAAATGGTAACCCCCGTGGATTATTTGTCCTATATTATATGGCTATTTTCATTTTTTCATATTTGCCGCCATTTTCCCAATATGGCGGCCAACTTGGAAATTTTAAATAGATACACTATAATTTTTTGTCATTTTTAGGTAGAATGGACTATTTTAAGACATTTTTGTTCTTTGCAATTTTTCTCTAATCCAAACCGTTTTCGAGATATATGCGTTTTAATGTTTGAGTTATCTGCATGACCCTGCCCAGGAAGACCACAATTAATTGGTAAAAATCCTTACACCTACGGTTAAGTACAGCAATGAATTCAAATTACAACAAATTTCTTTGCAAAAAGGGTCATTTTCATAAAAAAAACACAACAAAGGTAAGATAAAAAACAAAAATAGTTTGATAATAAGTCAATTGAAAGTATTTTCACGATAGGTGTAATGATATATGACAATACTTTCAACTGAATTATCATTGAACATTTAATTTTTATCTTATCTTTCTTGTGTTTTTTATTAAAACAATTATTGGTGCTGAGAAATTTGTAATTTGAATTCATTGCTGTATTTGCCCATAGCAAATACAAATGAACACATGATCATTGGTACAATGATTGTTACCAATTAATTGGGGTCCTCCTGGGCAACAGGGTTAGATAACTCACACATTAAAAACGCATATATCTAGAAAACGGTTCGGCTTAGAGAAAAATGGCAAAGAACAAAAATGTCTTAAAATGATCCATTCTATCTAAAAATGACAAAAAAACATAGTGTATCTATTTAAAATTTTCAAGTTGGTCGCCATATTGGGAAAATGGCGGCAAATATGAAAAAATGAAAACACCATATAATTTAGGACAAATAATCCAGGGGGGTTACCATTTAACTTTTTTTGATAACTTTTATAATTTTCCATAAAACATAGGTGAGACACTTATATCAATCACCCTGTATAGATATATATATATATCTAAAAATTCGAACGAATGGTGTTTTTTGCTTCTGGGGGTTGCAAAACGAAAAGTTATCATGGTCTGGGGCTTAGGTCTTACCATGAGACCTACGGTAATAGCTTCTTCCCTATAGGGGAAATTCGCTAAAAGCCATAAATTCTAAAAAAAATCATAGAATAAGAAAAATTGTAGGTCTAGGCTATATAAAATTCCTAGCAGATATACCCGCAGCTTCACCCGCTGAAAGGATAGCTAATTTTAATTAAACTAAATATCTTAAAATTAGCTATTAAATATCTACAACAGATATATTATTTAATAGATTCATTATTATCTATTAAATATCTTTTTTTTAATTAAATATCTTGTGCAATTTTAAGGAATAATTAACAAATGGACTGATTTATTTGGGTCATGTGCATGCAGTTACACCCTTAAGATGCAGCTGATAATTCCACTCTAGATGAAAATGAGAAAGTGTAACGCTTCCTCTAAACATGTTCCCCTCATGATTAGCAAATTGTATAAATTAACTTTCTCCAATTTCCCAATACAGAGAATGAGGATAACCCGGAATATGAAACAAGGAAGACACTAAGGGTGGATTTTTGACTTGACATCAATCTTAATTTAGCACGTTTTTGAAAATAAACCGAAAACTGAAAGAAATAGTAGGAGGTAAATATCTTGGCCAAAAACCTATTTCCCCAAAAAGTTTCTCATTAAATCTTTAAATTTTATTCTTTTAGTAGATTAGTTCTCGTACCTTTTCTGTTCCCTGAAAATATTCTACAGGAATCCCATCCATAGTTAGGAAAAACTAAAAAAAAATGGCCGCCATTTTGAATTTTTTCAAATAATCTATTTTAGCAGTCTGAGAAAGAATATTTTTAAAACCTTTGTTTTTTTCGCATCTAAAGCCTATAAAGAATAATTGTGCCAAGTTTCATGGCCCAAAGTCTTGTGGTTTTCGAGAAATTAAGCTTTGAAAGCTAAAAGTGGCCTCCATATTGTATTTTATAATATACCATATTGAGGCCTTTAGAGACAAAATATTGCAAAATCCTTTCTTAGTACGCATCTAGAGCCTGTAAGGAATATTTGTGCCGAGTTTCATGGCTCTAAGCCTTATAGTTTTCGAGAAACTGTGATCAGTCAGTCAGTCAGTCAGTCAATGGGTTTTGGCTTTTATATGTAGATTCACCCTTTAACTTAAAGCTGAATTAAAAATGTTAAAAACTGAGAACTGGAACAAGGGGTTCCACTTTCTGCATTTCAGGTATTAAAAATATTGATTGTTTGAAAAATAATCCTTGAGGTTTGAATGTAATTTGGCCTTCAGGGTGGATTGTGATGTTTTTAATAAACAATACCTACTCCAGAAATGATGACTGGACTCCTTGAAATGTTTCAATAACACCAGCATGTTGTCTTTGCACTGTTAGTACTGAAATACTATTTTTAGCGAATTTCCCCTATAGGGAAGAAGCTATTACCGTAGGTCTCATGGTAAGACCTAAGCTCGGTACCACTATAACTTTTTGTTTTGGGGCCCCCAGAAGCAAAAAACACCATTCGTTCGAATTTTTAGATTTATATATATATATATAGATATATATATATATATCTATATATACAGGGTGTCCCGAAATTATGGTAAAATATTTTAGTATATGATAGTACAGGTAAAAATAAGAAAAAAAGTTCATATAAACATAGGTCCAAAAGTGCTTCGTTTTCCGTCTGTGTGTCTGTTTGAGATTTTTACATATTTAATCATATCTCATGAACCTCTTAACGTATAAACTTCAAACTTGGTACATGGACGACCACTATTAAGACCTATTTTTGTATGAAGTATCAAATTTCTACTTTGTACCATTTCAAAATGGCGACTGTTTTTTGTTTTCAAAGCTAAATATCTTAAAAACCGTAAATTTTAGAAAAACTATAAAAGAGACAAAAAAGTTGTGAAATTGAATCCAATTAACGCTGATATTAACATTATGATGATCGGACTACTAATAACGGAGAAATATTAACTTTTCTGAATAAAAACATGGTCCTTTAGAACAAACTGTCAGAAATTTCCATGTTTTTATTTGGAAAAATTAAAATTTCTCCGTTATTAGTAGTCCGATCATCATAATCTTAATATCAGCGTTAATTGGATTAAATTTCACAACTTTTTTGTCTCTTGTATAGTTTTTCTAAAATTTACGGTTTTTAAGTTATTTAGCTTTGAAAACAAAAAACAGTCGCCATTTTGAAATGGTACAAAGTAGAAATTTGATACTACATACAAACATAGGTCTTAATAGTAGTCATCCATGTACCAAGTTTGAAGTTTATACGTTAAGAGGTTCATGAGATATGATTAAATATGTAAAAATCACAAACAGACACGCAGACGGAAAACGAAGCACTTTTGGACCTATGTTTACATGAACTTTTTTTCTTATTTTTACCTGTACTATCATATACTAAAATATTTTACCATAATTTCGGGACACCCTGTATATATATCTATGTGTCTGTTAGCACGATAGCGGCCGCAAAAATGGTCCGATCTTTATGAAATTTGGTACGGACATGTAAAGTGGTAATCAATTGGACGAGTTCGTGAACCAGCTCGATCGGACCACCAGAAGGGGGGGTAAAGGGGGATAAACCCCCCCAAAAATGGGTTTTTTGAGTTTTTTACATAGAAAAATAAAATTTATCAAATTGTTGTGGGCACCATTGAATTCAGCTCAAAAAAACAAATAATTTAGTATTTTGAATCACTGCTCTATGCGCATTGGTTACCGAGATATTGAAAGTGGTAAACACAGTACGTTGTCCCAATGTTAACCTTATGGGAAATAAGTAAAATTCTATATCTCGCTTATTTCTCAACGTATCTTGATAAAACTTGGTAAATGGCTTCTTCTAGTTCAGATCTACTAAATATTGAATTAAAACCATCCAGTTTTAATATACCTGTAGCAGCAAACCTGCATACTCATTTCCCATGTTATTCTTACGGAGCTTAACAAAACATGTCAAATCTTGCTATGTTTGCTTGAAATACGTTGTTTTGCATTTGAAATTCGCTGAGTATGCAGGTCTGCTGCAACGGGGGTATTTTACTTCTGTAAGCCTAACTTATCCATTCAATTATAAGTAGGTAAATTACTCTTATATTGAATAAAGGCCTTGATATTTGTTTTGTTCCCAAACACAATGCAAGAGCTAAGAATCTCTCAAACACTGATGTAACTCATGCAATGGGAACTTTTCTGAATGATTTTCTAATTTTTATGTAATTTTGTAGTCTTTTAATAACATTTTAAACCTAGTAGGCCTAGCCTGAAAATGATTATTGTACTGGATAGCATTGTAAATATAGTTTAGGAATTGCAAGTCGACGTTTGATTCAACCAAAAGGCTAGTTTTTCAACAGAGAAATATTTTATTGCATTTTTACACTTCATAAAAAGACATGTATTGCGCCTCAGGTGTGAGTGGTCATGCAGCGGCGGCTGCAGCGAGGTGTCGGACCGCGGCTCGGCGGAGCGGCTGGCGCACATGCTGGCCCGCGGCGCTCGCCTGGTCAAGACCGAGGTGTGGACGTGGGGCAGCGTGCAGCACGGGCAGCTTGGCACCGGCGACATGGTCAAGCGACACAGGTCAGACTGACGACTCCAGGCTGGTACTGCATCAGTAGTTACTACAGTAGAATAAATATCAGGGAGTGGGGAGGGAGAGAGATTTCACTCATCTTTCACCAGTGGCGTGTCCCTCACATAAACAAACAAAAACCAACGAGTAAAGTTCGCAAGATCCTGCCAAGTATATCATCGGCTCTGGAACATTTTTTGTTTTTGTCACGATATCGTTTTCTAATCAATTGGATGAATCATTTGGTTTCCTGTTGCTTTTATCTTGTTCTAAAAGTTGATTGAATGGCCGTTAGAAAGTGACACAGATTATTGAATTTTTTAAATTCCTTGTGTGTTTCATCTAACTTCATGGGGTTGGGGTTGGCCTATCATTGGCGAATGATAAGTACAGTGGAACCTGGATGATTCGAACTTGTATAATTCGAAATCTTCTTTAATTCGAATATTTTTCTTGGTCCCTGGCATTTTGTATCTAAACAATGCTAAAAAATCGTGGATAGTTCGAATTTTATTTTGGATAATTCGAATTTTTTAAGTGCCAAATTAAGGTATCAATTTCATTACACGACTGGAAATAGTTACAAATTCATTGGAAAACACGTTTTACTACGACGTTCAATAAAAAATTAACGCCAGACCTATGGCGTGTCAGGTAATAGTCAAATGACTCATCCCTTCCACCTCCCAGGCTTCCCACCCTGCCCCAACATCACTTGTAACTCGAAACCAATAATGTAAACTAAAATAGTACAGAACGCTGACTGATGGGTTCGGAAAAGGGTTGCACTCGTCGTGGCAGCGCCACTAGTATTTTCGCGCTTGATTCTGTGAAGAACGGCTCCCGGCAGACGAGCCATGCGCCAGACCTGATGCGCAGTTTTCTATGTCGACACAAAGGCTACTCAACACTGCGACCCCCCTCCCTGCCCCCACCATCCAAACTAACTTCCGAATTCCAGAGCAGCATTCCGTTGTTTTCGATCGTCCTTCAATCAAAGTGTTTTTTTATTTGTGCAGTGTCTTATTTTGAAGTGTTTAAAAGTTTTTACGTAACATTAAATAAGTGTAGTGACCATGTCGACAAAATCTCGGACCTATAAAACACTCACTTTAGCGGAAAGTCAATGAGTGTGCAATTGTCAATGTTACACGAAGTTAAGTTGGTAGACTGTATCAAGTTCAGAAGTAGCAGAACGTACTGTATTTTTTCTAGCAGAAACGTTTCTTTGTATTATCGTACGTCGCATCGTACGTGGTTTATACTTTAGGGTAGTTATTTCTGTTCTATTATTACTGTTTTTGAACCCTTATAATTACTTAGCGTTTGTTGATGAATTTGTTCTTTAAGAGAGTCAATTTGATAAAGAGGTTAAATTCACAATGTGAAGTTTTAATGTTTTGGCCTCATTCTTTAGAACTTCTTTAATTCGAATTTATGGATAATTCGAAGTTTTTAGCTGGTCCCTTGAGGTTCGAATTATCCAGGTTCCACTGTATATAAATTATACACTCTCTCCCGTTTACTAGTTTTACTGTAGGTTTTTAATACACTTTAAAGTCATACTAAGTACAGCGGAACCTCTGTCAACCGTCGCCTTTGGGACCGAGAGTGTGACGGCTAATAGACGGCTAATGAAATTGTAGAAATTTCATTACAACCCTGTACAGTAATTGTAGATTTAAAAGGTCTTGGAAGAAATTGTACCCTGAATGAGTGGATAATACTTATTAAATTACATATGCACACATGACTAAAACAGAACTGCTATACCGTAGGTTGTCCTTGTTCAGTGTTTTTACATCTTCTGTTACGAGCCATTAATAGTACAGGAGCGGTAACGGATTACGGAGAGTGCCAATAAAAGAATGACGAATGATAGAGGTTCTACTGTATGTAATTTAATATGTGATATTTTATTCAACTTGTTTTCCTGAGTTTTCTAGATTAGGTTGGTGTGTATATTCCACATTCATTCTCTAAATATTCTTCTATAGTGTCCTTATGTGATATGAAAAGTGAAAATGATGTCTTCTTGCTGAAGTAAATATTTTAGAAAGGGTATTTGTTTCTAGTTTTCAATTGAATATGATTCTTCAATCATTCCTGTAAAGGTTTTTTCGGTTATTATAGTTGACACTTTTTGTTTTCCAAACTTCTTAAACAAGACCACACAGCTTACAAGTCTACTTAATCAGGAGCTAACGAGTATTACTGCTAGGGCCGGATTTACGATTTTGCCGCCCATGGGCCCAAAGCATTTCGCCGCCCCTCCTCCCAAACATGACAATTTGCCAGACCCAATCATAGGCATAAATCGGGGAGGGGGGAGGCACTTGCTTTACCCAATGATTTGGAATTATAATTTATCAGCTAACCCTGAAATTTTTCACATTAAAACACACCAATATTTGTGTTTGTGTATGTGTCAGCTGATACCAGCTGGCTAAAGGCCTCACAAAATAAAATAGTACAAATATTGTGGTTTTTTATGGTAAAATTTGTTAATATCACTATCCAATATTAACAATTCGTTAATAAGACGTAAACAAGAAGAATGATTTATGTATTTTAATTTGAGGCCAAAAAATCTCTTGGCCTGAAATTCTCTCGATTGTTTCGCCGCGATCGTCTCTCGGCCAGTTCGTACCAAAGCTTCATTATCGTTTTATTTTTATCTCGGCCGTTTCGTAGTCGGGAGTCTTTCGGTTGTATCTTGACCGTCAAATCTCGTGTGAATCCTTTGGAGGACGTCTACCTGTCGCAATTCGAGAATATCCCCATTGCAGCAGACTTGCATACTAAGCGAATTTCAAATGCTTAAATAAATCATTTACACGTTATATATAAATTTGAACGAATGGTGTTCTTGGTATCCGGGGGCCCCAAAACAAAAAGTTATGATGGTCGCGGGCTAAGGTCTTACCATGAAACCAACGGTAATAGCTTCTTCCCTACAGGAGAAATTTGCTAAAGTCAGGAAAAATTAATGAATTTAAACATTTTTTCACAGCGAAACAATCGAGAGAATTGATACTTGAATTAAAACGAAACGAAATATTGCAGTTTTAATCGTTGGTATTGTCGTTGCGGCCGGCAAATCTCTCGATCGAATCGCAACAAACAAATATTTCGGTAACATCGTGGCCGGAAATCAGTCTTTTACATCCCGACTGGAAAATCTCTCGGTCATATTGCGACCGGAAGATCGCTCGCTCGTTTCGCGGCCAGCAAATCTCTCGGTAGAATCGCAGCCGAAAAATCTCAAAAATCTCTGACGCATTAAGGCTCTATGGCCATCAAGCTTGTCACTCTGTGGCCTTCACATCTCTCGGTCGTATTATGGCCACAAAATTGCACGCTCATCCTGCCTTCGAAAAATTGCTTGCTTGTTTAGCGGCCGGAAAATTGCTTGCTTGTACAGTATCGCTGCCGGCAGATCTCTTGGTCGCATTGCGTCCAAAAAGTCTCTTGCTTTTTTCACGGCAGTCATATGTATTGGCCATGTCATGGCCAAAAAATCGGTCGTATTTACAGCGGTTGGCACGCATATATCTCGGTCGTTTCATGACCGACAAATACCTCGATTATTTGTCATTTTGCGGCAATAAAATCTAACGGTTGTAGTATTCGGTAATCGTTACGATTTGCAACGAGGATGAACTCGTTAAATTTCTTGGTGGTATCGCAACCGGGTTAAACCTCTTAGTTTTAAAACTGTCGGTAAAACTCTCGGACATTTCGCGGCCGTCATTTCGCATCAATTTTCAATAACAAAACTCATATCGCCCATCCTGCCCCCTCCTTCTTATGATCCAATTCCACCATTACCCCGAATAATGAACGACTCAGCGCCGGCGTCCATGCCAAAAAATAAGCTTTTGCACCCCACTCGCCTTGAAAGCATATACTAATAGTTTAGTTTGACATAAAAAAAATCTAATGTACTAATAAACTTCTCTTCGGACTTTTTATAGTTTTAATTAGTGTATAAATCTGAGTGAAAACAAAAACACTGCATAAAACGCTCCGCATTATTTTAGCAAATTTTTAAACAGCCTTCAAATTTGCCGCCCCTATAAAATTGCCGCCCTTGGTCCATGCCTAAATCCGGCCCTGATCACTGCCTAGCTAATATATCTCATTCAAGTTTTTGATTGAGTGTCTTTAGTCCTGAAACTGACTTTCCTAACCACACAGTAGTATTTTCCCCCAAAACTCATCTTGTTAGAGTCGTAACTGTGGTGTTGTAGGCCGGTGGTGGTCAACCAGCTGATGTGGAGCGGGGTGGACCGCGTGGTCTGTGGCGACCACCACTGTCTGGCCGTCACACTGGCCGGTGTCTGCTACGCGTGGGGCGCCAACGAAGTCGGCCAGGTAACAGACATATTCTCTTCTGTACTTTATATTGTAAAAGAGAATTTTAAAAAGTATATATTTTTGTCGGTGGTGAAAGAAAAAACTTGATGGTATGTTAACATTTTACCTGATAACACCACTGTTCCTGGATAAAGTTCCTGTTTCGATAAAAGATAGTATCTTTGGAATAATAATTTTAGTAAAAATTCCAGCCTTAATTCAATAGGCCCTATGAATATTTAAAATAGCGTTTAGAAGGTATATAAAATAATGAAGCAAGGGATAATAATGAAGGTTGCCAAATCTGAAAAGAATGTTGTTACTATTGAAGTGGGTGATTCAAATTTATACGAGTTCTTGGTATTTTTTCAGTTAAATTTAGCTAAAAAAGAAACTGACGTTTTAAAATCAATTAATTTTTTTAGCTATATTATTTTGACATTAATTACTGTATTAATTATATATATTTCATATTTATAAATTATTATGAACCCAATACTTTAAAACAAGCAACTGTACAGGCAAAACTTTGTTCTCTCTTCCAAGGATTTTTGATTTTTTGGCCTTGAAAAATCATTTGGAGCAGGTCACAAGATTGGGAAAAATCTAGTTTCCATCCCAACTCGCCGAAGCCCTTCAAAGCGCCCATATTATTAACAATTCTAACAGCCTTGTAACAGCATATTATTGTCATGGATAATTCTACCAAAAAAAGCTAAATGATGTGTTGTTTTTTTTTGTCGGAGCAAAACTCACTCCTCTGGTACTTACACATCAATTGCATAATAATTATTCTAATAATAATTCAGCCTTTTTTTTATTTTGGCCTTTTTATTTTGGCCTCACTTCAGCCAACATTTGGTTACCATTTGCAGTTTAAGGCAAGAAATTCCTATTTGTAGAGAGTGTGATATCAGAAACGTACCGAGGATGTTTGTGTCTCCCCGCAGGTGGACGGCTCGTCGCTCGGGCAGGACCAGAGCTGTCCGCGGGCGTGGGGGCGAGTGGTGGACGCGGCGGCCGGGGCGAGACACTCCGTCCTGATAGCCAGCGACCACCGGCTGCACTGGCTGGGGAAATACAAGTATGTACTTTATATCCTACCAGTGGACACACACTGCTCAGCAGCTATTAAGTAAACAAAAAATAATAATGGTAATTTTTAAAAAAACTGATCAGCTGCTCAGTCTATTTCCATATTTGTACCCTTAGGGAAAACATTATCAAATACCAAATATTGTTCCAAACATTTTTCTCACCAAGACCTTTCATTCAACTATGGGGTTGATGGGTATACGATTCAATATTTTATTTACCAAAAATAAAAATACATTGCATGGGCATCGTCAACATTAATAACGTTAATAACATTAATAATGTTCAGTAATTATTAATGATGTTAAGTAATGATTGAGTAATAATCATTACTCACATTTCACTCTTTACTAATTGAAGTTTGTAGATCTACTGGCAGGAGTGCTGTTCCTTGTTTTCACTAGTGGTCAAGGGTCAGTTTATAAGTTGAGTATCTTATTGCAGGATTGCAAACAATTTAAAAGTAATTTTGTCAGAGTATTCATCCTTTTTATTTGACATAAAGTCATTGTCATCATTATTAATACCCCCGTTGCTGCAGACCTGCATACTCAACATATGTCAATCCAACATAGCGAGATTTGACATGTTTTTGTAAGCTCCATAACAATAACATTGGGAATGAGTATGCAGGTTTGCTGCCACGAAAATGGAAATATCAGGGATTTTAGACCATTAAACATTAGATCTTATCTAGATGAAGCTACAAACCAAGTTTTATCAAGATATGTTGAGAGATAATAACAAAGATATAGAATTTTACTTATTTCCCATAAGGTTAACATTGGGACAACGTACTGTGTTTACCAATTTCAATATCTCGGTAACCAATGGGCATAGAGCAGTGTTTCAAAATACTAAATTGTTTGTTTTTTTTAGCTGAATTTAATGGTGCCAACAAAAAATCGATAAATATTATTTTTCTATGTAAAAAACTCAAAAAACCCATTTTTGGGGGTTTATCCTCCTTTGCCTCCCCTTCCGGTAATCTGATCGGGCTGGTTCACAAACTCGTCCGAGTGATTACCACTTTACATGTCTCTACCAAATTTAATTAAGATCGGACCATATTTACGGCCGCTATCGTGTCAACAGACTTGTATATATATAGAAATAGAGAGATATATATTATATATAAATAAATTCGAACGAATGGTATTTTTTGCTTCTGGGGGCCCCAAAATAAAAAGTTATGATGGTCTAAGGCTTAGGTCTTACCATGAGTACAGTACTACGGTAATAGCTTCTTCCCTTTAGGGGAAATTCGATAAAATGCATTTTTTTGCATCCTTGAACAACTTTGAATATCGAAGGTCAAAGTTCAAAGGGCTTAAAATACAGAAACAGATAAAGAAAAAAATTGTATTGATGGTATCCAAACAAATATTCTCCAAGGTATTGATTTTAAACCAATTGGTTTAGTTACTGGCCGATAGTTACTAGGAGGCAAATTCTTTATTTGATTGGGTATTAATTTTTAGCCACCATCTTGGATCCACACAAGATAATTTTTTAAAATATGAATGTTTTAATATGTTGTGACACATCATTACATGCTGATTGCAATGACGCAATCCGTTTTTGAAAATTTCATTCGTTCTTGAGATATACTAAAAAAAATCTTCCCTGTACATCTCCTACGATCATTTCCAATTTAAACAATTTTTTTTGTTTTTCTTGTATCTCCAGTTCTATTTACATTGTAAAGTTTGTTTTTGTCTTAAAACATTTAGCAATTTAATGGCTTTAATGTGGATTAATAATTATTTAAATGCAACCAGTCAGAGATAAGTTGCAAAGCAATATTGAACATAAAATGTTGATTTCTCAAAATTTATTTTTACTTAAAGGTTTATATCTCAGGTTCTAAGTAAGTCTAAATATTAGGTTTGGTCTTAAAACACTCATGTGTAGGCTATTTAATACAATAAAAATAAACAATAATAAAAAATGAAATAATTTCCTAACACTAAAACAAATAATTGGTTTTTAAAGTATTTAACTAAATGGTGTCTTGTAAAATCATGATCAAACAAAGTATCACCATTGACTTTGAATCTCTTGAGACATCTCATTCTGTGCAAAAATCTGTCGTCAACAAGCGTAGCGGATTTCAGCCGAACTAGTCGGGTAAAGCCTCCCATACAGTGTCGTCCCTGCGGCCATGGCTTGAAGCTCGCCCGGCTCCGCCCTCAGTGCAGCGCGCGCACACGTGGCATGACGTAACTGACGTGCGTACCCCCTCTCTCCTCCCAACCCGCTGTCGCTCCCCCGCAGCGCCAGCGCCGCGAGCTCACCTTACACTTCGCCGATGTATCTGTTTACGATTCCGTCACCGCCTCTGAATCCCAAGCCTTGCGCTCGGAATTCATAGAGTAGGACAGAGCCCAAGAATAGGAAACGATTAAGAATTTATTCATTCTTTCCTATTTATGTTGGTAATCATTAGAAAAATTATAAAGCTTGTCATTTTCCTTTGAGGGTGTTATTATCAACACACCTCAACCATCATTAAAGGAACAGCACCCAGGGCCGCCGACAGACATTTTGAGGCCAGGGGCAAAGTTTGGGAGTGAGGCCCCCCAATACAAAAATATCGTAAATAAAAATTACCTTTGTAAAATAGATAAATTTGTAGAATCTGGTGATTGCAAAATTTGTTATCTAAAAATGTTGAATATCTTAATTTTGTTCAATACAAAACAACTACATCACAGGTCTGTACTAAACTTTTGATTCATGAGTTTTAATAATTCAGAACATACAAATATTAAAAGTAGGTACAATCCTTTTTAATACGACTACTGAATAACACAGAACTTTGGATTAAAAGCACTAGACTAAAAAATTTATGGTCCTAATAAGCCTATACTTGGGGATAAAAAGGATTTAAGACACAGTTTAAGTTAATTACCATACAAATAATTCACAGACATTGTACCTAACTACTAAACCACTTTACTTGTTTTCCTTCTGTTGTCCGACCTCGTAATGCCTGTGGAGCGTGTGACGTCATCAGGACATCATTTTTGCGGTTGTATCCTAGCCCTAGCCTTTTAATATTGGGTAAAAGTAGCCTAAATTAAAGGTGTAGGAACTACTCTCTGATTAACCGATATATAGGCTCTCTTTTTGTGCCAGCTTGAGGCTACAGACGAGCGCATTCTTTCAGTTTGCTGATCAATGGCATCACGATCTGCTTAAATTTTCGTACGAGGAAACCTGTATTTCTTTAGACCTTGGTTCACACGTAGCTAAACTCAAACTCAGAGGAGAAACTAAGCTTAAGTTGTTATCACTGATGGAAAAAATTCATGTCACGTCTTGAGTAGTAAATGTTATTATATTACTCTTTTGTAAAATATACACCATTTAGTTAAAGCTAGGGATCCTTTTCCTTGGTCCATCGAAGGCCTCTACATCTACAAAAAAGGTTTTGTGATGAATTTTAGGGTGCAGACGATTGGTATTGGACGATTGCTGAGCTTGGTACGGATTTAGTTTAATGTGAGGTCTGGTGCAGGCCTAAAGCCGCCTTTCCACTACACAATTTGTTTTATAAACTTTTGTTTGTAAAAAATGTTTAATACAACTTTTGTTTTTAAAACTCGATCTTGTGTTTTAAAACCAAAACAAAAGTTTATAAACTAAAAATTTCCTGTGATCTTTCCGACATGGCTCGGGAAACCTGCAACCTGTTGTAAAACACAATTTTTTTGTTGTAAAACAAAATTTTTGTTGTTGTAAAACACGATTTTTTCTGTTTTAAACACGCTTTGTTGTACAACTTGTTTAATAATTTTCATTGCTATCTTAAACATGTGCAAACCAATCAGTTTAATTGGTTGTACAACACAAATTCATAAAACAAGTTGTAGAGTGTAAACGCAGGCTTAACCTCGGGGGCCCCAGACGAGACTTCAGAAAACCAAATGAAATAGTATCCATCTAAGACAAATGAATAGTTAGGTAATTTCAATTTATATACGTTTTTAAGTACTAAGTTTCTTATGTATTTTCTAACATATTTAATTTTGATCTCCTTAATTTGAAAACTCTAATATTTAATAACTCTCAAAAATATTCTCAGCTCAAAATGTGGCCCCCTTCCTTTTGTGGCCCGGGGCAATCTGCCCCCTTTGCCCCCTCCTCTCGGCGGCCCTGACAGCACCAACCACAAACATTTGTAGAATAACAGTTGTTTATTGTTTAAGAATACAATTAGTTGTATTTGTAACTGAATGAAATTCCCCAAGTAATCTCTATACCTGTTTATAAAACCAAGCAAGAACCGTTCCGATGTAGATAAAATTTTATTGACTACAATCATAAGCTGGGTAAATGTATTTATAGAATAAAATACACTGGCAATCAGTGTGACTATTTTTAAAATAGCCGATGATAACTAGCTTTAAAAGATAATATCTAAATTAAAAAACAGGTATCGATTTACTTTAAATAGCAGTCAACGGGTTACGCCGTAACGCCCCACCCGGAACTGGGAAAACTTAAATTTATGTATAACTGGCGCCAATTCTTGGGGCCCCACGCCGTCCATAAGACTAATGTTAATTTTAGCATTGGGCTTATGGACGGCGTGGGCCCCAAAAATTGCCGCTAGTTATAATGCATTATGTCTAATGGAGGTAAGTAAGAATGTAGTTGTATCAACATTTTTGCAATATTATATATTCATATTTCATTTGAGAACCAGAGGCGCAATATGGCAAAGTGCAAAGCAGTTGTGGCAGGTGAAAAAAATTTACCTCCACGGCTTGCTAAAATCGCTTGCGCATGCCAGAACTCTTGGCCTTGAAACTATTTCAATTCACCCCCTCCCCAAGAAATGTGTTGATGAAAAAGGCGGGAATTGACACCACGGTCTTAACACTGTCGACAGTTGCGTTGGTGTATTGGTTGGATGTGAGTGATACTTGATACCTGAAACATTGATCTTTGTGAGGCGTAGTTTTATTGTTGTTTTGTTTCACGTGATTTATTACGTCTGCAGCAGTAGACTACATTGTTTTTTTTTTCTGAAATGGATATTAGGTAAGTATTAGATTCCAACAATGTTACCAACATGTTGTTATTGTTGTAACAATGTTACAATGTTACAATGTTACAATGTTACTGAAATATTAAAGATTTTTGTTAATTTTAATAAGCGCACTTCTCAATGAATAGTTCCTCAATTGGGTCTGAAAATTTGGGACCCCCCCTTTCCCCCCAAAATACTACTTTACATGTCTACTCTCTACACGTCAGTAGACATGTAGCCTAGGGCAAAAATTATGTTCTTCAGAGCTGTTAAACAGAAATATTTTTAAACAATCAAACTTATATACTTTTATAACTTTTTATACTCTTCAGAACTATTACTTGAACTGGCCCAGGACTTTTGGGACACGACTTTTTATATTAAAATGACAAATTGTCTCGTTTTACGTTTGGAACTCCCGTTATTAGGTAGTCCTGTTGTCACGGCGAACTCTACCGACGGCCATTTTGTCATGTTATGGCGTAATTGTAATTTTACGACGAAGTGCATGGGTATGGGTATAGGACCAAGGCCGTAGCCAATGGGGGGGACAGGGGGTCAAAATCCCCCAGAAAAATTGTGTTTAAATGAAAGGTTAGAAAGTTATTTTCTTCACTTCCTGTAACCGCGGAGCCCAAACCCCCCCCCCCAAAAAAAACCTCCTGGATACGGCTTTGTATAGGACGGTACGTCAAAACAATGACAATAAAACCAATACCATTAATACAGTGTGTAAAACAAGTCCCGGAACGACTTAATATTTTTTTAACCAAATCAGTTTGAGAAATCAAACTTTGCTCAGTCACTCCCTGTGTAAAAAAAACTACTTTCTGAGGTGTTTACTGACTCTTGGCCCCCAGTGGGGGACGGCCCACGAGGAGGCGGTGCAAAATCTTAAATGTAAGCACAGGTCGATATGTACATAATTTTAAAGGGCTATTCAAGTAGAGTTTTATGCTTCAAACCGCAATTCAAAAGGTCCATTCTTTACAAAATGGCGGCTGATCAATAGAATGAAATGAAATCTAATAGAATTATAAAGTATTCGCCTAAATATCGAATACAAAATTGTTCACAGCCTATGTCTGGAGAATCAAAACTCCGGAATTGAATGTCAGACCTAAAAACCTACCTTTTAGGAAGCTAAAAGATAGGCTTTTAGCTTCCTAAAAGGAAGCTATCTTTTAGGCCGAAGAGGATGTTAGCTCCAATGGGGGACGGCCCACGAGGAGTCGGAACAAAATCTTAAATGTAAGCATGGGTCCATATGCACATAGGTCTAATCAAATAAAATTCAATGCCGCAAACCATATTTCAAAAAGATTGTTGGTTGAAAAATATCGGGCGATTTAAGTTTTCAACAAATTACATAGGCTTAGGTTTGATACGCAATTTGATTAATTATACTTTTATTCCAAACCCCCTCCCCAACAAACCTAAACCTATGAGCTTTTGTTGAAAACTCGAATCAGCCGCATTTTGTAAAAAATGAACCTTTTGAAGTGCGGTTTGCGGCATTGAACTCTGTTTGATTAGCACTTTAAAACGATGTGCATGCCAATCTATGCTTACATTTAAGATTTTGTGCCGACTCCTTGTGGGCCGTTCCCCACCGGGGGCGAAGAGTCAGTAAATACCCCAGAAAGTAGTTTTTTTACATAGCAGTGAATGTGCAAAGTTTGATTTTTCAAACCAATTCTGTTAAAAAAATATTTCGCCGTTTCGGGACTTTTTTACACACTGTAGGCCTATAGTACTGTGATGCCATTGTTGTTAATTTTACTTCTCAATATTGTCTACATATATTAGAACAAAGGATAAAATGACCGTATAACTCGATAAAGCCTATTTTATTAGGTTTTTTTTTAAGTGACGACACGGGCCAGTCACTTATAAACAGCTATGTATCATTCATGTTGTGGACAAATTATAAATAACATAATAAAAAGTACCATTTCAAAACAAACCGTTGTACAAACAGTTTACTACAAAATAATTATATACTTTAAGATTGTATAACCGAAACAGGTAGATCAAGTTTAAATATTTGTTTCAAAACTATTTCCCGTTGTTTTAAAAATAAACCGTTCTACAAACAGTTAACTAAAGAATAGGTAATTATTTACTTTAAGATTGTCTAACCGAAACAGAGAAAAAATCAACTATTAACTATTTTTTACGGATTAGTCATTAAGTCACTAAATGAACAAACTGTTTTGGGGTCACCTCCTCGTCCTCGTCGGAATGGGAGCTCTACTAAGAATTCACATTCTACGGTGGAAGGTGGTGGGAGGAACATGAGTGTACGGCGCCGGCGGGCGCAGCGGCAGCGGAAGTGGCGGTCGGGGCGGGGAGCGGGGAGTAAGGGGGGACTGACAGCCGTAGAGGGCGCTATCTTGTGGCGATGCCATGAACTAAGACCGTCCGCTGCGCTTGCAACGCTGTCTCGCGGAGGCTCAGACGAACTAACTGAACCAACCGATCCTGGCTCAGGTCCGATCGCTACAGCTGCGCCGTATGAGTGGGATGTCTCAAGAGATTCAAAGTCAATGGTATCACTCAAATACGGACTTATGTAAACTCGAAGTTAGTTAGCAGTTAACAAAATAATTAATATAATATTACTTACAAATATGCAGTTTTCAGCCAACAGCGTCCAATTTTTTTTTAGTGTGATCGATTTTGAATCATTCACAAATCATCTTTAGCCACCATTGTACTATGTGGTCATAATAAATTATTAAAACAGTACAAACACATTTTTAAAATCATTGAACAAAAATAAAACAGAAAAACACTCAAAACTTGTTGGCTCTATGTACTCTTACATATTTCTCACATTTCACTCTTTACTAATCAAAGTTTGTAGATCTACTGGCAGAAGTGCCTGTTCCTGTTTTCACTAGTGGTCAAGGGTCAGTTTATCAGTTGATTATCTCATTCCAGGTCTGCAAACAATTTAATAGTGATTTTCTTAGAGTATTCATCCTTTTTATTTAACATAGAGTCTTTGTCATCATTATTAAAATGCTTATAAATAAAGCATACCCCTCATTCCCACTTATTTTTACATTTTTAAGCACTGACTGCATTATTAAAATTTATGTTATGGTCAGGGTTTGTTTAAGGTGCTGGGCTACTTTAGATGATGGATTATTTTGTTTTCTGGCAGCATGTTCCTTAAAGCGTTCCTTAAAGATCTGTTTGTATTTCTTGTGTACATACTTTAGTACTCAAAGCCTACAAGTTTTAAGTGTTTTTCAGTATTATTTTTGTTCAGTGTTTGTGGAAATGTGTTAGTAAACTTACAGTTTTATTAATTTATGACGACCACATAATAGTGTGAATAGTACAATAGGGGCTGAAGATGATTTGTGAATTAATCAAAACTGGTCCCTCTAATGAAAGAAATTGGACACCGATGGCTGCAAACAGCATATTTGTAAGTAGAATAATTTTAAGGTAAGGCTCAAACATATAATGAACAATATATATATAAATTTTACATTGATTCAAGTAGTTGACAGGGATGTAATCTTACTATAAATCAGCAAGGACACATTAGACTGATTAAACTAGGCTTATCTGATGCTTATAAATTTGTACATATATATATATTATATATATATATATAAATTTTACATTGATTCAAGTAGTTGACAGGGATGTAATCTTACTATAAATCAGCAAGGACACATTAGACTGATTAAACTAGGCTTATCTGATGCTTATAAATTTGTACTTTACACTGTTATTAAACAAACTTCAAGCATCATAATTAACTACATGAGTCAGAGGAAATGATAGCAGACAACCCAATGGAGACAGAATTACTGATAGACTATCTCCTACAGCATCCACAATCAATGTGTTGACATTATTGAAACATCTTTGTAGTTGATTCTTAGGGCAACAACTTCAGAAGGTTATTGTAGGGCATGTTGTACCGTAACAACACCTTACTTGTTACTTAGTGTATTATTCAGCACTACGGTCAGAATGACTGAACCGTTCTACCATATTTTGTAAGGACTATTATTGCACACTTATAACATTATTTTGTGGGTTATGAATTAATTTACATATAGAAAAAATATGTAGATGTTAACAAATACCTCGTGTTTTTGAGACATCATTTATTTTTTTATATTATTTAGTAAAAAATTGTAATAGATTTGTAATGCTACTTATGTACATACAAGCAATGAAATTAGTTAAGTTATTTATCGGCGATGTGTAACAGATGTTCAAAGATCATATGATGTTTCTTTATATTTATTGTTGTAATGTTTATTTACTACAAATAATAGGCGCACTCAGCCGTACTCACAGTTGTTTCACCAGTCACCGTTGTTCATAAAGGCAAATCCACCGTATCCGTATCCTGAGTGTCAACAATTGCTACTAACCGAACTGACCATAACGATTTTTTGGCGGATATGCCTTACAATGGTCAGCTGATGGTAAATCCACCACTTAAATAATAAGTCCTAAATTACTCGCCGGTAAGTGTGGCTGATTGCGCCCATTGCTAGTTTTGTTTTTGGTTACATAAAATATAACAATTTTCCAAGAGTGAGTTTTTTTAATTAGCACTCCGCAAACTAGGTTTTCATTGTACAATTTTTAAACCTTTTTAATTTTTCTCGTTAAGCCTTTCACAAGACCTGTTGTTCTGTGGGTAAACTTTACTGCAAATTTCATATTCCAATGTCTAACATTTTGAATGAGGTTAATTTTTCAAGTTATTGTAAAATACAGATTACATTTAAAGCTCTCCAGGTCGCTTTAAGAACTCAAATTTAATGAAGTATTAAGTAATTTAGAGTTTTTAGGTTAGTTTTGGATTTGGAATTCATTAATAACAATAAGGATGAATACAATTTCAGAAACATGTTCACATTTCAGGGACGAAATGTCCGAAGTTGAGCTTCCTGAGGGTCAGATTCCTCTGCATGTGCTTTGCTGCGGAGAGTACTCCTGCATTGTGGCTGGCTCTTTAGACAGGTAAGCATCCTCTACTGTTGTATAATAATAATAATAATAACTTGCAGCCTGCGTCACTTCATGACCTATAAAAACGACTTTGAATTTTTTAGGTTGATATTCAACTAATATTGATATTTTAAAACTCAAAGCGTTGAAACATGTATCGATGTGTCTCCACTGTCAATGGTTTGTTATAAAATCACATCTCCAGAGCACCTCCTATTTACTTATGTCCCTAAGTTTCCTTTTTAAAAAAAGAAATACATTAAATTAAGATGATTACAGACAGTTGGTCTTAGTTTCAATATGGCAAATACTCTTCCTTATTTTCTGTTGTCTTTAAAAAAACTTCAGTATTTTAAGAAATCGAAATCATAATGATATTTGCTTACCCTGCATTCTGTGGCATATCTCAGGAACTATTTCAAATCTTGATCATCTGTTTTGTTACAAAGGTGAATTTGAAAAAGTTCACAGGTTCTACCAGAGATAGTAGCATTTTCGCTGAAATTTCAAAAGTCTCCTGTGTGAAGGCTTTTCATGGGATATTTTCCAAACCCGCAAAAGGAACATCTAGAGAGTAATAGCTTTAATTTGATACCAAATATGTGTAGAAAAATTAATTTCTAGGGGTCGATTTGCTTTGTACAAAATCCCAGAAATTCTTTTAATAATATAGATAATATACAAGGAGGAAATGACTGCCTAGAATATTTTAGATCAATTAGTTATTCTAAAATGTTTGGCATTTGTTACCAATAGTAAATTAGTAATCAGTAATGTTTTAAATTTTTTTAAAGTTTTTTTGTTTCTACAACAGTTTTGGTATTTGATGGCCAATAAAGATCTTGATTATTGATTCTCTTTTAATTTGTTACTATTTCAAGTTTTCAAGTTTTTTGTTTGTTTAGTATTTTTTGTGAACAAGTTTTTACTGTAAGTTGATTGTCTAAGCATAGTTGAAATTAGTATATTTTCCTTAAAATTACAAAAAAATATTCTACGACATGAGCTTCAATATTCTCATTTCAATTTCAAGGTGAGGCAAAGTGTTTAACCAAACTTTTTCCACAATTATGAGCAAACTTTTATTTTATAGATGTAATTGTGGGAATTCCGTCAGTGGAAAGATTTTTATGTGAATAAAAACCAGTAGTATTTATTGATTGATAAATTGACCGATTGTTGGGCAATTATGTGGTTTCGAGCACAGATCTGGCCTGTGATGTTTTTCCATTGATCAATCGACCGATTGCTTGACAGTGATGTGTAATTGTCCGTTGATTGATTGGCCGATTGTGGGGCAGTGATGTGGCCTCGAGCATGGATCTGGTGTGTGGTGTTTGTCCATCTATCGATCGACCGAGTGCTTGGACAGTGATGTGTGTTTGTCGGGCAGTGACGTGGTGTCGAGCACGGGACTGGCCTGTGTCCGAATGCTTGACAGTGATGTGTATTTGTCGGCAGTGACGTGGCGTCGAGCACGGACCTGGCCAGCGAGCAGTGCTTCCTGGACGAGATGCTGACTGTGCAGCTGACCGTGCTCAAGCCGCTCGGACGTCGCTCCAACCTGGACGACGTCCTCTCCAACCTGTCTTCCAGGTCGGCTAAACTGTTATTTTTTTGATAGCTATTACAACAGTAACTGTTACCGTACTTAAAAGTAACTTTCTATTTAAACTGTTATTTATTTACAACTGTCTTCCTGGTGAGATCCAGTTGTACTCGGTAGTGATGAGCTAAACTAATAATAAGCATAATTTTCCACTTCTCTTCTTTAATTCCAGTGCTAGTGTGTGTTGTCAGTTAGAAAAGAATCACTACAAAATATGTACTTGTGCTTTTCATCAATAACTGCGGAAAAAGTACCACTAAACTGTTATTTAAGACAGTGACTCGGGAAAAGTCCCAAATGTTGAAACAGCTACTTTTAAATAAAAGCTATCAAGTTGCAGATTATCTAATAGGGCCGCACCACATTGGTCGAGTAACTCGGGCAAGTCAGCTCGGCTAAGTTGCTATAGGACCAGCTGATTCCTGTAGTTTAAAATTGTCAACTCAACTTGCCCATTTGAAAAAGGTAGGTTTACATTGGTCGAGTAGACGGTCAGGTCTAACTCGCCCCTCTAAATCGCCCTCCTACTCGACCAATGTGACGTGGCCTTTAACACTAGTACGTAGGATTCAATATTAGCTGTTCACTTCAATCAGTGATTTAAAATTCATGCCTAAGGCATGAGCCTGGTGAAAAACAGGGATAAAGGGAAAGTGAAATAGGTGGATTGAAATACTTATGGAGATCTCATGTACTACCTTGACTATCAATGAGTATGGAAGCAAATAGGTTAAGCTAAAAAAATAAATAAAAAAAGTCTTTTTACTTAGAAATTTGCAAAACGAATTCTAGTAACTGCAAAATTATACTACCAATAAAGTTTTTTTGTCATGTATTTTAAATTTATAGAGCTGTTACACTCAATTAAATCTAATTAAGCATGATAGTTCTAATTTAGTCAGTTACTTAAATCTGCCTTATATTCTTTTGTCTAAGACATTGTTCATCTTGTCTGTTCAGATACACAGACCTGCTTCACTTGACTGCAGTCAGTGTTAATGCCATGTCTCAAGGCGTTAGCAGCTTCAAGTTGTTACAGGAACATATCAGTGAATTTCTCCAAGTAAGCACTGATTTAATAATCTTTTTAGAGTGTTCTCATTTTTGATTGATTATTTACAATTTTTTACCTGTTGTTTTGTTACTCCTCTGTTAATAAGTTTACAAAATGTGTGTTCAATTGCAATCTTAACTGTACAGAATTGTTTAAACTTAATTTTGCTGTTCTGATATTTTTGGGAAATCAGGGTGTTTTTAAATTAATGTTGTCACTTTTATAGAATAACTAGCTTTATGGTTTGATATGGCTACTTACATAAATCGAGAAATTTTGTTTTTTGTGTCAACATATTCTCAAGGTACATGTTGTTTCTGCTTGATGCATGTATAGTTTGTTTCTAAGGATGGAAAAAACTGATAATCTTTATTGGTGCCATTCTATTTTGAGATCTTTGATGTAATCTAAGAAGATAGATGGTGCTATGGTTATGGATAAGACTGAATTAATTTTTAAATGGATCATGTTGCGTCTACTTGATGATTTTTACGTCTTTGACTGTAAGGCCAGTTTTATCAATTTTCAACACTTGACAAGACCTAAAATTAACTAACCTTAAACTAAATCCAAGTATCTTATCTGCATTTTGTCTCTCAAACCAACCTTATGATGTGTTGTGCAGGTTTACGAGCTCTACTTGTCTGCAGTTTGTGATATGATCGCTATGAGTGGATTCGCGCAGATGGCCAGAGTTATAGATATTCCAGCCAAGTTGACTCTAATATTCTCCGATCGACTGCCATCTCGAAAGACTTCTCCCGAGGCTATCCTCCAATGTGCTTTTACACACCCTCTCAACAGGGTTTCTGTTTATAAGGTATTGTGATTAAGAAAACACACAGTTCTAAACCTAATTCTCATGATTACATGTCAGAATTAAATTCAATGGAAACTTCACGTAATATCACAGCTGGTTTTGATAGCTTTTGTAGGCTTGCTTGGTTACAGTCATGACAACGTTTCTGTGACCATTTATTAGACCTACCTAAAAAACATACTGAAGCTTATGCTTTTTTTTCATCCAGCTACCCTCTTTGCTGTTAAAACATCATATATTTAAAATTCTACAGCAAAATTCTTCACATTAAGACTTTGATGAGAAATTTAAAAGTGAATGTGAGCCGTAAAAAATAACTGTGTAGCAATCATAAAAGCTTTACATGGTGTTCCGTATCCAGATGATGGTGTCGAGGGGTCAGAGCCCGGTGCCGCCCGAGGCCTCCCGGTGGGAGGAGTTCTGCGAGCGGCAGGACTGTCTGCGGAAGCAGGCTGACAACACACGGCTCTTCTGGGAGAGCTGCGGACGATTGGTCGACACGCTTCGGTCAGTAAATATCACAGCTTCTGTCATTGATGAACTGTCGTTGCTTAAGAATCGGCGTTTTATACTCTTCACTAAAACTAAAATTGTTGTAAAACGTTTGGTCTGATAAGTGCTATCTACTTTTGACATCAGAGAAACATTTGCTAACACACATTATTTGTTTTCAGCTGTTTCCCGAATTTAGATTAGAAATTTGTCATTGTGATAGCTTTAGCAAGACTTTAAATAAAATTTATGATCTCAAGTAAATGTATTTGATAATTATTGAAATATGAACTGATAATGCGAATAAAAACTCAGCTATATTAAGCTGTCATTATAATTGAAAAATGAAGAGATACAAAGCTGAAGCTGCGGATGAGCCCATGGAATACAATGCCTCTCACAACATCGTGATACAATGCCTCTCACAATGCGACTGTGATAAAAACATCGGTAAACTTACCCTCCCAGCCGAGGCGGAGTTTAGGAAAATTGCATTCACCTTCTCTGTGTATTCTAAATTACTGTAATCAACAAGTTGTATAGTCACAGTTTACTCAGCAGAGGAGCCAATATAATAAAGTATAAAACTGTTTATTTTCTTATCTCAGCACCCCTGGGCGGCGGTTGGTGCGGGAGTCACGCTCGCACCCGGTGACAGTGCAGAACGTCTCTCGCTGGTCGAGCGGCCAGTGGCTCATCCTGCTAAGCGACACTCTGGTCCACGTGAGCGGCGGCTCGCACTCGCTACACCAGCTCGACACTGTGTGGGCGGAGGCGCTCACAGACACTGAGACTTTACAGGTGAGCTTTCCACTGAGACTGTGCAGTCAAGGTTCCCACTGAGATTGTAGGGCTATACATGAGCTTTCCACTAAGTTCTACAGGTGAGCTTTCATTTATTATTATTATTTGTTATTGAATGGAAAGTAATTTAAATTGAGAAAATTGAGACCTGATGGCTGAATGGCAGGTAGGAGAGGGCAAGGAGTGTGTTTTTCATTCATCATGAGTATTCAACAAAAGATAATTTTAAAAATTATCTAAGATCACTTAATTTAACCTGTTCTGTGTGTGGGAAGAGAATCTAAACCCACATTATAAATTGTCCATTGGCTCCCTTTCTAGAAAAAAACCAAGATTTTTAAGTGGGTTGGAAAAATCTTGGTTTTTTTCTAGAAAGGGAGCCAATGGACAATTTATAATGTGGGTTTAGATTCTCTTCAGCTCAAGATCAATTGAATCTTCTTGGACAATTAGTCTCCCCAAAGCAAACAAATTCTTTATTGGATATTGTTTGTTAACAAAAAAATAAAAACTTGTCTAACATTAAACTATCTTTTTAGTCAATTAATGACTTTAAGACTTTTGACACCTTTTACAGAACGCTTTCATGATAACTACTCCTGAGGAATCAATGACCCTGGTCGCACCAAGTCCCAACGATAAGACAGAATGGCTTCATGCGATTCAGAATACAATCAAAACAAAACTGAACAAACTGCAAGCGCCCTCCGCGAGATCTGCCACCTACACCTTCTCAAAACACATCACCTACAAAGACGCCACCTACACAGGTACCACATTTTCTTTGTTCTTTTTTAATTTGTCTTCCAAATAATTTTTAAATTTGAGAACTTTGCAGGGGAACCTTAAAATATGTTATGAATAGTTTTTATTGGCATAAACAGTTTTTGAACGGTGAAAATAAGAAACCAATATAATACATCAAGATAAAAGGAATACACCTCCTCCAATAGTTGGAGTTGCTATAAAAATAATAACTCATAAAAGTACATCCAAATTTTAATTTTTTCCCGATTAGTTTGTGTTTACTGATAATTCAGAGTGATCATTCTTGGATATAGCACAGACAAAAGATAAGAGACGTCACCCTTATGGCCTAGCTGAAATACTTATCATGTAAAGTTAGATTGTAAAAGAGTGTAGCTATATTGGGTCGTCAACTGATTGCATTGTTTTCAGTTATTTTCTTAAGTTGTTTAAGTTGACTTCTAATTTATCTATACCCCACAAAGGAGGATATAAGTAATAGATAATATTCGCTCCCACACATGCTCACTGCAGTGAAAAATCTCATTGTCCTTTCCTGAGAGTGTATCAATTAAAATCAGCTCGCTGTTGATGACTGAATGAACTACGTCTGATTTCACTCTTAACCACACACACAAAAATATGTAATCACTTATTAACACAGCCTGGAAGTTGTACTTGTGTTTCTTTGTTTATTTTTATAGGCACCTCAATGGATTTCAAAGGGTCGTTTTCACTTCTATTTTTTTTAATAAAGATAGCTGACAGAAAGACCTACATCAGTGTTTTTAACTAAATTCTAGGGGTGGGCGAGTACTCGACAGTCTAGTAATTACTCGAGTAGTACTCGAGGTCGAGTCGAGTAGTTCCAACTACTCGACTAAAACGAGTCGAGTAGTTAGTTACTCCCGCCGTTTACGCGGCGGTCGAATTTACGTGCGATTTACGTTTGTGTAATCAAATTTTACAGAGGATCGCGAGTTACGCAAAGCCACATCTGCCGTTTATCCGCAGTCGGCAAATTGTTTATCGCAGCTCCTCGCTAGTTTCACAATAAAGCAGCATTTTCTGTTCATTTGTGGCCGGCAAATACGCGCGACTGACTTTTACGGCCGATCGCTAGTTTCGCAAAGCTGCATTTCGTTTATTTACGAATGGCAAATACACGCGATCGTTTTTCGCGGCTGACCGCGACTTTTCAAGGCTACATTTGCCGATTTTCGGCGATCGGCAAATACGCGCGCTCGTATTTCTCGGCCGACCGCGACTTAAACGACGTTACATTTGCCGATTTTCGGCGATCGGCAAATACGCGCGATCGTATTTCACGGCAGATCGCGAGTTTTGAAAAGCTACATCGCGTTTAGCCGCGACCGATAGAAATGCGCTATCGATTTTCGCAGCCGTCCACGAGTTTTTCATAACAGTAACCTCGAAAATATTTCATTAACTCATAGAAGAATGGATTTTGACAGTTATCTAGAAATACCAGATTCTGAGAGATGTCTCTGAATTCGGAAATTGAAAACTTACAGCAGCTATATTTAGCTCTGACCTACTTCAAATCTGTAATTATATTTTATCTTTGAAATGACACTCAGCCTTCATTTCTGTCTCATTTGATTTGTAAAAATGAGAAGAAAATTGTGGACCTCATTGGTAAATTGGACTTCATAAAACAATTTGTTAAGGTTTTATAATTTTTGTATTGGGGGATATATTATTCTTATCTGGTCGCAGATGTGTCATTCATGCTCAAGTGATTGGATGTCAAAAACAATAGTTCAGCAGTCAGGCAAGGGGGGGGTTGGGTTTAGAGAAGTAAACAAATAACTGGGCACAGCTCTCCTCCCTGATGTTTTTAGTTTTTTCTTCCACAATTTCTCTGCTAAGGTTTTAATTAGGGCCAACAATTATTGTTAGGTAAAATATAAAACTGTTTTTGATTGTTTAAATAGTAGGCTATTAATTAAATCTTATTACTGCTTAAATTTTACAACTATGCATATTCTACATAAATTTATTTTGTGATCTTGTTACATTAACTGATTTGTTATTTCAGAGATTTTTTAGCATAGTCAACTTATTCATTTAAAAGTAGGGTTTATGCAATGTAGGGGTATTTCAATATCAGAGTTTTATTTTTCCAAGAAATATATAAAAACATAAGCTTAAATAAAGTAGATCAATTTTATAAGTAAAATTGAAGAAAGATTTTAGTTGAAAAAATTAAAATTTCATTACTTTTCACAAACAACTGCTCGACTCGACTCGACTCGATACTCGAGTTTTTGGCTTAATACTCGACTCGATTCGACTCGACTTCAAAATCCACTACTCACCCACCCCTACTAAATTCATCTGAGAAGATATTGAGCACCGAGTATTGTTAGGCAACAATGACAGCTAGATAGTTAAGAAGATGACATAACTGTTTGTTTAGCTCATGCATAGAAATAGTTTCTTTGACGAGCTAGGTTGTGATTTGTAAAGTCAGACGAGGTTTTTTAATTACAATGTTTCCCAGGGCGCTGGGTGGCGGCCAAGATGGAGGGGCAGGGACGGCTTCAGTGGGCGGACGGGCGGGTGTACACGGGCCAGTTCCACTGCAACCTGCCGCACGGCTCGGGGCGGCTCGAGACGCCCGGCGTGTCGGTGTACGAGGGCCAGTGGAAGGACGGCCTGCAGAACGGCCTGGGGTCGACCAAGTGAGTGTTGTGTTAGTGGTAACTGCCACACTTGTACTCGGGCCAGTTCCACTGCAACCTGCCGCACGGCTCGGGGCGGCTCGAGACGCCCGGCGTGTCGGTGTACGAGGGCCAGTGAAAGGACGGCCTGCAGAACGGCCTCGGGTCGACCAAGTGAGTGTTGTGTTAGTGGTAACTGCCACACTTGTACTCGGGCCAGTTCCACTGCAACCTGCCGCACGGCTCGGGGCGGCTCGAGACGCCCGGCGTGTCGGTGTACGAGGGCCAGTGGAAGGACGGCCTGCAGAACGGCCTGGGGTCGACCAAGTGAGTGTTGTGTTAGTGGTAACTGCCACACTTGTACTCGGGCCTGTTCCACTGCAACCTGCCGCACGGCTCGGGGCGGCTCGAGACGCCCGGCGTGTCGGTGTACGAGGGCCAGTGGAAGGACGGCCTGCAGAACGGCCTGGGGTCGACCAAGTGAGTGTTGTGTTAGTGGTAACTGCCACACTTGTACTCGGGCCAGTTCCACTGCAACCTGCCGCACGGCTCGGGGTGGCTCGAGACGCCCGGCGTGTCGGTGTACGAGGGCCAGTGGAAGGACGGCCTGCAGAACGGCCTGGGGTCGACCAAGTGAGTGTTGTGTTAGTGGTAACTGCCACACTTGTACTCGGGCCAGTTCCACTGCAACCTGCCGCACGGCTCGGGGCGGCTCGAGACGCCCGGCGTGTCGGTGTACGAGGGCCAGTGGAAGGACGGCCTGCAGAACGGCCTCGGGTCGACCAAGTGAGTGTTGTGTTAGTGGTAACTGCCACACTTATACTCGGGCCAGTTCCACTGCAACCTGCCGCACGGCTCGGGGCGGCTCGAGACGCCCGGCGTGTCGGTGTACGAGGGCCAGTGGAAGGACGGCCTGCAGAACGGCCTGGGGTCGACCAAGTGAGTGTTGTGTTAGTGGTAACTGCCACACTTGTACTCGGGCCAGTTCCACTGCAACCTGCCGCACGGCTCAGGGCGGCTCGAGACGCCCGGCGTGTCGGTGTACGAGGGCCAGTGGAAGGACGGCCTGCAGAACGGCCTGGGGTCGACCAAGTGAGTGTTGTGTTAGTGGTAACTGCCACACTTGTACTCGGGCCAGTTCCACTGCAACCTGCCGCACGGCTCGGGGCGGCTCGAGACGCCCGGCGTGTCGGTGTACGAGGGCCAGTGACAGGACGGCCTGCAGAACGGCCTGGGGTCGACCAAGTGAGTGTTGTGTTAGTGGTAACTGCCACACTTGTACTCGGGCCAGTTCCACTGCAACCTGCCGCACGGCTCAGGGCGGCTCGAGACACCCGGCGTGTCGGTGTACGAGGGCCAGTGGAAGGACGGCCTGCAGAACGGCCTCGGGTCGACCAAGTGAGTGTTGTGTTAGTGGTAACTGCCACACTTGTACTCGGGCCAGTTCCACTGCAACCTGCCGCACGGCTCGGGGCGGCTCGAGACGCCCGGCGTGTCGGTGTACGAGGGCCAGTGGAAGGACGGCCTGCAGAACGGCCTGGGGTCGACCAAGTGAGTGTTGTGTTAGTGGTAACTGCCACACTTGTACTCGGGCCAGTTCCACTGCAACCTGCCGCACGGCTCGGGGCGGCTCGAGACGCCCGGCGTGTCGGTGTACGAGGGCCAGTGGAAGGACGGCCTGCAGAACGGCCTGGGGTCGACCAAGTGAGTGTTGTGTTAGTGGTAACTGCCACACTTGTACTCGGGCCAGTTCCACTGCAACCTGCCGCACGGCTCGGGGCGGCTCGAGACGCCCGGCGTGTCGGTGTACGAGGGCCAGTGGAAGGACGGCCTGCAGAACGGCCTCGGGTCGACCAAGTGAGTGTTGTGTTAGTGGTAACTGCCACACTTGTACTCGGGCCAGTTCCACTGCAACCTGCCGCACGGCTCGGGGCGGCTCGAGACGCCCGGCGTGTCGGTGTACGAGGGCCAGTGGAAGGACGGCCTGCAGAACGGCCTGGGGTCGACCAAGTGAGTGTTGTGTTAGTGGTAACTGCCACACTTGTACTCGGGCCAGTTCCACTGCAACCTGCCGCACGGCTCGGGGCGGCTCGAGACGCCAGGCGTGTCGGTGTACGAGGGCCAGTGACAGGACGGCCTGCAGAACGGCCTGGGGTCGACCAAGTGAGTGTTGTGTTAGTGGTAACTGCCACACTTGTACTCGGGCCAGTTCCACTGCAACCTGCCGCACGGCTCAGGGCGGCTCGAGACGCCCGGCGTGTCGGTGTACGAGGGCCAGTGACAGGACGGCCTGCAGAACGGCCTGGGGTCGACCAAGTGAGTGTTGTGTTAGTGGTAACTGCCACACTTGTACTCGGGCCAGTTCCACTGCAACCTGCCGCACGGCTCAGGGCGGCTCGAGACGCCCGGCGTGTCGGTGTACGAGGGCCAGTGACAGGACGGCCTGCAGAACGGCCTCGGGTCGACCAAGTGAGTGTTGTGTTAGTGGTAACTGCCACACTTGTACTCGGGCCAGTTCCACTGCAACCTGCCGCACGGCTCAGGGCGGCTCGAGACGCCCGGCGTGTCGGTGTACGAGGGCCAGTGGAAGGACGGCCTGCAGAACGGCCTGGGGTCGACCAAGTGAGTGTTGTGTTAGTGGTAACTGCCACACTTGTACTCGGGCCAGTTCCACTGCAACCTGCCGCACGGCTCGGGGCGGCTCGAGACGCCCGGCGTGTCGGTGTACGAGGGCCAGTGGAAGGACGGCCTGCAGAACGGCCTCGGGTCGACCAAGTGAGTGTTGTGTTAGTGGTAACTGCCACACTTGTACTCGGGCCAGTTCCACTGCAACCTGCCGCACGGCTCAGGGCGGCTCGAGACGCCCGGCGTGTCGGTGTACGAGGGCCAGTGACAGGACGGCCTGCAGAACGGCCTGGGGTCGACCAAGTGAGTGTTGTGTTAGTGGTAACTGCCACACTTGTACTCGGGCCAGTTCCACTGCAACCTGCCGCACGGCTCAGGGCGGCTCGAGACGCCCGGCGTGTCGGTGTACGAGGGCCAGTGGAAGGACGGCCTGCAGAACGGCCTGGGGTCGACCAAGTGAGTGTTGTGTTAGTGGTAACTGCCACACTTGTACTCGGGCCAGTTCCACTGCAACCTGCCGCACGGCTCGGGGCGGCTCGAGACGCCCGGCGTGTCGGTGTACGAGGGCCAGTGGAAGGACGGCCTGCAGAACGGCCTGGGGTCGACCAAGTGAGTGTTGTGTTAGTGGTAACTGCCACACTTGTACTCGGGCCAGTTCCACTGCAACCTGCCGCACGGCTCGGGGCGGCTCGAGACGCCCGGCGTGTTGGTGTACGAGGGCCAGTGGAAGGACGGCCTGCAGAACGGCCTGGGGTCGACCAAGTGAGTGTTGTGTTAGTGGTAACTGCCACACTTGTACTCGGGCCAGTTCCACTGCAACCTGCCGCACGGCTCAGGGCGGCTCGAGACGCCCGGCGTGTCGGTGTACGAGGGCCAGTGGAAGGACGGCCTGCAGAACGGCCTGGGGTCGACCAAGTGAGTGTTGTGTTAGTGGTAACTGCCACACTTGTACTCGGGCCAGTTCCACTGCAACCTGCCGCACGGCTCGGGGCGGCTCGAGACGCCCGGCGTGTCGGTGTACGAGGGCCAGTGGAAGGACGGCCTGCAGAACGGCCTGGGGTCGACCAAGTGAGTGTTGTGTTAGTGGTAACTGCCACACTTGTACTCGGGCCAGTTCCACTGCAACCTGCCGCACGGCTCAGGGCGGCTCGAGACGCCCGGCGTGTCGGTGTACGAGGGCCAGTGGAAGGACGGCCTGCAGAACGGCCTGGGGTCGACCAAGTGAGTGTTGTGTTAGTGGTAACTGCCACACTTGTACTCGGGCCAGTTCCACTGCAACCTGCCGCACGGCTCGGGGCGGCTCGAGACGCCCGGCGTGTCGGTGTACGAGGGCCAGTGGAAGGACGGCCTGCAGAACGGCCTGGGGTCGACCAAGTGAGTTCATTTCATTTCATTTCATAATATCTTTATTCAATTGAGTACAAGTGTACAAGAATGGCGTCAACATAATACAGCTCTAACAATAAAATATAATTGGCTCATACGACTTAAACAAAATAAAGTTCATTACATACATTAAATTGGTTGATAAAAAAAAAGAAATATATACAATACATTACAATATATGATGAGAATTACAGATAAAATAAACAATAAGGAGAAACCTAAGAATTTTCAAAGAATTCCTCAAATGAGTAAATAGCTTTTGCTACTAAAAATCATTTAAGTTTTTTCCTGAAAATGCTGAGGCTACCTATCTCTTTTAGATTCAATGGCAAATAATTAAAAAATTTTATCCCTGCATAAATTGGTTTCTTTTTGTACAATTCCAATCTGTGTCGGTCAAAGGCCAGCAGATTACTGTTTCTTGTATTGTATTTGTGAGGAGTTCCTAACATGGGTAGTTGTTCCAAATTCCTTTTTACATGAAGAATTACTTGAAAAATATACAATCCGTGAACGGTTAAAAATCCTAAAGTTTTGAAATGTTCTTTCACAGACTCTAGATAGCCTAACTTCAATATTATCCTGATAGCTTTTTTTTGCAAATTTAGAATTTGATTCAGATTACTTGAAGATGTTGCTCCATATAAAGATAAACCAAAAGCTATATGTGACTCTATGAAAGCAAAGTAGACCTGTTTTAAAATTTCAATACTAGTTAGTTTGACCATTTGTCTTAAAGCATATAACCCAGAACTAATCCTTGAAATGACAAGATTGACGTGTTCATTTCAGTTTAATTGCTTATCTATGGTGAGGCCTAAAAATTTTAAGGAATCCACCTCTTCCAATAGGTTTATATCCATGAAAATGTTATAATTTTTGTTAATATGATTTTTACCGCTTGAAAATTGAATGTATTTAGTTTTCTGGGGATTAGGAAGCAAATTTATGTCTTGTAGAAATTGTGAGGTTCGAGACAAGTTAATGAAAGAAGTTATTTCTACTTCAGGAACTGATTTCCCTGCAATTTTAAAATTTAGGTCATCTGCATAGAGGCATACTTTATTGGGGGAATCAATAATTTTTGGCAAATCTGTCAAGTATACCAAAAACAATAAAGGACCTAAGATAGAACCCTGGGGTACTCCAAATTTAATTATGTTTGTGCTTGATACTGCTGAGGTTAAATAGTTAAAATCATTAATATAGGTAATATCTACAAATTGCTTTCTGCCTACAAGATATGATTTGAACCATTTTAGACCTAGGTCATTAACACCAATGTTTGATAGCTTATTTAATAGTGTATCATGGGAGACACTGTCAAAAGCTTTGGTCATATCCATGAAGATACCAACAACCAATTCTTTTTTGTCAATCGAGTTTATTACAGACTCAATAAAATCAGTTGCTGCTGTTACAACAGATTTTTCACGCCTAAAACCAAACTGTTCATCATCAAAAATATTATTCTCCTCAAGAAATTTGGTAAGTTGCAGACTCATTACTCTTTCATAAATTTTGGCAAAAGAGGATATTAAAGAAATGGGTCTGTAGTTTGCCAAGTCCTTTTGATTTCCACTTTTAAAGTAAGGCTTAACTTTCGAAAGCTTTAATTTTTCTGGAAATATACCAGTAATTAAAGAATAATTTATTAAATGAAGCAAAGGTTTGAGCAACTGTCTGCGAGAATATTTAATAACTGTGATTGGCACCTCATCCCATCCACAGGACAATTTGTTTTCAAATCGCATAATAATCTGTTCCAATTCCTCATAACTGATTTGCTTTGGAGAAAATGAGTTATTCGTGAAGTCTACCTTTTGCCTCTGACTTTTCCGATTAAGGCTGACAGACATCTTTGGAACAATATTTTTTTCAACAACACTGGTAAAATAATTATTAATGTTTTGACATACTATGTTTGGATTTTCATTGTCATTTGCTAAAAGTTTAATTACATTCTCTTGTGTTTTGTTTTTGCTACCTACTTCATTGTTAATTATTTGCCATGTAGTCTTGCATACATTAGTTGAACTTTCAATTAAATTATTATAATAACTAGTTTTAGCCTCTTCAACATTTTGCTTATAATCCACCTTAAGACGATTTAAAATTTGCTGATCAATCTTTTCATTTTGATCTCTGATTGCTTTAGTAACAGAAGTCATACTATCTTTCTTGGCGATTAATTCTTTAGTTACCCAATTAGTGCTTTTATCTTTTACCCTACTTTTAACTTTAGGAAAACACAAATTAAAATAATATATGAAAATATTATAAAAAACATCAAATTTGTCTGTTATTTTAGCATTCATTACATCAATCCAAGACTCCTTTTCTAACATTTTCGAAAATAATTCATTGTTATACTGATTAAACTTCCGTGAGTAAGTTATTACATCCGTGAGTGTTGTGTTAGTGGTAACTGCCACACTTGTACTCGGGCCAGTTCCACTGCAACCTGCCGCACGGCTCGGGGCGGCTCGAGACGCCCGGCGTGTCGGTGTACGAGGGCCAGTGGAAGGACGGCCTGCAGAACGGCCTGGGGTCGACCAAGTGAGTGTTGTGTTAGTGGTAACTGCCACACTTGTACTCGGGCCAGTTCCACTGCAACCTGCCGCACGGCTCGGGGCGGCTCGAGACGCCCGGCGTGTCGGTGTACGAGGGCCAGTGGAAGGATGGGCTGCAGAACGGCCTGGGGTCGACCAAGTGAGTGTTGTGTTAGTGGTAACTGCCACACTTGTACTCGGGCCAGTTCCACTGCAACCTGCCGCACGGCTCGGGGCGGCTCGAGACGCCCGGTGTGTCGGTGTACGAGGGCCAGTGGAAGGACGGCCTGCAGAACGGCCTGGGGTCGACCAAGTGAGTGTTGTGTTAGTGGTAACTGCCACACTTGTACTCGGGCCAGTTCCACTGCAACCTGCCGCACGGCTCGGGGCGGCTCGAGACGCCCGGCGTGTCGGTGTACGAGGGCCAGTGGAAGGACGGCCTGCAGAACGGCCTGGGGTCGACCAAGTGAGTGTTGTGTTAGTGGTAACTGCCACACTTGTACTCGGGCCAGTTCCACTGCAACCTGCCGCACGGCTCGGGGCGGCTCGAGACGCCCGGCGTGTCGGTGTACGAGGGCCAGTGGAAGGACGGCCTGCAGAACGGCTTCGGGTCGACCAAGTGAGTGTTGTGTTAGTGGTAACTGCCACACTTGTACTCGGGCCAGTTCCACTGCAACCTGCCGCACGGCTCGGGGCGGCTCGAGACGCCCGGCGTGTCGGTGTACGAGGGCCGGTGGAAGGACGGCCTGCAGAACGGCCTCGGGTCGACCAAGTGAGTGTTGTGTTAGTGGTAACTGCCACACTTGTACTCGGGCCAGTTCCACTGCAACCTGCCGCACGGCTCGGGGCGGCTCGAGACGCCCGGCGTGTCGGTGTACGAGGGCCAGTGGAAGGACGGCCTGCAGAACGGCCTGGGGTCGACCAAGTGAGTGTTGTGTTAGTGGTAACTGCCACACTTGTACTCGGGCCAGTTCCACTGCAACCTGCCGCACGGCTCAGGGCGGCTCGAGACGCCCGGCGTGTCGGTGTACGAGGGCCAGTGGAAGGACGGCCTGCAGAACGGCCTCGGGTCGACCAAGTGAGTGTTGTGTTAGTGGTAACTGCCACACTTGTACTCGGGCCAGTTCCACTGCAACCTGCCGCACGGCTCAGGGCGGCTCGAGACGCCCGGCGTGTCGGTGTACGAGGGCCAGTGGAAGGACGGCCTGCAGAACGGCCTCGGGTCGACCAAGTGAGTGTTGTGTTAGTGGTAACTGCCACACTTGTACTCGGGCCAGTTCCACTGCAACCTGCCGCACGGCTCAGGGCGGCTCGAGACGCCCGGCGTGTCGGTGTACGAGGGCCAGTGGAAGGACGGCCTGCAGAACGGCCTCGGGTCGACCAAGTGAGTGTTGTGTTAGTGGAAACTGCCATACTTGTAAGGGAAGTGGCGAAAAAGTTAATAATCGATAGAAAACTAGGTGATAATGTCAAAGATTCCAGAATTTTATCCTGGTGATAAAAATCAATAGCAGTTGTCCAAAATACTGTCATTAAAAAAAGCTTTCCTGCCAGTTAAAAGCTTGATGCTGATGAATCTCAGCAGTTATTGATGAAAAACGCAAGCACATATTTTGTAGTGATTCTTTTCTGCTTGACAACAAACACTGTCACTGTGAATTACTTAACAGGGAAGCAAAAAATACACTTATTATAAATTTTGACTTGTAAAATATTTATCAATTGAATGTAAATTTTTCAACCCTTATTTTTACTACCAAAAATTAATTATTTAGCCGTTTTACCCATCCCTAAACTGGATTATTGTGTAGGTAAAATTAATGTTTATAGAAAAAATAATGGTTAATAGTTCAAATAATAGGTTACTTTTAAGTAATAGTTACTGTTATAACTGTTAATAAAAGTAATAGTTTAGCTCATCACTATTCGCTACATTCCAGATACGAGAACGGAGACGTGTACGAGGGCTACTACAAGGACGGGCTGGCCAGCGGCCACGGCGTGCGCAAGACAGGCAGCTTCAAGTCCAACACGGCCACGGTCTACGTCGGCGAGTGGCTGAATGGACTGCGGCAAGGCTACGGCGTCATGGACGACATCTTCACCGGTAGGCTGAGTTCACTAACTGAAAGTTCTGTGTTCTATGTGCGAACACATCCTATTGGTATCACTTGCACGGTGGCTCTGAGTTATGGGACTAAGTAAGATAACTGTTTGTTTGGGGCCCCCAGATGCCTAAAACACCATCTGTTGAAATGTCTGATTGTGTCCTATTTTCTTCAAATTTGGTCCTTTCTATATTGTCCAGGTCAAGTTCTTTGTGCAAAAAAATTGGAGCACCCTAATCTCACTTTGTGGAGGACAAGTGTGACAAATTTGGCGTTTTGGACCCAAAAAGGGTTTTAAAAGCCTCAAATGAAGATGTAATGTATATTTTACTAGGTTAAAATAAAAATACAAAAACTTTAACCTATCTCCCTAAGTCATAGCACCAAAAACAACCAATTTATGAAGGAAAATGTGAATTTACTAAGCACAGTACATTGTCTTTAGGGGATTTTGCACGCTAGCAGCCGCAATTACCATCTAATTTACTTTTAATGCTGTGGAGATATCATTTCCTATGATCTATTTGGCCAGGAAGCAAGGGAAATAAATCGGAAGCCAATATACAAATTCTGTGAGGGGGGGGGGCATGAATCCTAAAATTAGCGGTTTTTGGGTCAAAAATAGGCTATTTAAGCTCTGAAATTGAAATTTGCTCTGATATGTCAGCAATGCTGCATGACGATACCTCTCAAGTCAGAAAAATCAAGGCTTGCGTCAGTCCCAGCTAATTTACTTCTGGATCAACTTTGCTTTGTGGCATGGATAATTTTTCCATGGAGACAAACTGTGATACTCAATTTCCTCCTAGAGGTCATATGTCAGGTATTATTTTTATCTGCCATAATTGGAGCATCAGTTCTTTAAGGAACGATTGCTAGCTTGCTAAAGAATCATTTTGATTCGGAACAAGATTCAGTTAGCCTATCGAGCAAAAAAATGTTCCTTCAGTGTTTAGGGGAAGTTATATGGTGGCACGTATTATAAGAAAGACAAATTAATCTAAAATTTGTATGAGCTATGTGAAATTCCTACTTCCTAGAACTAGTTGTAAAAATTTTAAACTAATTAAATAGTAGGAACCAGCCTAGAATAGGAATGAAGTATGAGTAAATAGTTCCAGTTGCAATACCAAATGATATGTATCCTTAAGGTCAATGAAATTCATAACAATGATGCCATGAACAGCTAGCTCTGATAGCAATTGGAAAGAAGATCAGTAATTTTGAAATCTGATTCTCATGTTTTATTTTTCAGGTGAGAAATACCTTGGTAATTGGAGTAATAATTTGAAAAATGGAAATGGTCTTATTGTGACTCTTGAAGGCATTTACTATGAAGGAACATTTGTTCAGGATGTTCTTACGGTAAGTAGAAAACCTTTATACATTTTCTCTTTATCTAATAAATCTAATCCAACCTAATGGAATGTCCATGAAGCAATTTTATAAAAATTTTAATCTTTCGTTTATAATATTTCTTTGTTTTGAGGAATCCTAAAACTTATGAAATTAACCCGGTTGGTGTTGGCAATTAAAGGTGGCAAGCTAGCTTAGCGGCATTAGCTCTGCTGAAAATGAGCAGGAATTGGCCATGACTAGGATTAAATTAGCCACATCAGACTCGGTGAGCTGGCATTTTAGGCTGGTGATTGAGTGAATGAATCGTATGATCATATAGTGAAGTAAGGACATGATTACATTGTTAAAGTTTGTGCATGATCATCAGCAAACAAAATTTAGTACTTACAAAGTCATATAGTGGGATTTATTTGTCTAAGGTTCATTCATACATCTGTAAAAAAACATCAAAGACATAGAACACCTTTATCAAGGCCAAACTTCATAATCTCCAGATAGAGCTTTTTAATTTAAAAGATAACTTTTGGGTAAAATTACAGTAAAATTTACTTGTGTAATATAAGTGGTCTTGAAAAATACCATTAAAATGTTGATCATTGTACAATACTAGATTATGTTACTAGCCTAGTAAGTATCGTTACACTGGGAAAGATAGTTACTCTCGATTTTCATGTGAGTTTGTTAAAATATGCAGGGTGAGTTAAATACATCATACTACACCAAAAATAAATTGCATATTTTTAATCTTAGCATTTTGACCGACCACCTCATTGCAGTAGATAAAAAACTTTAAAACGTGAGGCATTCTTTAGTATCTAGCAAAATGTTTTTGTCCTAAAGTCTGCTATTGAGGTTTTTTTTTTTGTAACTTTAATTGTGTGAATGTGAATGTGTAACTTGAATTGTGTTAAGAAAGAAAACAAGGAAACAATTATTGATTAGGAATTCAAGCAAGACAAAATGAGCTAAACAAAATGGGTATTGCCCGATAATTTACCTCACCACTCGACCACCAATTTAGAAATACACTTACCAACTGTATTTAGAAATACAGTGGACTCTCAATGAGTCCAAACTCGATAACTGGGAATTACTTTCCCTAGGAAAAACCTGTCTAAGCCGAACTAAACCCCATGTGTAACTTAAAATAATTTGATGGTTATATTTTACTCCTGAAAGTCGAAGCAGTGCAAAAATTAACCTCCATTCAGAGTTCAATAGATAAGTTGAATTTAATTTGCACTTTACTTCTGTAAGTCAAAGTATAAATATCAATGTTTACTCGACAGAAACTCTGTAAGTTGAAACCTCAGCGTAAAGGTTGCAACATGTCATTGACTTATATCTGGTCCAACATCACTTTTCCTTGCCTGTGTAGCTTGTATTTTCATTTAATGTACCTCTATATCTTGATTTGGCTCAATTTACCTCTAAAAGTCGAAATTAAATGAAATTACCTCTATAACTCGAACTATGCACAAGTTGAACTATACGCAACTCGAAGAAAAATCGTGGTGGCATTTCGAGCTAGCGACAGTGGAGTGTAAGTAAAACTTATATTTTGTGTGTTTTATCTCTGTGATGTGTTTGTGTACTCGCAGGGCCACGGCGTGATGGTGTTTGAGGATGGGACTCACTACGAGGGCGAGCTGCGTGCGGCCGGGCAGTTCAGCGGCAAGGGAACGCTTACGTTCAATACGGGCGACAGGTTCGAGGGCAGTCTGCACGGCTCGTGGAACGAGGGGATCAAGATCACCGGCACGCTGCACAAGAACATGCCGTCCACCGCCACGCCGCAGCCGCAGCCGCAGCGGACCAAGAGCAGACCCAGGTGGGCGGAGGTTTGATGTATCGCTGTAACTGTTGATGTGCTTAGTCAGCAAAATGCTGGTCTAGAAAGATACACTAGGGGAAATATAATCGCCGCTTGAGTTGTTTGTAAGTTATATACGTCTAGTCTGCTTGTTTCGTCTGTTAATGTTGGAATTCAGCCTAAATTGGACTGTTCTTTTAAATATATTCTTTACATTCTATTAGTTAATCGAATCACAAGATTGTACTGAACATTATTTAGTGACATAGTTTCCAACTTGGGCAAGAAGAGGATATTTGTGGGCTTCTACCCAACAGTTAGTAAGAACAGTTAGTTTGGGAAGAAGCCCAATAGTTAGTAAATATAAAAAACCCTACCAAAAATATGTCATTTAAAGAAAGAAGAAGAGGATAGATCATGAGCATTGTGAAAAGAAAAAGAAAGGTATGTGCATAGTCAACTGAATGTTGTAGTTGGGGTTACAAAAATAGCAGACCTCGTGGTATGTCAGAGAAGCTAAGACCGTGTACATTTTAATTTTGATTGATTTTTTTAACTGATATATGTGCATTTTTACATTTAAAAATTTTTAACTTTTTACAAAAGCAGCCCAAAAGTAAATTTAAAAATATCATAATTGTCATTTTCAAAGAATTTAGTTTTGTTAGTGATACTAAAAACCGCAGCCTTGTTGACTTGCATTTATGACAATAGTCTCATTTTCAATTTGTTTGAAAAAATTTGTCTTCTAAATTTGTTTATAAGTATAAAGATACTTTACTCACTTATGAATACTGTATCAGTTATTTTAATTCCATTTTGATTTTCTTTGGTAATGTTGTTAAGAAGTCCTTGGACTGAAAGGATAATATAAAAACTGCTCTAAAAGTAAAAGTTTTAAATAATTATCACACTTATCCCTACTATATTTATAAAAAAAAACCTAGTTAAAATTAACAAAATATTCTAACAGAACATTCCTTGCAGTTCCTTTGGAAAACTCTGCGTCCCGCCGCAGAACAAGTGGAAGTCCATCTTCCGCCAGTGCTGGACGACGCTGGGCTGTGTGCCCGCGGCCGAGGTGAAGCCGAGCGACACCCAGCGGGCGTGGGACAGCGTCGCGGTCGCCCTCACCTCGCACCCGGCCTGTCTGCACCGGCACCACGAGACACTGCAGACGATACCGTGCTTTGGCCGCAGCTCGCTGGACAGCCAGAGCTACCAGCAAGTGTGCGCCTACTTGAATCAGGTGAGGAGCAGGGGCTATCAGCAAGTGTGCGCCTACTTGAATCAGGTGAGGTGCCAGAGTTACCAGCAAGTGTGCGCCTACTTGAATCAGGTGAGGAGCAGGGGCTATCAGCAAGTGTGCGCCTACTTAAATCAGGTGAGGTGCCAGAGTTATCAGCAAGTGTGCGCCAACTTGAATCAGGTGAGATGCCAGAGTTACCAGCAAGGGTGCGCCTACTTGAATCAGGTGAGGTGCCAGAGTTACCAGCAAGTGTGCGCCTACTTGAATCAGGTGAGGTGCCAGAGTTACCAGCAAGTGTGCGCCTACTTGAAGCAGGTGAGGTGCCAGAGTTACCAGCAAGTGTGCGCCTACTTGAATCAGGTGAGGAGCCAGAATTATCAGCAAGTGTGTACTTGAATCAGGTGAGGATGGTTAAAACTGTGGATTTAAAGAATTCACAGGGGTTCAGAAAAATTCAGTTGGTTCACAGAGGTGGGGAAAGTATTCAGGAGGTTTTTGTACTCCTGTAAATATTGCGAGTTAAGAGAGATTTTGGGATGAACTAAGCTCCATAGTACTCCTGTTAAGTTTGAGACAACACCAGACCTTTTGCAGTCTGGGTTCTGAAACAATGCAATTGTTTGTTACAGGGTTGTAAAACAAGATGGTTATAAGCTAAATAATTTTCCTCCCATAACTAGTTGTTTATAACACAGCAGGAACTCTTGATAATCTGTTTTTTTTAACTTCTTTGTCATATCCAAATAAATCAGTCTCAGTGATTACAACATTTTATATAGTGTATAATTAAAAATAAACTAGTGGCTTGTAGGGGCAAAAGCCCCTAAGAATAAAATACAAATGCTGGATATTTAATGTTTCCTTCGCACTTACAACTCGGTAACAGGTTGACGGAATTAAACGTTTAAAGTGTAATGTTAAAGATATTTTGACATTTGCTAGTACGCATCAGAATTTCATTAAAGGGCGTTAACTTCAGTATAATAAAGGGCTGATTTTTATGGAACAGTGGCGCTAGGCCTATCCATCGTCTCAAGACAAACTCAGTTCACTTTGTTTACAATTAAACATATGGACATCGTTTTAAGAAGTTCTTGAGGTTAACCACAGACTGCAGCACTTAATTTATTACCCAAAAAACGTTGTGACATTTATCATAAAAATTTAAACAAATGTGGTGTGTAGCATCCACCTGATTCAAAAGAATATATTGGAGAGTTAAAGGGAACTTATAATGGAAATCTTCGATTCAGGCCACATTTTACCCAATAAGCAAATAAATAGGGATGAAATCAGAAAATGGTCTTCCGTTTCATTTCCACGACTCCATGCTCCACGTTGGAGCCCCTGGCTCCACTTCATAAGGAAGTTAGGTTTAGAGACCACGAGCTTAGTAAATAGTTAATATTGAGAATTTTACCCTTCGTTCATTCTTTTTTATGGATGCCCGTGAATAAATACTGCTTTGTCTTGGTAGATTAAAGATTAAAAATATACTTTTGATTGGCCAAATTTAAAGGTGAACCTTTTTGGTGTGATCAAATTTAAAGGTGTTGTTGCACTCAATAGCTGCTAGTGCAGCACACTCTGTTGTTCCTCGGTCAAAACTATGACCATTTCCGACCGTACTGGTAGAGCTGGGCCTTAAAAATGATGAATGAAGTCTTCTGTGTACCTATAGCCTCCGCTTGTTAGATTGTGTAAATGCTACAAATCACTTGGCGTTATATCAGCATTAGCTACTACTACATGATACAATGTAAAAGTAACAGTCGTATTTAGTTCCTCTATTTAAGTTTAAGGTCCCTAAATTACAAAAAAATGGAAAATTCAAAAGTAAAAAACCGTCATGTGTTATAGTACGCTCAACCTATTTTGCTGTATTTTAAATAAACTATTGAAATCAAGTACAAGCAACACATATTTTAATGTAAACAAAGCAGACATTTTTAGATTACAATTATTTTTAAATGGCAGATATTTAAGGTTATATCTCATTTTCTGATAAACTGCAAGAAATTTAAGTATTTTTCCCGAGTCCCTGTCATCAAGACTTTATATTTGAGCCCTCTTCCATTATCCTGCGACTTGTCAAACACCCACAATTTCGGCACAAAAATTTCGCTTACATAGTTCGATCATTAGTTATTAAGTAAACGAAAAAATAGCACTTAACTCTTTATAATTTCAAATAATATATGTATACTCAAACCCGTAATTATAAAGTCTGAAAATCTTAAAGTTAAAATATTTATTTGTTGTAGTACATTGATCATAGTTACGTTAGCTGCCTTTTGAAAAAAAACCCATATGTCAACAACTAGCATATGGCTTTGAATCAAGCATCAGCACCACATGTTTTAATGTAAACAAAGCAGACGTTTTGGTATTCCAATGCTTTTTAAATGGCAGATATTTTAGGTTATTTCTTGTTTTCTGGTGAATTTAAAGCAATTTCAGTATTTTTCCCGCCATCACGGAATAGAGACCTTTAATTTGAGCCCTCTCCCATCTTTCTATGACTTGCCAGACGCCCACAATTTTGACGCAAAGAATCGCCTTACGAAATTAAATATATGATACAACTTAGGAAATAAGGCAGTATATTTTTAAAGTTGGGCAGTAAATTAGGAAGGTTATGTCTGATAGCATTACTGCTCTGAAAATTCATCCCTTTTCTGTAATTAAGTGGTACATTTTCTTAAAATTCTGAGAAGTATTGCCAAATCTACACAGAATTAACTTCAAGTCGATAACTGAAATTTAAATTCTGACTAGCTGATATCGAGTTATGATTGTGAAAATAAATCCCCTCACCTATCTCTATATTTGTAGCAAGCGGTTTTCTTTTCACAATCACAACTCGATTCTGACTGGATGGATTTTAATGTTTGAGGTGTCAAACTAAAGGTATGTTTCATAGATTTGCCAATACATCTAAAACTTTTTAGAAAGGGCACCACTAAGGATCAGTAAGGGGCTTAAGTTAAGAAACAGTGGCACTATCCATTAACATTCGATCAAGTACACTTCACTTTTTTTACAACTAAACACTAACTTAAGATTTGTAATAGTTCTAAAGATTAACCACAGATTTCAGTAAGCATTTGCAAGTGTGCTGGGAAGCTGCAACAGAGCAATCTAGTATAGATTACAAAATTAGGAAGAAAATAATGTATTTTAAAAAATCCGGATTGTCTTGTAACAAAATAGTTTAAACATATAGTATAAACCTTTCTCTTACCATCGCACCAGCTAACCCATTGTTCCACGGCAGGCGTTCGAGAGTGTGCACCACCCGCTGGGCGTGGCGCTGCGCGAGCTGACGGGAGCGTACAACGCGACATACGGCGGCCGCGTGCACCTGCTACTGCTGACCCACGCTGTTGACGAGCTCCACTCCGTCACGGAGCGGCTATACCAGCTGGTGCGGCTGCTGTTCCCCGCGTTGCCCCCGCCTGGGCGCGACCTGCAGCTCCCGGACAATGATAGGTCTGGCTTTCTTGCAGAGCAAACATTCTCTAAAAGTATTTGTTTTAGTCCTACAACCACTTCAGTCCAAAAAAAAGGTACAAATATAAAATCCATCACACCTTTGATGTAAATTGGTAGCAGAGCGTCGTTATGATCGATGAGAAGGGACCTGCAATTGCTGGACAATGAGAGGTCAGTTTGGGTCTGCCTTTCTTTTTTTTCAGTAAAACTTTTAATGTTTTTTTTACCTTGGAGCCATCTAAGACTTGGGAAGATAAAATATGAGATTTACTGTGCCGACATTAAGGATTAAGGACATTAAGGATTAAGGACTGCATATTTTGCTTACTTTCAATCTATATTTAGGTATGGGTTAATTCTATTTGGTAACTGTACTAGGATCGAGGAAATACTTAAACTTCAAAAAAAAGGAGTTAGGACCCTTAAAAAATGTAATGACAGGGAACACTGTAAACCACTTTTCATAAATCTGCAATTTCAAACTGTGATTAATTTATATATATTCGATCTTACCATTTACATCATAAAAAATCAAAATTTTCTAAATTTTAAGCATTTCTTACATGATACACGCTTCAAATATCAATCAGTAATAAATTTTTCTCGGCTATCCAAAACTCACAATAGTCATATTATAATTTCATTAAGGATATATAATTTCCTAGAAAGAAAAATTAGTTTGTACCCTTTTAATATATTTAAAAACAAATTTTATTCATGGCTGCTTGACAATCCCTTTTACAGTTTGGATGATTTTTTCAATGCAAAAAATATAGATTTTTAGTTTTTATTTTATTGTTTGTCAATTCCAGAACTGATGCCATATAGTACCTTGTTTATATAAAGCTATTTTGGTCTGCCATTTTTTCCCTATGTATTTTTATATAGCCTAAGTTATTTTATAACGGTGTGACCTAGCTCTTATACTGGTATGTATGACGTTGTCAATGATGTATTATATTCTTATGACAATAAAGGATATTTCATTTCATTTCATTGTACTAAAGTGGGAGCAGAGTGTCTTTGTTACTCAAAGAACTCTGTCTTATAAGTGCTGCCGCTGAACAACAACAGACCAGTATGAGTCTGGCTTTATTTTTAGGCAAAAATCCTTTGAATTCAGTTTTTTTTAATCTTAGAACCACCTTGGTCTTAAGAAGTTAAAAAATATACTGCACCGACATGTTACAAAAATGGTAGCAGAGCATTTTTATAATCCAATAAATTTTGTTTATGAACCTAGTGGATTTGGTTCCTTAGGAAAACAACTTCGTAACATGCACAAGACTAAGAAGGGACACATCTTTGGTCTACTGAAGAGATAATTTTTGGCTTTTTAATAGATCAATTTTTTCTATGAAACAGTTTAATACGGTAGGATATTCTTCTTAAGATAGAAATTTAATCTGGCTGAGGCATCTTTGTATAAATTAACAGCTTATTACTCGTGGTTTGCTGACTTCAACTTATGACTGCAAGTTAGGGTATCCACTCTATAATTTGAATTATAAATCTGCCACTGGAGATAGAAAATAATTAAAAGTAGTAGTAATAGTTTGGTATGAAGTGTAAGAGGACCCTAAACCTGAATTTCTGTTACAACTAACTGTTTTTCAAATGGACTATGTTTCAAATCAGTTTTGAACCTTGACAAAATAATTTGTGACTTTCGGTTATGATGTACTATTAGTTTTGTTTATGTGTGATTTTAAACTGTTATTTCACAGACACTCTCCAAGTTTTCCAGTATGCACCTAAACCCAATTCAACCTTTCACATTACCACTTTTTCATACCTTTGCAGCCTGGTAGTGAGCCTGGCTGGTATTCTCCACCCAATCGTGTTGCCAAGATTCCACTCGGCACTGTTCGAGCTCTACGCCCTGTACAACAAGGCACAGGACACGTGCTACTGGAAACGCCTCATCAAGTGGAACAAACAGCCAAACTCCACTCTGATGGCATTCCTGGGCATTGACAGGTATGGTGTAAAGGGGATTTTAAATCCATTTCAGACTGATATTATGTGATGGATTAATTGCTAATTGACATTTTTTAGCAATCAATTACTGTTACTCAAGTAATAATATTTCAATAACTTTTCTGTGTTTGATGTTAAATATAAAATGACACAAATGGAATTGTAATAATTTCGCTCAAACTTGAGCATGAAGTCAAAGAAAATACCATGTAGTTTAAAGCCCAAAAATAAATTACATAAATTCACTTTGATAAATATGTTTTTAAGAATCAAAATATGTTTTAGGAACAAAATTTATGGAATTTTCAACAAATCCTCACATTCTTTCAAAAGCATTATGTAGTTTTATAACAAACGGACAAAACAACTTTGCTTTTTCAAGTGACTTTGATGTTGACTGTTCACAGGAAGTTCTGGTTCGGGGCCGACGAGAACCAGCAGGTGTGGGCGGAACATCGCTTCAGCCCCGCGGTGGAGACTCTGCAGCAGCTGAAGACCACGTTCTGTCCGCTGGAGAAACTGATGGTCATACAGAACACCTTCGAACAGATGACCAAGGTGCCAGATGAGTTGTGTTAAATGTGGATTGGTGTTTAGCGAGAAATTACTAATAATATCATGATGCAGGACTGAATTTTGGGCCCTGAAGCCCCGGGCGCCCATGATGCAGGGCCGTATTTTGGGCCCCAGAGGCCCCGGGCGCAGCAGTAAAGGGGCCCCTATGATCTTAGCAAAAGTGGTAAACTTTTTTTTTTAGATTGACTCCAAATTCCTTTATTACAGCCCTTAGGGAACTTTCCTGCCCGCCAGCGTTTCTCCTATGCTTTTTACGTCAGGGTCCCTTTTCTGGCCCCTGAGGCCCCCTTTTAAGCCCGAGGCCCCGATGGCCGCCGTGTGCGTCGTTGAGGAAATATGGCCCTGCAATGATGTATTCAATGTTTGAATAAACCTATTATTGGGTTACGATAGACAAAGAGAATCCTTAAGTTAAACTGTGAGCTAGTATTAGCAGTTTGACACGCAAAGACACTACCACATACACTCACGAATGCCTCCAAAAATTTTGTTCGTTTAAAAAACCAGACTGTTTGGGAAAACCAGGATGAATGGAAACCCTACACTATAGTATTTGGTAAGAAACTGTTCCGGACAACTATTTTTTTCAAAATAACTGATCGCCATTTCCTAACATACCCTGACCAAGAACTTTTATAATTTGCATTTGGTTTTCTCTCTGAGAATCTGTAAACAAAAAATTAATTCAGTACTAGTAGGAACAGTAAGGACAGGCAGTCTCGCTAGATCATTCCAGTATAGAACTGTTCCAGACAATTATGTGGTCTGCAATCATAGTTGGAGACAAACCTAATGAAAAGAAACAGTTCCATGCAAATACGTATTCCAGAACAATTGTTCCTATAAATACTGGTTCCAATATGCATTGGCTTCAGAGAGCTACCTATTTAGAAGTTGAGGTTCCTGAGGAATGCCAATTCCAAGGTGTACCGGATACAAAAACTGTGATATTAGTTTTCTACAAATCTGTATTGATGGTGAGCTGTGATTGGCTAATGTACTATTTGATAACTGTTACTTCAAAGTAATTGTTAACACAGTCACCTTTTTTCTGAATAACTGTCATTGAATAGCAGTTTAGTGTTACATTTTCCCATTTTCCCCTAGTTATCGATGAAAAACGCAAGCACGTATTTCTTAGCTCTTTTCTGCTAGACGATGAATACTAGTGCCATGAAATAGAAGAGAAGCAAAAGTTGTGCCTCTTAATAATTTTACCATAATAACAATTTTTTTCTGCTAATGTGATTTAAATTTGTTAATCCATATTTCTATTTCTTTTTTAATGAAAATGACAACTTTTATTGTTTCACAATATTGTTCATCCCTGAACTGTATTAATTTGCAAGTAAAACATGTGGTCATAATAGCAGTAACTGTTATTAAATAATCTTTTAAATAACATGTTGTTTTTAAGTAACAGTTTCTGTTACAATAGTTATCTAAAAATAACACTTGAGCTCATCACTTGTTGTGTGTGTGTAACCAACACATGTTGCGTGGCAGGTGGTGCGAGCGGAGCTGGGCCCGGACTACCTGTGGACCATGGACGAGCTGTTCCCGGTGTTTGTGTTCGTCGTCGTCCGCGCCTGCATCTCCCAGCTCGGCTCCGAAATACACTTCATCGAGGACTTCATGGAGCCGCGCCTCGCCAACGGGGAGCTCGGCATCATGATCACCACTTTGAAAGTGAGTTTTTTTTCCATTTTTTTGGAAGAAGGTGGGGCATAGGTTTAAAAAAAAAGTTACTTCGACCTAAATAGAGCTTTTGAAGCACCCTTGTTTCAATCGCCCAGCTTTAAGCTCTTTGCTAGCTGGTTGACAGCTATCCTTTTATCTCATTAGGCTCCAAGATTGTCTTCCCCAAGGTATTTCAACCTCTTTTAGGCTATCCTACTAATATTATGAATGTGAAAGTATGGATGTTTTTGTACATATATCTGTCTTTCAACCATATGAAAAATACTGGACCAACTGAGCTGAAATTTTGCAGGAATAGAGCCACTATATCAGAAAAGGACATAGGCCTATTTACTTCCTTAAAATCCCCTTGGGCTACACCCCGTGAACGTCCTTAGCTTCAATGTTTACATTTTATAAGGATGTAAACATTCAGATACTGAATTGTAAACGCTGTGAATACTATAGAAGTAAGATGAGCTGTAATTTTATCGTGAGCGAAGCCATGGGCAACTGCTAGTTTCCAGATAATTCAGTCATACATGCTCAGCCAATTCCACACAACTTCTCGGTTTGGTCATTGTGCTGAGGTGCTTCTTCAATGGTCTGTGGCCCGTGAGCAGCCATATCAGTAGACTTATTTCCACTTAATGCAGGCCTAGAATGCCTCCCCATTCCTTCCTGAAAGGATTTATCAACAGTTTTGACTGTTTTTTTTGGCTCTTCCACCAGGCTTGGGTCTTTTAGCTCTCCACCTAGACAAAGATTTTTGCTCGTCCTTTGCTCTCAGAGACACCCCAAATAGGGATTGTGTCCGAAGAGGTTGGATTCAGCTCTTTTCTCTATCAGGTCGTCAGCCTTCTCGTTTCCCTCATGTCCGGGATCCAAGACTGTTGAAAGTGAGAGAGGTTTCATATCATCAACCCAAGCACATGATGTATGTAATCCACCTATTCATTAATCACCCTAAAAACTAGTAGACTCTTGTGTTTCTTCATGAAACCTTCCGAGAGATTGCAAGAAGAGGAGAATAAGATCATCGCCGTAGGGGAAGTTAAAATCTTCTAACTGTTATCAAATTATAAGACAGGAGGGAATATTTACATATATCAAATTCCAATATATCCTTCTTTGTTTGCGGTACTTAAATGTTAAGTTAAAAATAATGATTTTGTGAGACTTTCAAGACTAGAAACCATTAAATCTACAATAATTTTTCAAAACAAACCAACCAGACCCGTTTGAGAGGTTAGAGCTTTCAACTGAATAGACAAATTTTGGTTGTTTAATTTGTTTTTATTTCAATTTCAGTGTCAAAGCAATTCAAATTAATTGATTATTTCACGTCTTAAAAATCTTCTTCCAGCCTTGAGATCAACCACCCTGATTTGCAATCCATTTTACATACTTTCCTGGAATTAATTTGGTGTAATTTGTGTCTTTTTGTTTTAGGCAGGTTACCACTTGATTCTGCAAGAGAAGACCACGATTGGGAGCTAACTGTGATATCTACAAGTGATTCAGTATTTTACTTTTTTCTTTAGTACTTTTAGTATCTTAAAAGTATTTCCTCTGTTAAAAACGTATCATCCAGACTACTTATTACAAACATATCACGATAATGTCACTTAATAATAGGTTAACCGATTGGTATATTTTAGAGTAGTGTTTTAGTATTTGAAATCGAATACTCCTCTATTTTTGTAATTTATTCCTCGTTGAAAACCTGTTTTCGAGTGGTACTTTTGAAAATATTTTTGTGACTTGTACAGTTTGCTCACACAATCATATCTGAACATTCCAAACTGTCAAGATGTCAGTCAATCTTCAGAAGCAGACCAATGTCAGGCACAAGCAACTTAGTCATTTAGCAATATTTTTCCAATAAGTATTTTCCGAAAACACCCAAGTGTCCTAATAAATTTTTACATTATTTATCACATCTCGATCTTTTTTTGTAATTTTTCTTTGTGATTTCAAAATACTGATTGATTTGCTAAACACTGTCATTGATGTACAAACTATGTTAAGGATGGTTCAAATATGTTTTAGTTATGTTATGTAGTGAGGAGCCATGATCAGGTTGTTTCCAATTTATGCTCTTGTAGAGATGCTCTTTGAAGACCTTCATATTGGTTGCAACTTGCAACATACTGGATTTTCACCAGTTATAATAGTTCTGATATAACCAAACTTTGTTTACAAAGCTCGAAACTTAGTTTCTTAGAACTCATCAATAATGTACTCCTGCCCACTTTTCTTAACTTCAACAGAGAGGTTTGAGGAGCTGTTAATTTTGGCTATTCTAGCTCCTAAATACAATAGCACGTAATATGCTAAGAAAAACGCTTACCTTTGCTGCTATTTGAAAAAAAAAACTAGTAACATTTCAAAAAAATCTAATTATTATTAAAATATGGTTTACAATACCTTCAGTCAACAGTTCTAATCCTGTAGATTCTCCTACATATGTTTCGAAACTACCGTTTCATCGTCTGGGAATGATCCAAAAGTTGTCATGACATTAAATTGTTAAATAACTTAAATAATTAAAAACATTTTTTTTAAATTCACATAACACATAACACTTATTAAAAAAAATTCTAATGTTTTTAGATAACAGCATCATTACTTGCTGCGATGTAGTTTTTTTTGTGGTACGACTCATTAATTTGGTAAATAAGTTATTCATTGTTCTTTCTTCTGGATATTTCTAATTTTCTTGTTTAATATTTTGATATGTTTATTGGTGCCAAAATTATTGTTATAAGAACCTACTACCTTACGTAATATTAACTTCTGTATTGAAATCTGCCATAACAAATTTTAAGTTTTCATTATAATAGCAAAATATACACTGAACATTTTTATTTAACATTTTTAGATTTTTTAGGCATTGGAATACTGTAAAACAAAGAATACCTCACATATCATCTTTAAACATATGTTTTGGACCTTTAAGTTTTTAAAACCGCAAATATATTTTTTTCTTTCGACCTTTCACATTGATTGTTAAAAAGTTCTTTTGTGTCTATAGCTGGTGATTATTTTATGAATATAAATGGTTTTTTGAATTCCCTAACTACCTGACAAGGTCTCTTGTTAGAAAATGCAGAAATTCAATTTCCCCCAAATCTTGAAATTCATTTGCAGCTATTAGAAAGACTACAAGAAAAACTAGAAAAATTAGCAATAAAATTATATAGTCTGTTATTGTCAGTAAGTTATGATACAAAGTTATTGAATATTGTAGTTCATGTTTGCTAACTCAGATAATTAATTTGAATCCCCCTATTTTTTTTATAAAAGTAGTACATACAGTAAATCATTCTGTAATATTCAGTCTAGTTTATTTAAGGCTTTAGGATGGAATGGATTAGTGATTTTCTGTGATTGTTCAAGTACAATATGTAATCATAATGTACAGTAGACTCCGTCTTACCCGGCCACCTCGGGACTGAGACCTGGCCTTATAGTGATTTGGCTAGTTAAATCAATGTGCTCTAAAACTTGTTAATTCATACCAGATATTACCTGACCTTACATGGCGAAACTGATTATTAAGTAAGTTATACATTTTTATGATGATTTTTATCTCTGATATTTCCCATGGGAATCGTCGACATCTTCTACGTTCTACCTATGGATGGATAAACTGACACGTTGATATAAATTGGCCAGTTGAAAAGAATTCCTGTCCGAGGTGTGTAGACCGGTTAAAACGGTGCCTGGTCAAAAGGTGGCCAGGTTAGAGGGTCTATTTTATTTAATTCAGTATTAAGTAGCATTAATTTTCATAGTTTAATTTTGTTAAAGTAATTATTTAGTAATACCTCTCATCTTACACTAAATCATTCTTGAGATGCTTTAGCTATTTTACACATTTCAAGACAATTATTAATGAAGTATTTTGGTTCCTTTGACTTTCTTTTATCATTTATCTCTTTTGCTACCTTAATCAATTGTATTATGTTTTTTGAGCTGAATATACTTTATTATCTATGCAAATCTTTAACACGTTCGCTACCGAGCATCAAATATAGTTGACGCCGGACAAATTGCTAAGCCGACCTCCAGAAACAGACTATCAGCAGAGACCAAACACAGTCATGTGGACATCACCACAGACCAAAAGTAACTCATTACTTTTTTCCAAAGATGTCTAAATAAGCATGATCAACACTAACTGCACCAAAAAGTCATTTTATTCTGGGGAGTCTCCTGTGGACCGACACACAAAAACTAAGTCGAAAAAGCAGATCGAAACGAAGTAAAATGCAATAATAACAGTGTGTCCATGTCAAAAATAGTTGACGTCGGTCCACTGGGATCGACCCTTGCGTCTGCTATAGTTGACGTCGGGCTGTGGGGAAGTTTTGCACGTAAACTGTACTTGACGTTGGGCTGTGGAAATGTTTTTTTTTAACATGTCGGTAGCGAACGTATTAAATATTTTAAAAATATATTAAATTTTTTACGATTCCATAATCACCCAATACTCACTAACAATGTAGTTACTTATAACTGCAGTCATGTAGTTCCTTATAACTTATGGTTAAAATTGTCTTTTTTTATACAGGGTGACAGTTGAGTCTTAATACGACTTTTTAACTTTAAAACCACAGCAGAGAAAAATACCAGGGTTCCCACCATTACCGGTGATAATTGCCTATGATATCTGTGCAGTTACCAACCACATGGGCCCTCTAGTGGATGGCCAGAGGGAGTTAGAAGACAATTTTAAATTATACAAACATGGGTTGATATGTACATCTAATTAGAGATATCCTTTAGTATGATACAATTGCGCAAATCAAACTTCATGGAATCAGAAATGGCAGTCAATCAAACTTTCTTTATACGTAACATTAAGCGAACTTAAATGGTGATTAAAGGGTTTGTGTAATATTTTTAGATGTGGTTTGTGGTGTTGCGAAACCATTCTTGATACATTGAAAACTACATGCAGTTTGACCTCTGCTTACTGTGATCCCAAACCACTTTCCTTAAGGACAACCATAAAGGATGCCGTCAATTGATATTGGTAAGAATATTACATGGTTTACGACTTGATAAGCAATATTAAATTTGTTTGATGCTTCAAACAATATGCTTAAAAAAAGACTAGTGCAATGCTCATAATCACAATGGAAAGTACCACTTCTATCACCAGTACTGATGGATAAATTTGGGTGTTTTTCACTGGCATGGTTTGAGAGTTTATAAAGTGGTTACAGACTTAATTGTAACTTTGTATAAGGATTAGGACCTTTATATATTTTTCTTTGTGTTTGGAACAACAGAGTCCACCTTTTTGAAACCTGTTAAATTATGTGTTGCTATTCAAGAGTTGTTTTTATATTCTTCTAATTAGTTTTTATTTTTACTTCAGTATATCCCACATAATACAATGTTATCCATCACATTTATTTACAATGTAACCCACCCTCGATGATCCGACACTGCGGGATGGGTGGGTGCCGGATTACCAAAAACATTGAATTATAAAAAAGTACAAAACATAACTTTAAGCTGAGAAATGTCAACTCATGATGTTTATCATGTACTCTTCGACTATTATTTAAACAGTAGGTCCCCTTGTTACCATTGGCTGTTGAGCTAAAGGGCTATTGAATAAAAGTCCCATCTAAGGAAGAACATGTTGGCCTTAGTATGAATACTACAAGCTCACATCACAACACTCATCTTTCACTAACCCTTACCTTTCATAACCCTTACTGGTGGTTGGCGTCTTATATGGTAAAATTAGGGCTTCAAATTAGTCAGGCATTATAAGGAAAAAATAAATATATATTGAATACAATACTTAACACCATATGATTTAGTTAAGTAAAGTTTTTAAATGTAGGCCTGAAAAATAAAGTATAACCTATATTCTAATTTCAATCAGGCATATCTGTATTACAAAAGTTTAAAGAGGAAAAAACTGCGACTTTAGTTTTTTTTCTATATAGTTTATTAGTTTACTTGAAGAGAATTTAAAAGGCTGTTGAAATCAAATTTGACATTGCTCATGGCACATGTATTCTCGCTGGCACAGGGTTAGTGCAAGGGAGAAAACCGTATGGAGGGCACGTCTTTCTGTTGTACCTTTTTTTAGTCTTAACCCGTCGAGTCTACTCGCTACTGAACTAAATGAAACAAGGACCATGTAAAACAGTGACTGCAAAGACGCTAAACTTTTGCCACAATACAATTAAAAATTCAGTAATGTGCAGATATCAACCGATAACTCAGTCAGAACGGCACCAGATAACTGAGTGTGTCGGATAAAGCACTATCACGTGTCGGATTATCGATGGTAAACTTTATTTATACATTTGACTTTTAAACTTAAATCTGTAAAGGCAGTTGTAAAATTAGTTACCACTACATACAGGTCCTACAGGGTGTTTTTTTTTTTTTTAACGCAGCCCATGTTTAAGATTGAATAAAGCGCATATAAGGAGAAAATAAGTATTGTTTTTTTTTTTAATATTTACATTTTATACAACCTATTATTTGAATTTCATGAGGGGTTAGCCTTTGGATCAAATATTGCAATAATGAACGGTTTATGTTACCTGCTGCATCAATTGATCCTTGTAGTAAAAAACAACTACAGCCGTTTCATGCTACATGAGCACATCATCAGGTTGATGAAGAACATTATTAGTGCATCTCATCCACGATGAGGTTGTCAATAATATTAAAACTGTTCAGAACACAAAAAACACGAAACACACACTGAAACAAAATTGAACGTTTAAAATAAAAATTTGGCCAAGTAATCCGTCACGAGGCGCAGTGTTTTGGTCGAGAATGTGAATGGCAATATTGTAAATTATATTTGATTTGAAGGATAGCTGTTCGTTTAACTCCTTAACTGCGGAGTAAGTTGGCGTGCCGTGGCACCAACGTGATCAGTTTAATCAAATGATCAACACCAATTTGCGGGATTTTCGTTTCAACTCGACAAACGCGATACTTCAGAACTGGTGGCGTGGACTTAGTTACAGAAAAATCCTCTAGAGTGCAGCACCAAACGGTCTGCTACTCGTCAGGGTAAACTGTTCAGTCGTAGAATGAAAAAAAAATAGCAGAACATTTTTACCAACATAAATCAGCTGGGAACGTCAAATCCGTATATACTCGGGCGCAGCAGATAATGAAACATGGGTGTTGCACGAGTTAGCTCGTGTACAGCAGTTGCGGGTTACAGAATACTACCAAGAGCTAACTCGTGTACAGCAGATAAGGGGTTAAAATGTGATCTGGATGCTTTATTGATGCTCTATAAATCTCAAATTCTTCTATGGTGTCCATTTATCTGCCTTTATTGCACAAATGCATTATCTCTAAATTACTGTGTGTATCTGTGTAGCTATGATTGGAATTAATTATATGGCTGGCGAAAGCGGATTTGGTGTTTTTCTTTGAAAAATGCTCTTTAAACCTGATAGCGAAGGAACGTCCGGTCTGGCCTGCGTAAAAACTCGGACAGTCATTACATTTAGTTTTGTAAACACACAGGTAAACAAAGTAAACAACACAGGTGTTTAAAAAATCAAATGTAATGACTGTCCCGAGTTTTTAAATAGGCCAGACCGCACGTTCCTTCGCTACCAGGTTGAAAGAGCAGGTTTAGAAGAATTGGAGATTTATAGAGCATCAAAAAAGAATCCAGATCACATTTTAAACGAACAGCTATCCTTTAAAACAAATATAATTTACAATACCGCCATTCACATTCTCGACTAAAACGAACCCGGAAGAAAAAGAGAGTGGGAGTCAAATCCAGGGATCTTGGAGTGTATACTTTTTTGAGAGATAAAATAAAATTTGGGTTGCGTTAAAAAAATCGCCCTGTATTAATACCTTGTTACCTTATTTAATAATATTTAACCGAGTTTATTTTTAATTTGCAATTATTATGTATGTGTAGGCTTGCAATAAAAGTATGATGTTAAGTTTGATGTAAATTAAAATTTAAACGGCTGTTTATAGTATTTTGAGATTATTACTCGTGTAATAAGATTATTCCATTTCTGAATATTAAGTGTGTGTGATATAAAACAGTGGCATTTATAGTTGTCAAGTTTGATCTCAAATGTTCAGCTCATGTCTATGACTTCTATTATCAATGTTAAAGTTTAAGAACAAAATGCAGTATAGAAAAATTGCAGAGCAACATTTTGAAAAGTAATAGTTTTTAACAACTTTGTTGTAAATGTTCACATCACTGGCCTATTCAAGTCAATAAAAATAACTTTTAAATCTTACTTGGTATTATAAATATTCCTTTGGACCTTTGGCTACTGTTGTCAACAGGTGAGTACTATCCTCCCTGCAAAGCTTGTTTGCTAATATAGTCCCTACTATGGGTTTTCTACTGAAATGTAGAAGTGAATTGTGAGGTCCTCCACACAGAAGCACAAGTAAAATTGACTCAAGAGCCGATAAATTTCTTCATGCCAAAGTATCAATGAGGCAGATTGTAAAAGATTTGTATGCGATATATTTTTCTGTAGCATCTGGAAGGACAATTCTTTCTACTTTGGTTCTTTCAACTAATATTTCCTCGGGTCATTAAACATACAGCGAGATAGTTTAAGAAGTACAGATTAATCAAATTAACTGTTTAATCAAGTTTTTGAATTATAAGGGAATTAAAACTCAACAATTATACTAAGAAAATAACAATATAAATGTATTTAAAAGTTTTTAACAACAATATCATTACAAGATTACATTAAAAATACATATCCACGAAAGAGGCACGATTCATATAATAATAATAATGCTGATGATGACAAACACACCATTGTGGGGATGAACATGCAGAGACATTCTGGAACAGATACAAACACAATAATACCATAACCTCCCCGAAAGTGAAAAATATGTCATACAAATATTATAATAGCATTTAAATCAAATCAGTTGATAATCTTGTTGCAAATACATTAATGTCTCATAACCTTGGCACTCCTGACTCCAGATAACACGATGACCCTGGTAGAGAAAATAACTTGTAAAAAAACTATGAAGGGCATGAAGAAATTGAACAAACCTTGAACAATATTCTAACTTGCTTTTGATTTCTGTAATTTAGATCAAAATAGAATTTTTATCATAGTTAATGACAAAAATGGTTCACAAACCTGTATCCGTCGCAGTTCTTTCAAATCCTTTGGTGGATGACCCGGGTTTCGGTCTGTTTCAGACCATAGTCATATCATTATACAGGGAAATTAAAATCCATGATGATATAATGATTTGACTATGGTCTGAAAAAGACCGAAACCCGGGTCATCCACCAAAGGATTTGAAAGAACTGCGACGGATACAGGTTTGTGAACCATTTTTGTTGTAAACGTCAGTTCTGGAGGCTCTTTCACAATGAATAAACATAGTTAATGTCTACGACATTTTTAAGACCTTACCAAGTATTTCTTACGTTTTATCCTTTGTAAGGGGCATGGACACATAACACAGGTTCTTGAAAAGTGGTTACTACTGGAATGTTCTACTCCTATGAGAAACTTTAACCGAACAGAAAACACAAGCACGATAACAACACGCACGCTCTTGTCTTTGGGGGGGCTGGCCCTTTCAGTGTTGATAGAAAAAGTGGGATTAAGGTCAACTTCTAAATGGGCCAGCTTATTTCTAAGCTCTACATCAAATGAGCTTCAGATGAACTAACCTCCTTCAAATCTTGGCCTTCACCCACCGTTTCTATTCACGCTGATTACAGGTCAGTACCACAGCTAAGTATTTTTTTATGTTTCATGTTTCCTGTCTCAATATAAGTTTGAGAAGATAAAATCATTGAATTTCTTTTAATATCTCCCAACTGTCGGAAGAATTAATAAACATGATAAAAAGCAAGAGCACAAATACAAAAATTTTCCGTACATTTTGATTAGAACTTCCAATTTTCTTTGAGCTTCACTGAAGCATAATTCCATAAAATATGTTTTCCCCCCAACCGGCTCTATTAAGTCACTTTTTACTCTTCTAATTGAGTATTTTGTCTCCCTGGTCAAATTATTACTTAGTCTCTCTGGGGGAATAATGTAAACCACTATCTTACCAGGTAAGGGAATAAAGTAAACCCAGAACACTCGCAGCTGATTCTTGTGTCAATTAAGATTTTAAGGTTAGGTCAATCAAAAAATTACAACCAACTTGTCTTTGGTTTATTACAACTGTGTTTTAGTATCAAAACAGTAATTATTTATACAATGTGTATTTATTTTTAAAGGTGAGGAAAAATTGTGCATATTATCAAAGTTCATACTCTCCCCCAGGAACCAATGTTGCACTTTACTTCCTTAACATGCAAATAACTCATAGGAGTTAAGTGCAATGACTCTCAGGAACCAACGTTACACTTTACTCCCTTAATACGCAAACAACTAAATTACCTTATAATCAGTCTTATATCGTTAATTCGGATAGAACTTCTTGTTGTTATCCTTGGAGTGATCGAGCAGCAGCTGGCAGGGCGTGAAGGGCGCGCCGTACTCCGCCTGGAACTTGAGCATCTTGTCCACGAGCTTGTTGGCCCCGTAAGCGTCCACCCAGCGGAATGGGCCCCCGGTGAACGGCGGGAACCCCAGCCCAAACACCGCCCCGATGTCGCCCTCCACCTGACCGGGCACAAGAGTTGAGATGAATGCTCGCTCCCACACACAAACACTCACAATAAGACAAGAAGGTAATAAGGTTTTACTCATGGTAGCAGAGCGTCGTTTTGATCTGCGATATTGTAATTGTGAGTCTGAAATGTGTTTTCTCCTTCCTAATTGAATAAACAAAAATTGTATTCAAAACGACACAAGAATTCATCTCCGATTTTGGTGAAAAATCATTCTAAATCTCAATTACTTCCATGGTGACTTTCTCATTGAAGGAACAAAAATAGTACTTATACTGACACAAAAATTCACTTCAATTTACTTCTTGTAGACTTATTGCTGACTAAATTATCAGTCTGGGCCTATTACAGAGATGTAAACATTAATTTTGATAAGGCACAGATTTTTAAAACTGCAACATATTTGAGTGTAATTTAATTAACTGTTTGCTAGGAGCCTGCAAATGCAATATTATTGAACTATCAACATCATTCACAAATCAGGCCGATAGGGAAGAAGGGATCAACCTATAAAAAATATCCAAATAATTTAAGTCTTTAATAACTAATATTTCCGGTCCAACATTTTTCACTTTTCAGGGATGGATATAATACTAAAAGAAATAGATATAGGCCTATGAAAAAAATACCTAAATATTCAAAATTTTACTACCCAATTATGCAATTCTACATTTTTTACTTTCCATAAAAGCTTAGACAGCCAAAAAAGCATATAAAAATCTTACGAAAATTTTAATCATTCAGACCTATTAGCTGACCAATATCCTGTATTGAATGTAAAATTTCACTCCTAAAATAATTTTCCCCACCGCATTTTCTATAACGTCATAAGCTGCTTCCCTAACAATAATTGTAGCCTATTGCAATTTGTTCTATACGGAACAAAATCAAAATTAAGTTTGTGAAGAAACTTGTACACAATTGCTTGGGACGAAATAAAAATTTATTTACAGATAAAACTTGTAAAACATAATTACTTCTACGACCACTTACGCTTTGAATAATCTTTGGTCTACTGAAATAACTTAGTTTGGTCATTGGGCCACCGAGGAAAGTGGGGATGTCACAATATTACATAAGAAGAAGTTAACAGATCTCTATAATTTACCCATGGTAGCAGAGCGTTTTTTAATATATCAACTTCTGGATTTTGGTTACTCGGGGCTTGAAAACCATAGAATTCACCCAATTATCAGTTTGAAAATAAACTACTCAATCTCAACCAGACTCACGGGTCCGTTGAGGATGCCCTCCTGCAGACAGAGCAGTGCCTCATTGACGAATCTGGACACCATCCGCAGCTGCATGTCCTCCTCCGACTGCTGGCTCGGCGCCGTCAGCTTATACTTCTTCAGGATGGCGATCGCGCCGTCGTTCACTGGCCGATCCTTGGTGCCCTTCTTGTACACGAAGTAGCCCTTGCCGGACTTGCGTCCTGAAGAAAATTGTAATCATTCAGACCTAGACCTGAAGTAAGACCTCGCCCCCCTGTAAGACATTACAGGATGGGCCTGTTTATTAAGATATCGGTGCTAGGCGCTTCAGGGGAATCAGGTTGAGTGATTCCAAGAATTTTCTCACATTAAAAATAATAGTAATAATGAAGAAACTTTGTAAAAGAACCATAAAACATAATTCCATATTTTAACACATGTAAATGATTTCACAGAACTTGTGTAAGATGAATAAAATTAGGTTTCTCTTCAATAATTACAATAAAATTGCAAGCTATCAGCCAAATTGGAAAAAAATATGTTTTTACGGAAATTAAAATTAACTTGTTCAACATATAAAAATACCCCCGTTGCAGCAGACCTGCATACTTAGCGAATTTCAAATGCAAAACAACATATTTCGATCCAACATAGCGAGATTTGACATGTTTTGGTAAGCTCCATAAGAATAACATGGGGAATGAGTATGCAGGTTTGCTGCTACAGGTATATTAAAACTGGGTGGTTTTAATTCAATATTTAGTAGATATGAACTAGAAAAAGCCATTTACCAAGTTTTATCAAGATATGTTGAGAAATAACCGAGAGGTAGAATTTTACTTATTTCCCATAAGGTTAACATTGGGACAACGTACTGTGTTTACCACTTTCAATATCTCGGTAACCATTGGACATAGAGCAGTGATTCAAAATACTAAATTGTTTGTTTTTTTGAGCTGAATTCAATGGTGCCAACCAAAATTCGATAAATTTTATTTTCCTATGTAAAAAACCCAAAAAACCCATTTTGGGGGGGGTTTATCCCCCTTTACCCCCCCTTCCGGTGGTCCGATCGGGCTGGTTTACAAACTCGTCCGAGGGATTACCACTTTACATGTCTGTACCAAATTTCATTAAGATCGGACCATTTTTGCGGCCGCTATCGTGCTCACAGACACATATATATATATATATATATAGATATATATATATATATATAAAAATTCGAACGAATAGTGTTTTCTGCTTCTGGTGGCCTCAAAACGAAACGTTATCATGGTCCAGGGCTTAAGTCTTTCCATGAGACCTACGGTAATAGCTTCTTCCCTATAGGGGAAATTCGCTAATAAGGGAAACAGACTATTAAATTAGACACAGTAGTACAAAAACAGTAAACAAAAGTAGTAATAGCTGTAGAAAACAGTAGAAAAGCTAATCACTTACTAAAAAAGAAATATACTCTCTTAAAAGCGGATGTATAATAGTTTAACTCTCTCAAAACTTAATTTATTTTTGGTTTCAATGCCAGTGGAATTTTCTAAAGTTTTAATCAGGAAGAGTCCAAACCCTAACGGCGACCTTTTGTTAGATAGCCATATCGCCATTAATGCATGGCCCAATGACAAGTGGCAACTAGACCCAGTTTCAATCCTGGTCAGGATTCAAATCAGCAACCTCAGGTTATTGTGTGAGCTCTTTATCCACTCAAGCATCCAATCTATTTAATTTGTGGAATAAAATAAATCAAGTTTTTCAATTCCCAATGGTAACTTAATTATTCCCGAAATAGGTACCATTGCACACATGAGTTAATTCCATCACGTTTATTACACTGAATAAATTTTTGAATGGCCAACTCAAGTCCTTAAAATGTTCAAGCATGTTTTTAAAATGATCAAACTTCTTAATGACAAACCTTCTTAATAGATCAGGGATTTTTACATTGAATACTTGTCAGAACAGTTTTTTTTTCACGTAGGCCATATATGGACGGTGGCATGGAGATACTGAGCGATTAAAAGGTTTTTGTGTGTTTAGGTTGTGAAAGGTTTAAAGTGTGTTTAGCTGGCCAACACTCCAGCGCTCTTCGACTTACCCAAGAAGCCGGCGTCCACCATGTCCTTGAGCACCTGGGGGTTGCCGCCAGCGAATCGCTCGCCGAAGATGCTGCCGAGGTCGTGCGCAATGTGGGCGCCGACGTCCACCCCTACCTCATCCGACAGCGTGGCCGCGCCCACCGGGAAACCGAACTTCTTGGTCATCTTGTCCAGGTCCTTTGGGTCCACTCCTTCCTGCCGTCGATAAGTCACAATGAGTCAAGGAGGTTATCGATAAGGTAAATTTACTCATGGTAGCAGATCATCCGAGAGTTTGGCCGCGCCCACCGGGAAACCGAACTTCTTGGTCATATTGTCCAGGTCCTTAGGGTCCACTCCTTCCTGCCGCCAGGGAGGGAGAGAATGGCACGATTAGTCAAGGAGGTAATAGATCTTCATAATTTTACTGATGGTAGCAGAGCGTCGTTTTTATCTGTGAACCCCTGGATTATGGTTATTCAGGGCTAAACAGAATTTCTTGGTCATTTTGCCCAGGATCTTGGTGTCCACCCCTTCCTACAACCGGGGAGGTCTCACTGTTGTGAAGTCTCACCCAGGTCGGTTCGCCCTCCAAATTAATTAAATAGTTAAAAGTTTGCCAAGTAAGATATCCTCTTAAGTGGAAAAGCCAGAACGATCCACAACTCCCTTCAGAACTCAGATCAGACAAGGTAACTAAGTTCAACCAAGAATCAAAATTCCCCTCCGTACTGAGGTGAACAGGAAACTGATCAATCCGGACAACCAATAAACTTACTAGTACAATGAAAGATTCTATAGCCATTAGAGAAGTGAATTAAAACAACTATGAAGCGCAAGAGAGAAAAATTTCACTTATCGTTTGCCAGCGCCAGGCACATCCTTCAGAAACAAACTAAAACCGACAGGTATTATTCGCAAGATCTTGCTAGGTATATCATTGGCCGGAGCATTTTAGTTTTTTGTCACATTGTTCATTTCCTATTGGATGAATCATTTGGTTTGTTGTTTGTATCTTGCTCGTAAAGTCTATTGATTATCCGCTAGATAGTAACACTTAGACTTTAAAAATTTTCTGTATTTTGAAACTCCTCGTGTGTTTTCATCTGCCTTCATAGGGTTGTCCTGACGTAGGCGAATGATAAATATGAAAATTTCCCTCCCTCTCATGCTTCATAGTTGTATTAATTCAAGTGTAATACTTTAAATTAAGGTTGATCAGAATACCTCTCGATTATGATTATTTAGGGTTAAATAACCCCCTTGTTCAAAGACAAGATAAGGGGGAAGTTATGTACTCTTAAATCACCAAAAGATCGGTAGTGTGGTTTGAATCCAAAAACCTGAGGTTTATACATATAAATTGGGGAAATGCCCCACAATTGATAGCAGAGCGTAGTTTCTATCGACAGGCCTGTTAGATAGATTGTCTACATGGCCTTTCCATTTGACTATATTTAACAAAATTACAAAAACCATATTCCATATAATTTGCTGTTCATTAGCAAGCAAACAAATTACAAATCATTGGTTTCTATCTACACACAGAAAAATTCTAAACATGCAACCAGCACAATTGAACCAGCGCTGATATGAAGGGGGAAAGTACAAATTCAGGGCTTATCCCCTGAAGACAAAGTACTGTGATGAATAATTAACATTTTCATTGATGAATTGGTTATTTTTGTGTTACAATTTCGGTCAAATTTTTATTTTACTGTTTAAACATATACGAGGTACAATCAAAAAGTTCCCGGAATGAATATTTGTAGACTTACAGCGCGATCGCCAGCAGGAAATTTGTCTTGCAGTAGTTGGTACGACTCCTGGGGAGGGAATATTGGTAGGGGTGGCATAGCTGACTTGCCATAGTGCAGCACTGGAAAGCGCTTTTCGTGTACCTGCAAGTCTACGTTGTCGTATTTTTGAAAAATAGCATTTCATGAACAGCACACGAACATTGTTCTTGCTTTACTTTAAAAATCACCCAGTGAGACTCTTCAGCAGTGCCTATTCTACAGAAAATTCACTAAAAACCAGGCCAATAAGCGACTGGTGTGTTTTTACACATTTATACAATTCAAAGTCCACTACAAAGTCCCACCTGCAGCAGCCGCAGCCCCTCGGAGGCCATGGTGGTCAGGATGCGGGTGGTGTAGAAGCCGGGCCCGTCCTTGACCGTGATGACCACCTTGCCTTGCTTCAGTCCCACCGCAACCGCCGCCGCCGCCGTGTCCTGCGATGTCTTGTCCGTCGCGATGATCTCCAGCAGCTGCATCTTGTCCACCGGCGAGAAGTAGTGCATTCCAATTACCTACACGAGGACAAGAATATAGGTCAACACAAGGATTACGATATTCACTACCCTAGTTCATCATATCTGCTACCAACTGCTGGGCTTGTCTTTTTTTTAACTTTTATTCATGATATTTGCTTTTCAATGTTATTACTAGAGGTGTGCGGATAGTGAATTTTTGGATCGGATCGGATTCAGATCGGATAGCTTATGTTCGGATCGGTTTCGGATCGGATAACAACAGGTTCGGATCGGATAATACCGGATTCGGATATTTACAGCGCGGCGTAATGAGCAGATCTAAATTTTCTCATAAGCCTAAGGTAATTGCAAGGAACTACCATATTATCCTAATGTGTAAGGTAAGATTTGCCTTGATAGGGTTGTGGTATTGATTGTTGTGATATATTGTTTCCAATATAGGCCAAATGTCAATTATTAAAGTATGCAAAGGAAGAATTTAGAAATTCATTGATTCCCCTTGAGCATAGGTAGTATATCACTGAATAAGCTTATTAGGCCTAAATCAATTTCATGATTTGCAACTTAAAAAATCCTTTTTCAATGCAACCTAAATTTGTCCACTATTAGGCCTCTGTCTTTTTTGTTCTTTTCCTTTTTTGATCAGGGACTAGGCCTAAGTGACTAGACAAAAGAATTAAATATAAAACTTGAAACACCAATCACCTCGTATTTGAAGAAAGCTTTACATTTTTATTTATGCATTGATGCCTGACAACCTAGATTTTGATTCACTACCCAATAATACTGAAAAAACAAAATAAGTCTGAGCAGTAAACTTAACCAAAATTTCAAGATAAGTTTCAAATGTTGTAAGTTTCAGTATTAAAGCTTGGTCATTTAATTAGAACAAAGGTCTATTTGTTTTATATCACAAACAACAAGCAAACTCACTAATTATTTTCATAGACGTAGGTTGTCAAGTCGCATTGTACTGTTATCTAAGAATGTCCATTTTAATCACGTATTGAAAATACAGCCGGCCGGCTTTGACGAGGCGTAAATCGTCAAAGATTAATATTACAGCAAAATAAAAACTTATTTGTGATCGTTCAACTCTCTATTTCTAGCTAGGTAATTGTTTAATTGATAAATAAAGTAATCTGGCGATTGAATAAAAGACGTTCTTGAGTTAATTCAGCTTTTAAGCAGACGACATTCAAAAATGAGGTGAGATGGAACGACAAAACAATGAATGAACAGGTTCGCCAAATCTTTGACAGCCCAAAATTATTGTAGGCTTTTTATTTTATCGTATCAACAGGCCACTTAAGATATTTACGGCCTGAAATAGTCGTACGAAACATCAACACGACTATTTATTTATGGGGTATTTACGGGATATTTCGTTTTCGAAATTCAAGACGACTGTTGGACTGTCGACACTGCCGGTCAATGGCGAACACTGATTTGTCTTGATTGTGATTCTCCCTCATACCAATCGATGTTTTTTTCGGTAACAAATACTAATCGAGACAGAACTATTACAGGATGTACTACTACTTGTTAACTGATTTAATGCTAAGATACAAGAATTTATCTTAAGAAAATGTTTGTTATCGTGTCGGGTATTGCGCAGTAATCTGATCGTATCCAACGATCTCGATCTGATCACGAGTATTCACGAGTCGCAATATCGGCAACCGAAATACATCGCTTGATGCATACCACTACATAATCGCATCGTGTTGAGGCGTGTTGTTGGCCGCTATCGCAACCGTCGCATTTCAAAGCGTCGTCTTTGCTCCGCGATGTTTTCTGTCACTAATGTACTTTCGTCGGCAGTGACTTCTTTTATTTGGAAGACTTTCCTTACTTGAAAATTTGATCTTTCTTTACAATTTACCCAAAAAAATGCAGTCTATCCGATAGAGTCGGATATCTAGTCAGTCTTACCGGATAGTTATTAAACCCTCGGATCGGATTCGGATATCCGATCCGATCCGAATCCGATCCGAGTTTTCGGATATCCGCACACCTCTAGTTATTACTATTCAAAGCTACTAGCCTCTCCAACACTGATGTCATGAAGACGTCCCTGACCCTTCGCTCTGGTCACTCACCCACTGACCAATGTCGATTGACTTATGTCGGATGGTCGCTGCTGCTCCCCATCAAAATCAATATTTCTATTGAGTTAATATTTTTATAATTTTTGATGTTACTTTATAGCATTAATATAGTCTCCAAATTAGTCCTTGATAATCCGTTTCTTTAAGTTACACCCTCTGATGGACCCTTTTTTTCACCATGGACCCTAGATTAAGACATCTAGGACACCTCCACACCTCAGGACCACCTTGGACACCTCAAGACTTCTGGTAATGGTATTAGTAACTCCCCAAACTCATTTCAATAAAAATATTGTTTTCCACATGGATGAATTTTTACTTTCAATATTAATTTTTTCTTGAACCTCAAGTAATACACTTGTTACACAGGTGAAGGCTCGATTTCCTAAATTTGTGGCTGACATTTATATCTGATGAATTATTTTAAATTGAAATTTCACATTCACGTTTGATAGGATTTTTAGTCTTTTAACAATTTTGATTAAACGTTCTTTTTCAGCTTAAGGTAAGATCAGGTTCCAGACCCTGAAACTCCTTAAGACTAAATATTCTAATCAATGAAAGAAAACAAAGATATTAATCTCCTACTTTACCTTGTCGGGGTTCTTGCTGGCCTCGGCTATCTTGCTGATGGGTATCGCGCTGGTGTTGCTCGCTATGATACAGTGAGGCGGAACCACCTGCTCCAACTCTTGTATAACGCGGTGTTTGAGTTTGATGTCCTCGAACACAGCTTCGATCACAATATCGGCCTTCTTCAGTTTACCGTAGTCTAGTGTCGTGTCCAGGTTCGATATGTACCTGTCTCTCTCCAACCTGAAAATAAAAAATTTGGTAATCCAACTCCTTGGAAGATTTGAAAACTTTCAGGTAGTTTATAAGAATAATTATTTTTAAATAATTTTATGAAATCAGTCTTATTATCACTTATTAGTGATAATAAACAACATAGGTTTTGTACAGAGTGTAGGCATGTAAGGCAATAAAACAGATTTTCAAACTTTTGACTGATTGTTTCTAAAGTCACAATCAAAATCTGCTTGCTTGATATTTAAAGTTTATTCTCAACATACATTAAATCCAGTTGTATGACAAATTATTTGGCATTATTATTTGGTAAGTTTGTGTAGATGAGTGCTGTGAGTAAAGATAATTAGTTATTGTCAATAGAGTGTTATTTAATAGTCGCACACATTCCAAATAATTTGTCACAAAATTGGATTTAATCTATATAAAGAATAAACTTTATCAAACAAGCTTGTTTGTGACGTAGAAGATAATGAGTCAAAAGTTTGCATATCTATTTTATTGTGCTAAATATCTACAGAGTAAAAGCCATTTTCTAGATGATTTTTATTTCAACAACAAATCAAATAAATATCAATTGACAATTAAAAAAATTGTTAATTCCTTTAAAAGTACTAATTTCAAACAAGATAAAAAATGTATTTTGAATCTCAATCCATTTTCATGAAATAAGGATTGCTCAGCCATTTTATTTTTATTCAAAGTAAAAAAATTCCTACAAAAGATCAAAGTTTGAAAGTAGCAGAAAGTTGCGAAAGAAATAGACACACATTAAAAAAAAAAACTACTTACGAGTCGATCTTTTTCCGCTTGACCTGCGCGTTGAGGCCGTTGTATATCTGGCCGACGCCGCGCATGAGGCCAGCCTCCGTCATGTCCTTCATGATGACGCTGTAGCCCTTGTCCACCGAGACCTGGGCGATACCCGCGCCCATCAGCCCCGCACCCAGCACCGCGACAGTCCTGCAAGGCATCGACACAATGTAGTTCACAATGTTGTTCTCATATTGAATTAGAGGCAGCAAACAGTTGTTTGAAGTTTATTGATTATATAGATGTACACACTGATGATGTACTGGCTGCAACAAGACTGATTCCTAATGGTTGGGTTGTGATAAAGTTGCTAAAGAGGAGTAAGCTAACAATAAAATATACAGCACAGAGGAGAATCAAACAGAGGGAATTTCTAATGTTGCGCTCAGAGTGTGTCGAGTGCTGCCCAGCGTAAGTCGAGAACTTAGTTTACCATTAACTCCGCAAGAGAGCAACACCGTCGCTGCCCTCTCTTAGTTTTACTTAACTATAACTAGTAACTGGATGTAACTAGTAACTAGTAACTTAACTGCAACCGTAAATGGATTTAACTGTAAATAGTACTTGGGTGCAACAGAAGACCCATTTAAAAGCGACCTCTGTTTAATACTTCTCTCTGTATACAGTATAAAATATATCTTACAGTATACCATGGATCACGTATATAATGAAGCAAGATCTAATCCACATAGTAAAAAAAATCTGGATGGTTCAAAGTTACTTGATAAGAGAGAATTGATGTAAAAAATGGATGATTCAAAGTTAATTTACAAGAAAGAATTTATGAAACCGCTCAAGGAACAATTGAGATCTTCAAGGGAAATATCTCATTATCACGGCATATGGATGCTTTCACAGCATTGTATTAACCACAATACATATTTGTCTGCCGGACGACTGAGACGAGTTAAATCTTGATCTTGCAAAAGATTGAATCTCGAGAGATTTGTGATTGGACAGAAGGATTTCAGAGATAGAATCTTTCCTGGAGATTTGGATTTGATCCATCACTACTATTTTAAGGAAATCATGATTTAAGCGTGATCACAACACAGTAGCTGCATCTAAAAAAGAGCTATATTCAAGAGTAAACCTGCATTTCTACTTTAATTTCATTCATCAACCTTCTTTGGATGATTTGGGATATAAATAATTTGAGTCTGGATAATTTGAGGGTTAAATTGTATAATGAAAAACCAACCCAATATGATAATAAGTAGTTTGTTCATTGAAAGTAACTTCAAAGAAGTAAGGGACCTTTACTTCAGCAGTATTTCCTTACCCTTTGATAATGACAACAGCTATACCCTCAATCAATTAATAATCAAATCCCAGAGCCGTGCAGGTCACTCACTTGATCTCAGTCTTCGGCACTCCGAATCGATTCTTCTTGCACTCGGTCTGTCCGCGGAACAGCCCCATCAGCCCCTTGCTCTGCGGCGTCATCGCCAGCTCCGCGAACCCCTTGCTCTCGGCCTCGTAGCCCGCCTCGATGCCCTTGTCCACCCCCACTCTGATCACTTCCAGGATCTGCGGCAAACAAACGTTCATTGTCCTCGGGTTGCCAATAAAATTGTTGCGATTTGATAAATTTTGTTTTAGTTGGTTTGTTTTTAGGTTTTAACAACAAGAAATATCAAAACACTATTTAATTTAATTTTTTGAGCAGAAAATTACAATAATTGTTCTATTTTACATTATAAGTTTGAGACCAATAATCGAAATTGAAGGAGTAGGAAACATCATTGAAATAAACGAAGAAAGAATATTTCTGTCATTTAAAAAAAGGACGGTACTGAGAGAAGCTGGATTGGGAAGTGAGAGGGAAGGAGACCTCTGGGTACACCAAAAAGGTGGTGGTGGGACGGCGTAAAGACAGACATCTCAGCACTTAGAACTAGTATGGAGGAGGCAGAGGAAAGGGAAAGGTGGAGAGAGCATGTTGGTGAGGCCAAATCCCTTCTTGGGCATTGATGGCCATGGGAGTAAGTAGGCCTAAGTATTTAGAACGAGACACTCAAAAACCTAGGTACACAAACTAGGTAGGCTATTCCAAATACGATAGAGAAATACCATAAAAGAAATCTTCCCACAAAATTTTGATGAACAAAATCTCTTTTGATAAAAAGTGTTTCAACAACAAACTTTTATCACTCAACAGAGGCTTTTGACCATTATAAACTTAATAATATTCAATAGGGGTGTGCGAATAGTGATTTTTGAACTCGAGCCGAGCCGAGCCGAGCTTTATCAAAAGTTTTCGAGCTCGAGCTTTTTTGAGCCGAGCTTTTTAACAATCACCAAATTATTAAAAGAAATTATGAAGCTTGATTTTAATTTGAAAAAATACAATAGACTATTGTTTGCATACCTTAAGTGACCGCCAGCTCAAAAATAGAAAGCTTATCTCCAAAACAAGTGAATTATCTGATAGGTTCATCAGTATTTTGTATTATGTTACATAAAATTAATCAAACTGGCTCAAAAAGTAATTTATGAAGAAAAATGCCAAATTTAAAATCTACATTTATCCAAATTATATTTAAGTAATAACCGATCCCACAATACTTTACTTTAAAATAAATAGTTAAAATTACATAATTAGACTAGTTACATATAGGTACTACAAAATTTAATTTCAAGAGTAGAAAAGAGTAGTTGAAAGGTTTTAAAATAGTTATATCAAGTAAAAAAATCACACATTTACACTTAGTCAAACACAAGATTGACTTTTTTTATGATCACTAATTAAAGATGATACAAAATTGAATAGCCATCCCAATTGTGGCATAATATTCATGGCTAAACTTATTATTTCAGAATATAATATATGAATGAAATAATATTTAATAACAATAATAATTTATTGTAATCCTAAAATTAGTTGCTTTCTAAACTTTTGTGAAGAAAATAATGTACAATTAAGAAGAAGAAAGATCATAAATAAATAAGGACGGAATAGAGAGAAAGAAAGAAACAGCTACCTCTCTCACTCTCCTTATCAGTGGCCAATGAGGGGGGGGGGGGGTGGAGGTTGTTTACTTCAAGCCCCTTTCCTGTTTTTTTGCTACTGCCTGACTCAGAGCGAGAGCGTGAGTTAATTAGGAGATAAGGAATCCTTACTACAAAATGCAAAAATACAAATAGTAATAATGTACTTTGTTTCTTTATAATAGTTAACATTTAAGGGGGTTTCTCGTCCTATTCAGTAAATGACCAGGGTGTAAGTTAATATCTCGCAATATCTCGGGGTGTAAGTTATATTTTTGGCTGGTCACGTTCAATTGCTTAATTTAATAAGGGAGCAATGGCAGATATATAAATAAAGAATAGAAATTCTGACTTTTGGTGGGGGTATCATACGCTTAGAGTATGAGCACATCTTCAGGAGTCCTTTAAGAAGAAACCATCCCTGACGAAACTGCATTAAAAAAATATAAGTAGTCAAATGACGCAAAAATAAAATAAAAATGGAAGTAGAAAGAGTGGTTAAAAGAAACGCCAACGATGATAAGGAGAGGAACACGCAAGATGGAAGAAAGAAGCAATCAAAAGTTTTGAGTTTCAATAAAATAACAAATACAGTATAAAAAAGTTAGGATAAAAATATATGTAGACAAAAATAAACATTGCATTCGTTACTTTTTCTAAAAGTAACTTCACAAAAGTGTTATTTATCATTATTTTTACGATTATTTTTTGGAATTTTATGAAAAAATTATTTTTTAGATATATTTTTCATCTTAGTTAGTCTAAATCAACCCGGTCATTCACTGAAACATGACCCCGGTCATTTACTTACGCGAGACCGGTCATTCACTGAAACCATGACACAGTTTTCTTAAAAATCTATTATAATCTTTTTCTCCCTATTTAGATTTACTAGATTACACGTAGCTCGAAATCGAGCAAAGATCATATGGTAATAGAATGAAGAATAACCAGCCTACTTATATACTTTTAAAGTTTAATCAAAGGGCTAACTTCATTAACAAAATTATGGCTTAACTACTGAAACTTTTAAAGTTAATTTGATTTACCGCAGGAGTTTCCGGTAAATGTAAACGATTTTTAAGGCAACACCTTCATTTCCCCATGTCCTCTTTTCTGAAATGTATATTCTAACATCGGCAAAAGATCAAGCTCTGCTTACAGCAACATTTAGCTGACCGAGAGCAAACACTGGCGCCGTGAGCAATGACTTTCTTTGTTTAGGGATTGCCTCTGCACCTTCTCGATAATTTTGCCAAAACAGATATCGTAGGGAACGGCTGTCTTTACAGGCAACTTTTCTTTTGTGGCCAAAACGCGTAAACGACGCATTATCTCTACCAGTCTTTTCATTCTTGAAAATGCAACCCACCACAATGAAAACATTTTTAGTTCATTGGTCTGAGGTTGGAAGGAGCATCAAATGTTACTTCGGGAGGGTGATGCCAGCGGTTGCGATCGTGTTCTTTCCGACTCCTCCGACCAGTCAATGTTCGGTCAATGTTATTGGTGGCATAAATAAATGCACCAGATCCAAAAATAAATTTGATCAGGTTAATATAACTTCAAAAAAACACTATGAGATATCGTAAACTACATTGTAAACTGCGACGTTAAGAGCTTTGAAAACTTCATAGCATAACCTAAATTACATAATAAATCGTTTAAAAAAGAAAACTGTTGAAAACAAAGCCAAAACATGTAGAGAAACATAGAGAAACATACAGCATATTTTAAGTTAACAACTGCTTTCATAAAATGGATCATTTCAATAGCAATTTTCTTAAACCTGATTTCCATATAGAATAGGTAGGGCCTAGTTAAATATTTTGAAAGAAGTCCATAACTTTTTATTTAAAAGTTTATTTTGATAACTTTTTACATGTACAAAATTTAAATCTAATTAAAAGTTGGCCTAAAGGAATTAAGACATTTTATTTCCTGCTTTTTTCCATACGACTCGGCGTTGAATCAGTTAAAAAGTTTGCAACACTATATGATGATCAAACTTCAGCTTGTAATGTAATTGCATCTCAGGGTCACGTGATAAACTGGCCAGCTGCCAGCCACTGTTTTCACTTCCGTACTTTTGAACTAACGTTCATGAAAATTCAGAATTAGTTAATTAGTTTTTTAGTCTAATTTAAAACCCAGCAAAATATAAACTAATGTTTATTTCTGAAAAACAAAATTTTCATCAGCTTTGTACACTTTTAAATTCTTATCATTAAAAGATCAACTTTCAGTATATGTCTTGTTAAAACAAAATAAAAACCACAATTGATAAAATTTTGAATAAAAATTAATACTAGTATTAAAACTGTTATTAATTTTTTAAATTAAAAAATTGATGAGTTTTGGTTTAAATTGCAACTTCTGACATTTAATATAGTTGACAAGTGAAACAAAAAATTCCTATAACAATGTTTTACAAATAAAATATATTAGGCTTAAAATTATAAATTTAAAAAAATATAAATGAAAATTCCCCCTTGCAGCAGACCTGCAAACTCAGCGAATTTCAAATGCTTACCTCCAAACTCAATGCTGCATAAATAAGCATGCAAAAATATTCTCTATAAGAATAACATGATGAGTGAGAATACAGGTTTGCTATCGCAGAAATGAGAAAATGGGGGATTTTAAGCTACAGGCCTGATCCAGTAGACCGCAATTATATAAAAGTGGAGTTTTACCAAAATATTATGTTAAAATTTAGCAAACTACACATTTTTAGCGAATTTCCTCTATAGGGAAGAAGCTGTTACCGTAGTACTCATGGTAAGACCTAAGCCCGAGACAATGATAACTTTTTTTTGGGGCCCCTAGAAGCAAAAAACAAAACACCATTCGTTCATTTTCATATCGAGGGGTTCCTGGTAAAATCACCCAAGTCCATATTGTCAAATTTTTCAGGAGAGCAAAAACAAACTTTACAACTGCGCTGAAAATTTACCAATTATGTTTATAAAATAAATATAAATAATACCTTGTAGCACAGCTAAAACTCTCTTAAGTAATATATTTTTCAATAATACTATCTTTAATTTATCTTATTTTATATAATCAGGAAAAATAATTTACGTGACTTGGGTTTTTTTGGGTGTAAGTAGACAATGAAAAATATGACACAATTATTGAGTAACCAAAAACTTACTTAGTGAAATCACCCAAGTTACCTTGGGTGATTTTACCTCTATGGAATTTTCTGGGGCCAGTTGTTTTATTCCACCCATATGACATTTAGGTGGAATAAAACAACTGGCCCCAGAAAATTCCATAGAGGTAAAATCACCCAAGGTAACTTGGGTGATTTCACTTCTACTGTATATAAGTAAAAACAATTTGGGTAAAAACAATTTTGGTCCGCATATCTTTTCTGGTGTAAATAATGATTTGGGTGGTATCACCTCTTGTAGAACTCAGATTTGGCAGTCTAAAGGTAACATAACCTCAATTTCAGAAAAAATGGACTTGGGTGGTTTTACCAGGAACCCCTCGATATATATATATATATATATATATATATATATATATATATATATCATATCTATATGTCTTTAAGCACGATAACTCACGCAAAAATGGTCCGATCTTAATGAAATTTGGCATGGGCGTGTAAAGTAGTAATTATTCAGACGAGTTTCTAAACCAGCCCATTCAGACCACCGGAAGGGGGGTAAAGGGGAATAAACCCCCAAAAATAGCTTTTTTGAGTTTTTTACATAGAAAAATAAAAATAGTCCAATTTTTGTTAGCACCATTGAATTCAGCTCAAAAAAACAGACAATTAGTATTTTGAATCACTACTGTATGTCCATTGGTTACCGAGATAATGAAGGTGGTAAACACAGTACATTGTCCCAATGTTATCCTTATGGGAAATAAGTAAAATTCTATATCTCGCTTGTTCATCAACACATCCCAGTAAAACTTGGTATATGGCACCTTCTAGTTCAGGTCTACTAAATATTGAATTAAAACCATCCAGTTTTAAGGTACCTGTCGCAGCAAACCTGCACACTCATTTCCCATGTTATTCTTATGGAGCTTAAAAAAACATGTCAAATCTCGCTATGTTGGATTGAAATATGCCATTTTGCATTTGAAATTTTTTAGTATGCAGGTCTGCTGCAATGAGAGTATTTATCATTTTCCTTGTCAACGTAAATTTTCCAAGTTATGTTGGAAAAAACCAACTAGGCCCTACACAATTTTATTTATTTCCTATAACAACAAATGTACTGTGCTTAACACTCTCAATACCTCAGTAACCAATGAACCTAGAGCAATGATTCAAAATACTGAGTTATTTTTTTAGGCTTGAATCCAATGACGTGAACCAAAATTAGTTTATTTTATTTTTTCTACGTAAAAATATTTTAAGAATATTTTTAAAAAAAGAATATATCTTGGGGAATTTTTTTACATGTCTTTAGTTACACTGCTTGGCTGGTTTGCGAACTTGTCCAAGAATAATTACTATTTAAAGTGTTTGTTACCAAATTTGACTAAGATCTGACCAAGAAAAAGATCTGCGATAGCAGCTTCTTCCCTAATGGGGATATTTGCTAAAATAATTCTAGTTTAAATATTAATATTAAAACTCATGAAAACTGGAAGTAGATCTGGTTTAATTACCAATTTATTTTAACTGGAACGCTTAGGAACAGCCCAGAAACCTAAATAACTTTCTCTGACATAACTAACCTTGGCTCCAGGTGTGTCAAGTGTGATGACACAAACTTCATTGATAATTTTGGTTTTTGTGTGTTTGCCAAATGGAGTTGCTTCAGTATTATAATGTCTTTTTGGTAGTATTGAGGCAGCTGAAACAAATACAATTTAAGTTAGATGAAACTGAAACTACAGCAGAATGATGGGTATATCCGGTCTAGAACCATCCACATGCCGCATTGTCCGGACAAGGTTGACAACAAATATATATACCTAGGGAAGTCTCAACATGGTATTTTCTTCAAATAAAATCAACATTCTTTATTTGTACACCTATAAAATAATCATATGTAGCATGATATGTTTTATCATATCAATAAATACCTAAAATTGAAATTACCAAGATCCAATTGGATGATTCACTCAAAAACAAAGTTGTTGGAACAGAAAAGGCACGAAAACTAACACTGTAAAAAATATTAAGAAGAAAAAGACAGAAATAGTGTAGGATAGGCTATTAAAAATCAAATAAAAACAAAAACCAATATAAAGAATTAAATGGTCTCTAGAATACCCAGGTAGGTCTGTACTGGAAGGTGGGAACTGGGAGACTAATCCAGCCAAATGATAAAAAAGAGTTCCCACCGAAAATTACTTGGAATAGTCTTTTACGGCAAATTTACTAGCATCGATTACATGGTAACCTTCTTTCGCAGCAAAGGTACTACAACGGATTACACCTGAATGCCATGTGGCAATGATGCAATTTCACACTGATTACACATTATAATCATCTTTTATGGCAAAACTTCTCCCAGTCAATCCAGTGATGGTAAAAAAATTGAAAACTCAAATAAGTACTGCATTTCCGTAACCGTTATTACGTTAATGTGTAACATTACATTTAACAATTTAAAATTTGAACTGTACCAATATATTTAATTCAAAATATATAAAAATTCCTAATCTCCTTTGTCATTGAATCATCTAGCTTTTCATCTGGGACTGGAATCAATGAAATGATCAGGTTCAGTTCCAATCTATACTCAAAATAATGATATTCCATATTTTCTGTGGTTTGGTTTAACTTATACCTTAATAACTTAACCTAAACTGAAAATTAATCCAAGTTAATAAATTAATAATTTAACTTCTGATGATAACTAACTTATTCATAACATAATAAAACATTACAGCACAGAGATCTACCAGGGTCAGTGTAAACATCGAAAACAAAAAACCAGTAAAAAATGGCAGACCAAGTGAAATAAGACGTGTGTTGTTGAGTTATTTTATGTCACATCCGTAATGTTTTAATAAAACAATAGGTGTTCAGGCAAAGAATTTTTTATTAGGCTAGTTTTATTAGTATTAGGGGCTATTTAGTTTTTAATGTTACATATACAAGTTTTGTTCTAGGATTCCGGTTAGAAATTGATGTTCTGTTGTTTTTTGAAGGATCAAGTAGGCCTAATCTTGATTTCTGTTATTGATGTATCGAAGTTTCAGATCAATATTTCAAAAATGTTAAGGTATAGACTGCCTAGGACTGTAGCCTAACAGCAGGTAACCAGTTCGCCTCACATTGAACACTAAGTATAATTTACTAAAAGCTTAAAAAACAACCAAACATTTAAAAGCCATGTTCCCAATCCCCTGATTAGCGAATCCCGTAACTTAATAACTGGACCAAAACCTGGTCACATTAAAGTACGACAACTAGAAGACTTTGATAAGCAGTGCCTGAAAACTATCAAATCCTTCAATCAATATTATCAAATTAAGGGGTTAATGCAATAATGACATTAAACGAAAGCAAAAATGAATTTTAACTTACTTTGAGGCATGTTCGATTAGGTTTTATTATACTTAACAAACAAATCCACTTCAGAGGACGCTAAAGATGATTCGGTGTTGCCCACGCGGGCGAGTTAAAACGAAACATACTAACATTAATAAACGCTCGCTACAAATGAATTACAGTAGACCCTGTAAGACGTAGCAAATAACCAGTTTTTCTACAACTATAGTCTTAACTGCACATTAAGTACTCTTTTCCTTTTTAATTTTCAAAATAAAATGCTAATAAAATGTTGTCCCTCATTCATTATAGTGTCCAAACTCTGATGAATATAGGCCTAGTAGCATTCACTTGCGGGCTAGGCAATCTGCACGCGTCAAAGTTTATGCAGCTGCTGCTAATTAGGCCTACAGCAATATATTTTAATTTAGGAAAAAAATGTTATTGGTTCATGTAGAAAAGTTTGATAAACACTAGGAATGTAAAGTACATTTTTATTTTATTTCTACGTTACAAGTTATTTTAACTCTAAAAATATCACATAGGCTAGCTGAAAACCATAAGAATTATATGAATTCAGATGACTATTAGGCCTACTCTTGTATATTTTATGAGCCAATAATGGGAAAATCAAAATTGAATATTGTAAAGGAATTTATTTCTTTTCATTTGGATACATGGTTTATTGTTTTACGTTGAAAATTGACATCAGGATATGGTTCCACATGATAACCCCTAAAAATTACAACTCCTTTGTGTGGGAGAAACACATTCCCACTAGGGCCTATACAATAATTTTCTACTAAAAATCAAAACGCCATAGGCCTATGCCCCATAGCACAACTACGGGCGACAGTGCGACATTGTCGCAGAAAGAAGACAAGTCCTGCAAAAAGTTCAGCCGGACCGACTGGTTGTTTTTTTAATAGTTTCTGCAGAAAATCCTAAAGTAATAAGTTAATTAAGTTACTTTTCGCAGAAAAGGTTTCTATATTAAGTAAAAAACATTATTTTCAGCTGAAAAATTCTCCTTTCTGCAAACTATAAAGCTATAAAACGTCATGCATTTTAAAACGAAATCAGCCAAGTCGATAGTCAGTGCATCGATCGTGAGAAACCGTGAATAACCGAATTACCAGCGCAACACAATGTTATAATAATAGGCGTATTCGAACCCCATTCGATTGTTTGAAAACAAATATCTATATGCGAACCATGGACAGAATACAAACTCAAATGCGCCGATGCGTGAAGTGCTACTGCGCATCGTCTGCCGGCTCCTGTCAGCTGTCAGCTCACAGCTCATCTAACCTCAACGTTGTTTTGTTTGTAATGGTTTTGTCCTTACTTTCGGACTTATCAGGTGATATTTTACTCGGAATATTTTTTATGATCGCCTGTTGTGTAACGTGAAGGCTTCATCCGGTGAGCGTGTAATTTGCTCGGTTTCTTCGAAGAAAATAATCTCAAAAAATCTCATAACTCATTTTTTGAGAAATCATCCGTCATTGCCCTATCAAATCTTGAGCCCGCTGTTATTAAGCTTAAAACGACAGATAATGAGACGTCCACAACGAAGTGCAGCACTAAGGATGTTCCATCGACTTCGTTTGATAAAGAAAAAATAACTGATACTAGACCTATACCTGAGTCAACGCCGGCGCCGACTACCGGTGCGTCGAGTTCTTCAACAAAGTTTGATTACCAGCAAATACAGACTCAGCTATTAATTGTATTATCAGTTTTCTTAAAGGATTTATTTGGTATTTTGGACTCTAAGTAATTTAAAGATAGCCTAATATTGTTGTTTCTAGAATTATTCTTACTCTTAACATATTTGAAATGTTGAGTTACCGGTACATACTATATTTTATTATTAAATTCGCTTTAAATTTATTACAATTACTTATTTATTTCCATATATTCATTATAAATTATCACGCTCGCGGCTCATATTACACACAACTTGAACCGCATCGGGCTGCAGAAAAATTTTGGCTTTTTCAAACCCCGTTGCAGAAAGATTGAAAACGTTTTGCTTTGGGGGGCCTATGTAAAATTACAGAGTAGAAAAAAGTCCCACGAAGTATTACCATTCAAATCCATGATCCTGGAAAAAGCTAGAGAACAATAAGCCTCTGAATTCATATAATAAATTTTACTCAAGCATATAATCATATAAAAATCATCGGCTGTTTCAGGTGTGATCAGCATACACTTTAAGTTTTCGCAGACAACTAAGTAGGAAACCACGACAACATAAATCTCATAATAATGAGATTCCTTGGTTGCTTTCTCTCCTCTAGCCTAATCTGGTTAAATTTTTCCTTCTCATCCTAAATTACTGCAATCCCTGACAAGGCTGCCCTCATCAAGAAAGGCTGCGAAATAGAATAGATTTAGAACTGGATGGTCCTACCCTAAGCATGATTGACAGGATTACATTGAAGGGGAGAGGTACAAGGAACAAAGCCTTAAGGTGACCAGATTTTTAAACAGCCAAAATGGGACACACTACTCCAAGAAACCCACCCCCATCCCCCTCCACAAAGAGAGATGTGTCCAGGGGTTCTTCCTTGGAATTTGGTTGAAAAACAGGTGTATTTTTTAGGGTTTTAGTCACTATAGGAGTGTTAATTTAGCCTATGTAATATACTGTTGAAACTTTTTCGAGCTCTTCTTTGTTTAATTTTTTAACCTGGAACTCAAGCTACGATAATTTTACTTGGAAATAACAATATAAAAAGGATGTTAGTTACCTAAACCCTTAAACTTACTGAATCTTATTCCACCATGTTTAAATGTTATTCTTTTATTTGATTTACAACAAATTTGGGAAACCAATAACAAGTCTAAGGGGAATACAGAGAAAATTCCCCAAGCCTAAGATATTTTTAATGTTCAGGAATTATAAGTTAAGCCCCTAACTAATGTACGGTAGCCTATGTACAATGTACAGTGGGCCTGTGTATTGTACATTGTAGTATTTGCTAGCTCTTGATAAACAACCCAAGATTTGGCGAGTAAACTTTGAAAAATAGATATTTCAATATAAGATGGACTTTGAATAAAGTGCAAGTTTACTTTAATAACAAATTCCTATAAGCCAGCATTAACTTAATTCTATATTAAGTTATGAATTGTACAAATAAATCAGAGGTAATATTATTTAATCCTAAATTAATGTAAACAAAATATTCTAACAGGTGTTTATAGCAGAAAGAACGACATTACGGGACAAATGGGCGTCTCGAGAGTTTGTCGCTAAAAACCAGAACAGTCTTGTTGAAAACAGGATGTCTGGGCACCTTAAAAACGTAGGTCTACCACCGGCTTTTAAAATCTTTTAGTTTTCTTTTATGTAGCTTTGCCAATCAGATAGATCTTTAGCTGATGGAGAGCAAAACAGGTTAAAGTTAGGTTAGGCATAAATGAAAATCACTCACCTGGTAAACTGAATTTTTTAATATTGGAGACTGATATTTTTTCTAAAGTACCAAATAATCTACAAGTAGCAGCCATGATGATGATGTACAATTAAAGACTGGTAATTATATTCTAATACTTATTTGAAAGGACAGCCGAGCCAAAGCAGGTTAAACCGAAATCGGCACTTCCTTACTCCAGGGCAAAGGGCAAAGATAAAAATATCACTGTAAAAGATAAAGCTGCCAAGCACTTATAAAACCTGGGACAAAATATGTTACAGACGCATAATAAGTCAGGTTTTCCCTTGACACTGCGAAAAATTGAGGTAAAAATTTTATAAAAATAGAAAAATTGTGAATGCAACAACAGATAACAGAATGACAAACACGAAACCAAAAGAGAGGAAGAAGAAGCAGTTTTAGGGAGGTGTCGAGCTATTTGAGCATTGAGTAAGGATTATGTACCGAACCGAGTGAAAAAAATGTCTTGGAACTTTTTGTCCCGGCGAATTTACACTGTGTCGACTGTGTTGTGTCAACACCTCCTAGAATGTGTTCTATGTTGAATGGTGCGTGTTGTTATTCGAGGATTTTAGATTGTCTATTATTAATTGCTGGAGTGGAGGCAATACACAATAGTTTTTAAGGCCCGCTGATTTTGTCAGATGGCAATATGAGGGGGTAAATATGATCTTTTGCATTACCAGCTAAAAATCAAACGACTCTGAAAAGAGAGTCGAACCCAGGTCGAACAATTTGATTGACTGGACTACTGGACTAGACATTTTTTTCAAAGTTTCGAGTTTTCAAATTTTGTTTCTCATTCCGTACTTCAGTTACAAATAAAGTTATTGACATCAATCAATCTATTTACATTTCTGACACATTTGAACTGATTCAATTCTAGTCACGTTAAAAATATTTGAATCGTTTAAGGTTGCCGATGAAAGAACGGTAAATCCACTAGAGTAGGATTCACCTAAGTTGGCCAGAGCATGTACTAATCATCTCATCAAAAATTTGTATACAAGTCACATTGGGTGCGTTCAGCCGCATTCCACCGGTGGGTAATATACTAACCTATAATAAGTGAACGGTAGTGGTGGACGTACCATCTACCGATCATTGTTGTGCATCCACCGATGTTGTGTTTACGGTGGATTCGGTAAGTAACCGGACATTGTTGATTGTCAAGATGCGGTGGATTTGCCTATTAGTGACTATGGTAATCGGTTACCCACCGATGGAATGCGGCTGAACGCGCCCATTGAAAACATTGTTGGTTACACATGGTGTCTGTTTACATTTTCTCAGAAATGTCAAATCGCCACGTTGCGTTTGTTTACAATGTTGTTATAGGTTATACCATGTTTACAATATCGCCTATTTTTATAATTTTTTATTTTCATTCAACCTTTCTACATAGCTGTCACAGTTTAATTTGATTTTATTTCTTGATTTACATGTTTTTTAGTTTGTTTAACTGCTTGTTAATTTTTTCCTGGGCCAATAAGGAAACCCCTTTTATAAGTTTTGACCGCAATATGAAACAATCTCTCTTTTCAGCTGCTGACTTGCAGCAAGTTGTACTGCCTATTCAAAAAATCACCTATTTTTCTTTGTAAATATTATTTCATAAGAAAATCTAAGACTTTACCAGGCCGCATCCATGACACATCCTCTCTCTGTTAATAGATAATTAATTTGGAAAAGCCCCTGAATAATATTTTAAGCTGCGCAAGTGAACTTCCAGTTGCAATATTGCATCAAAACTTTTCCTTTGCTACAAGTGCTACAATAAAACAGATGTTCATTGACAATGTTTTCAGCACAACTGGATTTTATGCTTAAATTAGTAAAAAGCTAATAATTTGTTTACTTTTGTTTTGGCCAACTTAGGTGAATCCTACTCTACAAAAATCATCAGGGCTGACAGCCTGACAAAATCATGGGGCCACTTTTTTATCAACAAATGCATAGCCACCTCTAGTAATACTACTATGTACTAGAGATGGTTATGACAAATGTCATTGCTAACCCTCCACCCTCCTGTAATACAGTATCCATCCTCTTTGGTTATATCATTGGTTGTATTTTGGGTATTTTGGAGGTCATGCGGGGGTTAAGAAAACCCGGAGTAAAATCAGGGATTTTAGACTTGGGCTATGGGGATTTACCCGAAAACCGGGATGTTTAAAAATGGTAAAACCTTAGACTAGGGACAGAGAATGTATTGTTGAATGTATTGTATTGTCCCTAGTCTAAGGTAAAACCGGGTATTTTGGAAGATTTTTTAACAAAGATTTTTTTTAACTCTAGATTTTTTTTATTGGTATATGTATTTGGGTATGGTATTATAGGTTTCAGTGTTTCGAGTATTTTCAAGGTAGTTCGGGGGTTTTGAGAGGACTAAGAAAAATCAGGTAAGGGGCTGTCCAAAAATTAAGTCATCTGAAAATAGGGGGAGGGGTCCAGAATGGAAATGACGGTAAAATAATGTGCATGGGGGGGGGGGGGGGTAAACCAAACGGTGAGATAACGTCATTTTTCAAATTTTGATTTAAAACTAGCTTGGATAGAAAACATTTAAACACTATGTAAGTTCATTAAAATGAAACTGAACAGCTTAGAAACTATGTACCCGTACTCGATTTTTACGATATCCGTTTGGATGCTCGCATTTTATTTTCAGGTCAAAACAAAGCTACAGTAAATGCAGATTTTAATGGCCAATTTGTTTTAATATTTTACAGGCAGCGTCAGTCACTACAGTAAATATTGCTGTACTAGAAAGTTCAACAATGTTTGGGTTCAATCGCTGAACATCAAATAAGCCCAAGATGAGTTTAAAACTAAATTTGATGGTTTAAACAAACCAATAGAAGAACCCTTTAATAGGTCTTTCCCAAAGAATGGCATTACTTCAGGAGTTTGTCCCCTAAGACGTCATTTTTCAGAGGGGGGGGGGGGTAAGGCGGATTATGACGGTAGGATGATTTTAGGGCAAAACTGGCCAAAAAGCGATGACCTAATATATGGACGGCCCCTAGAACCGAGGATTTTAGACTTCAGCTGCGGGGAAGGATGATTGTGGGGCGATCTTGTAGTCTTGTTACTATGACTAAGGCCGACATGTTCCTTAGGCAGGACTGTTAATTAATAGCCTAACAGCCAATGGCAACTAAGGGACAAATTAATTGCTAAGGGACCTACATTTAAACGTGGAATCCGAGCCACAATTTCCTCGGTTAACAGTTTTACGAACTGGTCTAATTATGAGGACAGTCCTATGGATCTACCCGCCATCCTAGATACATAAAAAAACTGCTAAAGCCAGGGATTTTTGAATTGGCTTTGGAAATATCCAATGTTCATGTAAGATGGGGAAAATTATTTGTTTTAATGGTTTTGAGAACAATACTCTCGAAGTAAATTGACATATTTTGGAATATAACGAGAAGTTTATTAATGTAGGATTTCCCTCCTTACCTAGTTATTTTAGGAACCCACCCAGTTTTGGGTGTTTTGAAAATCATAAGGTGTTTTTTCGGGTAATTACCCGGTTTTGGCGGTTTTTTGTACTTGCGGGAATTGTTAATTGAGTTGGCCAGTTGGCGGGTAAAATGCCAAATCCTGCCTTGCTCTGGCAACAGTGCTCTGAAATCACGGCAACACTGTGGAAATCAGCAGAAATAAAAAAATCAGATATCAGATCAGATCATCGTTGGAGTTCATCAGGAGAGGTACGTCTGTTCGGAAAGTGATTATGATTTTACATCATTGTACTCACTCACTGAATTAGTTTCCTCCTTTTGACGAATTCTTACGATGGTCTCATAACCTAACCTCATTTTAGGTTCCTTTTCTTTAACAAGCTCATGTAAAAGAAAGACTTGAGCTTATCAACCTTTCATGTGCATGAGCAAGTTTAAGAAATATATCAAACTGCACATTTTAATGGTGTTAGCTCGTTTGTACCTATTACAAATATGCTTTTACCAGAAAACACGTGCATACAGTTTACTTAACCAAGTACTTTGGCTGACCTCTATTAACTCTTTAAAGGAGGGTTATTGGGATAGATAAGGTTAGGATGATACCGGTAGGTGTTTGACGGCCGATAGTGTCAATGGACTGATAGAACTTAAAATCTTAAATGGAAACAGTTGTAAAATAGTTGGGAGTAATTAATTGATAATGTTATAGGCGTATGGAACTCAAAGGCTTGAAAAGGGGTGGTACTATGCCATCTAGGTATTTCCCCCACTTTCATCCTGAAAGGATGGCAAAAATACTAGTGAGTTTCAGTGCCCATGAGAAAGAAGTACCGATGATTTATTCTCCATACCTACTTACCTTCATATCTCCTTCATCTTTGACCGGATGGATTGGGTCAAACAGAACTTCCTAAAACTGATGGTTGCTATATACATATTTACACTACTCGTTTTACTCTAAAAACCTGAAAAAATTTGGTTCTTTAGGGCGGCAGGGTCAGACAATGTTGTTGAGGTCTGCCTCAAAAATCTTTAGAATAGAAGGGGTTATTCTCAAGCCAAACTTCAATTTATGACCTGAAATTCCTAAATTCTTACCGTTACTAGAGGTAAGTCCCAATTTACCATGTGGCATGATAGCCTCCCAGAGGGAGGATGGTGCCGTAGGCACATCCCTGTCTCTGGAAGTAGCTTGACTGGGACTGATCCCTGTCTCTGGAACTACCTTCTTGGTGAGGGTCAATGGGGGTCAAGAGGGTAGATGGTTTTCCTGGGTAAATATTTTGGGGCCAGCCTTTCGCAGCTCTCAGCTGGCTTGCCAGCTCATCTGCGGGGTTGTTCCCCTTGGTGCAGCCTGGGTTCTCCTGACGGATCTGATCAGAAGTGTGAAACAGGGCCGGGTTTTGACTTTGTTCTTGACCACTGGTCCTACCCGGAGTGAGGGCAAAGGTCTGCTGGCGGTGAAAACGGGGAACCTGGCGGGGCACACATCAGGCCGTCCTTTGGATGGAGGGGGCTATTCAGGTAGCCTCTGTTGAGCAAGGGTGTCGGGTCCCTTAACCTAGTATCCCAGGTGGGACACATTTCTTATCCCGCCTCCATAATGGGAACCCATAGTGTAAGGCAGTGAGGCTGGATGCAGTCAATGAAAAGGTTGGGGAGGGTAAATAAGCTAGGGTTTCATTCTAAATTCATTCTAAATGCCTAATTTACGACTTTTTGCTGCCCCTATAGGCGCATGGCCAGGGCCGTACTCAGACCGGTTTTCCCGGTACAGTTTTACTGGGGCCCGGGGTTAAGGGGGGGCCCGGGGCGGGTCCAAGGGGGGCCCGAACCCCCCTCTGAAACAGCGGTAACCCCCGCCGAAGCCCGGGAACAGGTAAAAAGGGCCCGTAACGGCAAAAGCTGGGTGCAGCCCTGCGCCTGGCCCTAAGCCTAGGCTTTGTGGGCCTAGTGATCCGGCACTGAATGCCAACAAACAAAGATTTATGCAGTCCAGCCGCTACATGTAAATACCTCAAAACAAATAAACCAGTGGATATACTGCTGCAGAGAAGGGAAACTTGAACATTTCAGGTCAGGTTAGCATCAAGCTCCATACCTAGGAACTTAGTTAAATGAATTAGTTCAACTAGTGGTCTCCAATGAAGACGCATAAGTAGACAAATAAGACTCAACTCTAGAGTTGAGTCTTATTTGTCTAGATTGAATGAAAATTGAATTAGCCTTCCCTGTGTTTGGTTTTTGTGTATTTCTAAGCCAATTTTCCAACGTTTTGATTGGGAACGGGCCAAGGCCACACTACACTACAGGCCGGAGTCTCCCCCCCTCCTCCCTGATGCCACGTCACTACACCGGCCGAACTACTAGCGCTGTGTTGGAAATAACAACTAAAATCATACGAAAAACGTAAACATTTACCAAAAAATTATGACATTAGAACATTGAAATGTAAACAATAAGAAACAAAACTGTCAAATTTCCAATAAATCATCTGATGAAAAGTAAACAAATTACTTGCGTGTAATGTTTACCGGTTTTTAAGATTATGAAATAAAGTCATGTTTTCTTTAAAAATGTTTTCGACCGTATTTGGTTATTCATTAATTAATGCAGATTCGAAAAAATAATGGTTTCTAAACGAAAACTGAAACGAATTACTTAGGGCACGATAGTTTAAGAGTGCGACAGTGAATCGCCATAAGAGTACATTATAAAAGCGTCTGCGATTCCGTCTGATAATGTGACGTCACCAAAAAAGGACTCCGGCCTGTAGTGTAGTGTGGCCTTGAACGGGCCAAACTCAGGTCTTGTTACTATCTAATGGCGACCTTTTGTTAGATAGCAACATCAATTTATAGCCCGATGACAAATGGCAATTGGACCCAGTTTCGATCCTGTCAGGAATCGAACCAGCAACCCTCAAGTTGAGGTGAGCGCTTTATCCACTCATCTATCCAAGAATCTGAAAATAACTGAGCAAGTTGGTTAATGTGAAGGAAGGCCAAAATGTCACATTGCTCAATGTCTTTATGTGCAACAAAAAGTGTTGTGTCATCTTCGTATGTGACTAGATTGTTCCTAGGGACTATTCAGAAATGTCGACGACGTATAGGATCAAGGCCGTAGCCAATGGGGGGGTTAGGGGGTCAGAACCCCCCCCGAAATAGTAGAAATAGCCTTGAAATTGTAGTAAATGGGGGTGGTTAGGGGGAGAAAATTCCCCCCCGAAATATTCTAAACCCCCCCCCCCCGAAATGGTGAAAAACGGCGCGGACAAACGCATAGGGGTCCGGAAACAGATAAAAAGGGTCCTTAATTATGATAAAGGGGCCGAAAAGCACACGAGTGAGTAAAAAAAGGTCCAACTTTTGACGAGCCGAAAATTCAGTCGGCGGCCCTGTCCAGACCCCCCCAAAAAATTTTCCTGGCTACGGCTTTGTATAGGATGAATAGAAGAGGACCAATAATCGAGCCTTAACGTCACTTCGCAGGTGTTATTTTGTACATAAAATGCGTGTAATGTTTTTATCCCATTATACCTGTAACTGAAATTACAGTTACTTGTTCCCAACCAGACAGGTCAAAGCCTAGTCAGGACAAAAAGGTCCCAATGATTTTAAGAGCTGCCAATTTCTCAATGAGAATTTACAAATCGACACAGTCGGAGGTCTTGAACAGCTCCGCAAAATATCTGAGAATGCTGCAGCCCCCGTCCAACGTTTAAATAGTGTTGCAGATAAAGCTAACAAGAGCTGGCTTGGTGGACTGATGAGGTCGGAAGCCAAATTGCTTTTCATAAAACAAATTGTTAATAAGATTCAATATAATCCAGATTAGATTTGCATTTACCTTCACCAGAATCTTGGAAACAGTGAAAGAAGGACAATCGATCAATAGTTGGAGATGTCTACTCATCGCCTTTTTTTGAAAATAGGTTTTGTTTTAGCTGTTATAAAGATTAAGGAAAAATGCAAGATTTAAGAGATGAGTGAGAGGCAAGGCCAACTCCTTACAAAATTTAATGACTCATGGAAATACCCTCCAAATCACAAGATGATTTGGCTTTGATATTGGATATATTAAATACTTGATACTTACTTGATACTTGAAGTCTGCATCGTTGACTGGAAATCCAGATAGATTGTGTCATTATATAGATAATCTAATCAACATTTTATCTCCCTGAATTCGGAAAAGCTGGACTGGGTTCTGAGCTAAAAACCTGTCAGACAAGTAGTGTCAAGATTTAAGTGAAGCTGTTTAGGAATATTAGAGAATAAGTCATTCACTCAGTTGCTAATTTCTACAGGGTTCTGAGAAACTTTCTCATTTATAAAGATCTAAAAATCACCATAGGATTTGTCTAACTTCTCCCTATTACCATCGATGATTGTCAAGGATTCTGCCAAAGCGTTATTTGCATTGAGGATGTTACCCTGAATAAAACCACATTTTGCTGATGTTACTTTTGCCCTGTAAACTTTCTTTGAGGCAAGGCGAGTTTCCCGGTCAAATTGGGATTTGGAAGCGTGCCAGTTTAAATAAAGATTGTTCTGTTCTGATTTGTGGTTGATGATATCATCAGTGACCCAACTCGTAGGCAATTTGGGTTTCAGCTTGGCTTTCGAGAGAGGGCAAGCACGTTTAACGTCAGCATAAATTTCGCCATCGTTCATCGCACTGCTCAGCTCTGCCATCATCCCAGCGCTCAAGCCTGGTTTTAAGTCTGGTTTAGTCTGCTTTTGAGTTCGTTAGGGGTTTAGTCTGGTTTTGAGTTCGTCAGGATTGAAGTTTTTAACTGCCCTCCTAAAGGCACTAGGCAATGGTTTGCTGTTTGTTGGCAATGATGGCACAAGAAGTGGGAAGGTATCAGCTGTGCAGTGTGATCAGAGATATGCAGTTCAATCCCCTATACTGTTACAAAGGGGCAATTAGTTACAAAATGTCAATACATCTGGCGAGCTATTTTCAGTGATTCTAGTTGGCTGGTCTATTAAGTCATACCATAAGTAATACAAAGGTTTTCAATTTGCTCAATTTCAGGGTCAGTGTAATGAAATGGTATATTACAGTCTCCACCATTCACAATTCTATCACTTAAGCCTAAAGAGTTAAATTTCCCTAAATATCATCAAGATTCAATAAAATTACCTAAGTTCCCATTAGAGCTTTTATACATGACGGAGAGAACAGTTTTCCTATTATCAGAACTAATTACAATACCCGAGGGCTCAAAATCAAAATCTGTAGAGAACTGATTGCCTAAACCATAGATTCTACTTATCGTTATAACCCATTAGTGACGGAAAATGTATGTCAGTAATCAATCTTGTTTATTAATTACTTTATTTAAAAAAGTAATTTGCATTATTTTATTTAATATTGCAAAGAATAATTTGTTCTAATTAAAAGCAGAGTGTTTATCGTCTATTTCAAACAACAGCCTGAAGGTTTTTAGACAGGAATGGAAAGTACCACAAATATATTGGAATCCTTTATTAAATTATCCTGTACAAAATAAAGGACTTTCAAACCTAAAATCCATTACATTCAGGACTGGAATTATATATTATTTTCAACTGTTTGCATTTGATACAATAACAATGTATGAATCTGCAATACCAGAATATACTGTTAGAAGTAGTGCAACATCTACTTTGTCAGCCAAAAATATTAATCATTGTCCCGAAGCAACCTAATAAGGAAAGTTTTGAAGGTCAAATAATTTGTTTGCTGAGAAGAAAAGTTGCTTTAGCAATAAAATATTATATTTCATAACATTTGGATGCTTAAGAAAAACAGTCATCATTAATAATTCAATGTCAGTTTAAAAGTATATTCATTTCTTGATCAGTGTATACTCATATCAGTCTTCATATATAATGCAATAAAATGTATAAGTGTAAGGAACACAAACGCCACGCTGCTTTCTAACATAATATTAATATATTTTTAAATAATAATACGACAATATAAGGGCCCTAAGTAGATGTTGCACCGAGACCAGCAGGCGACACATTGTGCTCCCAGGAGGAAAAATAAAATTTCTTCTCTACACGATCTCGTATTTCTCAGCAAAAAACACAGTTTCTGTTGAAAACTTGACGGGCTGCTCATCGTCAACTGTGATGACCTCCGTGGCCTGCAACGAAAAAGAACAAGTGAGGTCCCCTGATCTAGAAATGGAGAAATGTTGAAAGGTATCAAATTTTAAAGAATTGCTGTAATTGCACCACAATATAGTATGTTACATTACTTGGCCAAAAAGAACTGTTACACCGGACGAGCTTGATGGTTCCCGCGTGAATGTTGGGTTTTCATGCGAGTACGGTGTAACGCATGCGACATACGATACTCCATCATGCTAAGAAATGAACATATATTTTAATTATTACACATTCCTTACATAAACCACTGTGTTTCTCAATTATTCAAACCTAACCTCTAATATACAGTCAAACATTTGCTACTTCTCCTAGTAACATTCCTCTAAAAAGTAACCTATATGCATTAAACGTTGGTTTGCTGCAAATCAGCTGACTGTTTACTTCCGTTTCCGGTAATCGTAGTCCACAAAACTTTCTGGCCTAGGCCGGATGGCAATGGTTAACTTTCGAGCTAACAAAAATGAACAGAAACATGTTTCTGTGCCAGTATAATGAAAAGTAAATTTTTGTAAAAAAAATTTTTTTGGAGGGGTTTATCCCCATTTACTCTCCTTACGGTGGTCCTGTCCGGGTGAATACCACTTTACACTTTAAAATATATCAATTCAAAACGAAAAGTGTTTTTGCTTCTGGGGGCCCCAAAATAAAAAGTTAACATGCTCTCAGGCTAAGGTCTTACCATGAGACCTACAGTAACAGCTTCTCCCCTAGGGGAAATTCCCTATAGGGAATTGAATAAAGGATGTTTCCACTCACTCTGAGGTCGGCGTAGGGTTTCTTGCTGACAAACGAGACGTTGAGCGGGAAGAAGTCGCCGGGTATTGCGGTGGCAGCCGAGAACTCGAGCGAGCCCGTCCGGTTGCTGGCGTCGATCACCGCATGGCTCCAGGTCAGCGAGTTCTTGCGCGGGTCGTGGGCGTAGTCGCCGTCACACTCCGTCACCACGGGCGTGCAGCCGATACTGGAATCGACGGTTAATTAATATCCTTCGTATGAAGAGTTGAAATTGCAAAAAAATTAACTATTTTTCCGAGGTTATTTGTTAAGTCACAAGGGTTTTATGTTAGACACAAGGGTTATATGTTTCACAAGGGATAGCTTGTATTGAAGCAAAGAAGAATATCTTTATTTTCCAGCAAGTTTCCTAGAAAAGTTTTATTCTTTAATGATTTAAAATCCCAAAAATTGCTTTTAACATGTTTCATAAAGAATGAAATAAAATTAGATTATCCAATCACTGTTATTTATATGACGACATGTTTTGTTCCTCAGAACTTCATCAGGTCAGGTACTTGCAGCCGCATTAATCAATGTATCATTACACTGTGGCATGTCAATTGATTCAATAAAATATCATAGTCACTTTATTTAAAAGTTGTCATATCGTTAAAAGGTTCAAACTAATAAAATCTTGAGCTATGCTGGCTAGCACTAATCAATATCAGAGACTGAACAACACTCTAGCTCAAGATTTTATAAGTTTGAACCTTTTAATGATAAGACAACTTTTAAATACAGTGTCTATGATATTTTATTGAATCAATTGTTTTGCCACAGTGTAATGATACATTGATTAATGTGGCTGCAAATACCTGACCTGATGAAGTTTTGAGGAATGGAACATGTCGTCATATAAAAAACAATGATTGGATTTAAGGTAATTTTATTTTACTATTTATATATTCTAATCCAGGGTCACGATGAATAATGTTTCTTAGAGCTTGATTTTTCACAAAATTGCCAACAATGCACTCTTGCCAACACACTTAGAGACTTAGCAAGGACGAGAGTGCTCATGGTGTGATCAGCATGCCTCAGTCTTCCCCTCTCTCTAAGGCCAGTTTCACATTATCCGATTTTTGTCGGTCCGACAAAAAGTCGGATGTCGGAGAAGTTTTGGTGAAACAAAGAAATGTATTGAGCCTTTCACATTATCTGACAACGACTTTTAGTCGGTCCGACGCCCGGTGGCAGTCGGATGGTACCACTGGTTTGTCCGATGCCGGATTGAATTCATCCGACACATTTGGTAGCAGTGGAACATATGATCAAATGGCCGCTTTCACACTGTCCGACAGATATACTTCCGACTGCTATTTTTTTATATTCCTCATGCATTAACAAGTTTCAGATAATCTGACTGATTAGTAATTGTTTTATATATTTGCGTTGTTTGTATTTTTATAGTTTTTAAGCGTTGTTTGTTGGTCTATCAAACTATACTCGAAAAATAATTGAGCTCAAAACTATCAGCGATGGCAGAAATTGACAATGATTCTTTAACCGAACTGATTGAATTTAGACCCGTATTGTGGGATAATTGTATTGAAATTTTTAAGGCGAATGAACAGATAATATGTGATTTTGATTTCACTCGCTTTTTAACAATTCAACATTACTTTTTTAAGCCAAAAAATGTAACATCAACCTCAATGGTCTACACTTAAATATTGTTTACATTTAATTTTCCCTATGACTTCTTATAATATAAAAATAACTTAGATAGGTATATTTAACTTTTTTTAATGTAACTAAAATATAACGTTTTATTCGTCTATTAATGTAACACATTAGGGTTTCATATTTCGGTTATTTCATAGATTAGCTGTACGGTATCTAGTAATTGACATAATAACGCTTTTTTCATGGATCACAAAGATTCAAATTACAAGTTAATTTTCTCAAAACAACTGTAACTTACGGCTTCATAGAAGTTATATGAGCAGTGGAACATTTCAAACTCAACAAAAAATATATAAACGTAAGGAACATGCACGACTGATCAACTAAATTAAACTTTAGTCGGACCCGGTGTTCCGGATAATGTGAAAGGGTGCTTAGTTTCGTGTCGGATGGTTATTCCGACACCCGACTTTTTGTCGGACCGACAAAAATCGGATAGTGTGAAACTGGCCTAAGTGGCTTTAGAACAAACGCCCTGACTCGATAACAAATAACATTTTATCAGATGAGTAAAAAACAATCAACTGCAAAAATCACCCACTAGAAAATAAAAATAAAATTTTACACATTTCACTAAAAAAGCCAATCAAAACTGAAGCAAAAATCAACATTTTCCTCAGTACTTTGTCTAGTAAATACATTGATACGACGTTAAAATGATTAACACAACTTAACAGTTTACCAAGAACAACAGCACAATTTTTCAATAGTTTCTCAAAAACGACAGCACAATTTTTAACTTAAAAACACCTGAATACATTATGATGATAACAGAAAATACTACCACACATTTTGATTGTAATACTGTATAGTAATTTTACTCTCTTCTTTCTGCGCCAAATATCGCCATAAACATGGTATAGTGGTTGAACATCCATCTTGTTAACATATAGACACTAAGTCTTAACATTTTCCAACATTTGTTTTTAATCAAACAACTGATTGGCTTTTAATTTCGTTAATTAGGTGACCACTAAGGGCACTCACGGCAGAGGTATGTGTATGGAGACGTCGTTGAGTTCCAAATGTGTGTGCTCCAATTCGTACTCGATGTTGACATCACAACCTCCCTGCCCGTTCTCCGAAGGCCAGCAGTTGACTGTCAGGACAAAACAAGCTAATGTTAGCACAACCTAAAGAAGAATGGAATACTCTACAAATAATGTGGTAGCCTCAAGATGCAATGGTTTATTCAGTGACTCTGAAAACTTTTAATAGTACAGTTCCTTAAGATTGCCACAATTCAAGAAGAGAACATTTATCTAAACAATTTTTTTATTTAAAATGTTTTCATAAATTTTCAACAATTAACATTACAGTACACAGTGTAACAAATAAAATCACAAAACCATTTTTCAAAAAATCCCCAATAAAATTTATTAAAACCCATCCAAACAAATTATTACAATCTTCGCAAAAAAACTTTCAAAATCTCATAAATTTTAATTATTATCAGACCCTTGTAACTGAAAGTTTGCAACAACAAACAAATGTAAAGACCTGGTAACCTCTCAGGTTACACCCATAAAATACAGATACTCTGCACAAGACACTTGCATAAGTGATGGGAGGTACATATCTTTAACAGAAAGAGAAACATCACAGATCACAGAAATATGATGTGTAATATAACCTTGAAAAATAGTTACATTTATTACTAACTTGCCAACTGAAGCGCTGGCACTTCACTAATCTTGGTGTAACTAACAATCTTAGGGATAGAAAGTTAGAAGGAACTCACTAGAGAGTGGAATGCAAGAGTCGTCCTGGGACTGGAATCTCCACTTGAGGACTCCCACGTCGGTGGTGAGGGGGAATGGCTTGGAGGGGTTCTTCAACCCGATCTGTGACTTCATCTTGAACAGCTCCTTGTCAACGTTCGGATGTGTCTGGAAAAACAATATATAACATGAGGAAAATTTAATGCGGAACATTTGATCATTCATGAGCTATTTTGGATGGTTTAGATCTTCACAAAATTCAAATTATTTCAGAATTCCAATTCATAACACAATCTACTGCTAGATTTTTTTTACATATTTCACTTTTACATAGGTTTACTGGGATCTTTTCCGTTAATTCACCACCACTATTTTCTTTTGTTTTCCGTTAGTTCACCACCACTAAGAATCTAAAATACAGTAAAGAAAGTCGTTCTGAGTAATTAGGAATATTGAATTCGTTTTTCCTTTACCTGCAGTATTCCTTATGTTATCGCACTGCAATAACCGGACCGCGCGCTCAGCGGCCAGTCTAGGCAGTGGAGCGGCAACAATGAATTTCTTAAGTGTCGCAAGTGAACGTAAGAGTGAGGAGAGTACAGTGCGTTTTTTACGTTTATTGAGCGCCGGCTAATGTACTATTGATTATCAGTCGATGTTAGGACCTAACATAACCTAACCTAACCAACTCATCAAATACATTAAGTAGTTCTGGCTACCAAAGTAACTTAAAAGTGCAACAACGTAATTAATATGTGTATTGTTTTTGTGTTTGTGTGCCAAGAATAAAGTTAAAAGGATGTTATAATACTCTTTTTTGAACAATTAAACGTTTAAGTGGTGAGTAAATATATTATTTCGCAGTATTAGTTCCATCCCGATTAATTCTCAGTCTGTGGATATTAGTTTGTAAATGCGAGGTATAGTAGAAAATACTCTTGAATAGCTACTTACGCGAGCACATGTGGTGTAAAAAATACGGACCAGAAAATCTGTTTAAAAAAATGCTGGAACATATTTCACAGTTCAGCCACCACAGTAAAGAGGGAAGTCGTCAATTAATAAATTGTGTGAGATTTCAATTTCGTTGTTTATTTTCCTTTTTTTCTTGCTGTTTTTAAATAGGATATACTGTAAAATGTTCTAAGCTAAATCTATTTTAATTTAAAATAGAATTGGTGGTGAATTAACGGAATCATGAGCAAAAAAATAGTGGTGGTGAATTAACGGAAAAGATCCGTTTACTGCTATTAAGTATCAAAAACATCTAAATAAGGCCCTGAACAAAATATGCTAGAGTTTTTTTAGTTGTCCTAGCCAAAAGAGGTTATTATTTTATATGAATCATTGCAATTTAATCTTAACAACAGTGTACAAAATTTTAATTTACTACAATAGTGTAATGAAGTTCTAGTCACTCTCCATAGTTTAACAATAACTTTTAACGATTCCCTTGCGTGTTTGCGTCAAGCCCACCTGCAGCTGTATGCCTCTCGTGTCCTTGTTGTCCAGCACCACGCGTATCCGGCCATACTTCTCGTCGGAGATGCGCAGTGTTACCAACCCATGCAGCTCCAGGTTCTGCACGCCTCCGTCGCGGCCCACTCTCAGCACCAGTCGCTCCTCCTGTCGCAGGTGGATGCTGCGAACGTATGAGTCATCTGTTAGAACTAAGGTCCCTTCGCTGCGCAGTTGATGAAACAGCCCAAGCCAGCTAGTCACCATTCCCCACAGTTAAAACCTTGCTTAACTTCTGGCTGCCAAAAATTGTTATTAGACACTGTTCTTAACATTAAAGTTGAGTCCCAATAATTCAAACTTCAGTAATCAGGAATTCCGCTTGGTTCCAAAAGTGACCAGGAATCTTTTTACCAATAGCAAATAAAAGACGGATATAACATGGCAAGAGATGTAAAACGGATTATAAACTGAGGAGGTTTGCACCTTTGAAAAGAGATTTTTCCCTACCATTGATGTAGGTAAAGAAAAATTAAAGCAACCGCTGCTAGCTGGGAAAAAACTGTCAAAAATTAAGTATCAAATAAAGATCTTTTTCCATTCCATAATACTTCTTTATATTATTACTGTTAGAAATAGTTAAGTTTAATTATTTAAATATTAATTACTCCTTTCATCCAACTGATATACTCAGTATAAATACTATTATTATTAATACAGATAATACTTCACCATAACCAAAACCAAAAAGAACCAGACAGGGACTAATAGTCTTCTGTGATAGACCCTGTTTCATTGTACAGAGGTCAAAGTTCGTTTTCAACATCTCATTGGCTAAAAGTTCAGAAAGTCAGCAACAAACTTCGACATCTCTTCAATGACAACGCAGAAAATCCCAGAAGACATTAAATAAACTCTCATAAAAAAAGGCCATAGAGGCTTACACCCTACACTCAAAGAAACACTTAAAACATTTTCTAAACTCAAAGTACGTTGTGACAACTCACTCGTCAGTGTTGGCCAGGGAGGGGGGCGGCAGCTTGCTGGACACGGTCTGTTTGTTGAGTGCGGGCGCGACCACGTTCTCGCCCTCTGACTTGAGCTGGTCCACGAACGACTCCACATCTCGTGACTTGCTCCCCAGCTTCATGGCCTTCGTGCTCACGCTCGGCTTGCTGCGAACACAGAGAGAAAACAGGCCAGTAAAATTGGTTTACACAAATGGGATTGGTTTTCCCTGTATTAAACCGAGTCTACTTAAAATATATAACCCTAAATAGTTCATACATTGTCAATATTAAGGACAGCACACAAACACTTTTGTTAGAACTTTTCCAAACCAATAAAATCTTTTTGGGCATCTGGATAGTGAATTTCAACATTGTCCTTAGGACTTCATAAGATTTTTACCAACCTTTAAAAAATGTAATGGTAAATTTATTTTCAGAAAATAAAATTCTTGCTGAATAACCTTTGGTACTTTGGTATTATTGAGGCCCCTACTTTTAGAGAATTTTTTTGTAGGATACCAAAAATAATTTTATAATTGGAAAGAACATACTTTAATTGACTTACTGTCCAAATTTGACATACTTTTGATGAGCGGTCTTTGCATTCTGCCTCCCAGAAGGCAGCAATGTTGGCGAGGATTTAGTTGCACGCATCGCCGCTACTGCTGGTGGCCACACCCGATTGCCACCCTTATTCAGCATGCTGCGGTCGTCATGTTAGATTAAGTTACCATAAATATGTTAGTAGAACTTTCCTCGTTTCATTACAAATCAAACAATAGCAGATGCGCCCGTATTTTTGCCTGCCAAATACCCTCCAAGTAGACCAGGATCAGGTTGTTGACTGTAGTGTGCGCATCACCTGGTCAACAGGATTGGGTGGGCGAAGGTATGAATCATCTGGTATCATTTGATTCGTAATGAAATGAGGAAAGTATTTCTAACATATTTATAATAACCTCACCTAACATAACGCCGCAGCGCACTGTATAAGGGGGCCTTTGTATAATACCAAAGTACCTAACCTTTCTTCAAACAAACCAAGTTATAGGCCCATGATGTTTTATTTTATGCCACTTTTACTCAATTACAACTGGATCCACTTAACCACTGGTAACGTGATAGAGGTTAAGTGCATTAACATCCATTTCCTCCCTGAAAAGCTCAATTCAAAGGTTTTAACATAAAAATAGCAACACCTCTGATTAAAATTATTATTTGAACACATCCATTGTTGTGCTTAACAAGTTTGTGAATTATTATTTTTTTATGTTGCCTGCTTTCCTATTGCATTCCACCTTGTAGCCTAAAATTTATTTTGTTATCCTTAAGAAAAATTGTTTAGAGTGCAGATTATTTTTTGGATGTGGCATGAAAATTTAATTTGTTGACTACCTTTTCTACACCAGCATCGCATCTAATGCACCATGACGTTTGAAATGGTATATAGACAGGCACACCTTATAAAACAAGTAAATAAGCACGAAGTAAGTACCTAAGAAGTAAGAGCAGTCGCGAGTACCTGGCAGGCGAGTAAGGCTTATTGATCTCCCCCACGCTGGCAGAGTCCCCAATGACGGGGCTGGACGAGAAGGCCGAGTTGCTGCCGAACCCTCCGCTGGCGCTGACACCGAAGCCGCCGGCCCCGCCCTTCATGAAACCGCCGCCACGCTTCCCCGCCTCCATCCGCTGCCGCTGCAGCTCCTTGGCCTTCTCCCGCATCTTGTTCTTGGCCTCCCGCTCTTGGGTCTGCGACAGTCGGTCAAGTTAAAAACTGATTCTCAATCTTGACAGCGGTTGAGAACTATTACAGATTGCCAACAGTAGGGTACTTAGTGTGGTCGTTTTTGGGACGGTATTAAAAAGCTGGATGAGTTTGTGTTCAAACATTATGTTAATGTCTTTGTTGATTTTTGCAATGAAAGTTAGAGTATTATTAATATTAAGGATTTTTTATAAGTAAAATTTGGAAACAAAACTTCATTTAGTACCACAATAACTGTGTATATCTATATTAGATTGGTTTCTATCAAAGAGGGACAACCGTTTTTCATAGTAGTATATTTTCCTATGAAAATTCCAATAAGTCCACTATGTCTCTCTTAGATTTACTTTCTTTAACCAAAATTGCTATCTTAAAACTGACTTTTTTATTGTAGCCTTCTATTTGCATAAGTCTGGGCCTATGCAGTCAAGAGCGGACATTGACTGGTTAGGTAGTTTCAAAAACTAAACAATAAATTAGATTTTAATAATGCAAAAATAATTCCAAAATGAGTATTATGGTGGATTTGAATAATTTCTTCTGATAAGATTAATAATATTAACCATACCATGTTAAAATTAAAAATAATATCTACCTGGCGAACAGCTTGATAAACTTTTTCCTCGTGTGAGTCCATCTCAACAAACGTCCTGATCTGAGCAAGGTTCACGCTCTCCCTGTATCCGAGGGCGACAATCTCATCAAATGCAAAGATGAGATTGAAAGCATTGTCAGCAATCTCTGCCTCTTCCATACTGCGGCAGTACTCTGGGATCTGTTTGGCACAAAATTCAGAAAAATTGGTATACAGAAATTTGGTAGAAGTAGGGCCTAGAAAAATTAAATTTGAGTGCATCTGAGTTTTAGTTATTTCTTTCTTAGGAAGACAACAACAAAGTTAAGAGAATAAAAGAATTATTGATTTAGTTTTACCATAAAAATGCAAGTACACCTCTAAGAGCTAACAATTAAGGAGGTTTTAGCGAATTTCCCCTATAGGGAAGAAGCTGTTACCGTTGGTCTCATGGTAAGACCTAAGCCTAAAACCATCATAACTTTTCTTTTTGAGGTCCTCAGATGCCAAAAACACCATTCGTTCACTTTCATAAATATATATATATATATCTATATATCTATATATCTATATATATATCTATATATATATATATGTGTCTTTAAGCACGATAACTTGCGCAAAAATGGTCCAATCGGAATGAAATTTGGCATAGACGTGTAAAGTAGTAATTATTCGGACGAGTTCGTAAACCAGCCCGATCGGACCACCGGAAGGGGGGGTAAAGGGGGGTAAACCCCCCCAAAAATGGGTTTTTTGAGATTTTTACATAGAAAAATACAATTTTTCAAATTTTTATTGGCACCATTGAATTTGGCCCAAAAAAACAAACAATTTAGTATTTTGAATCATGGCTCTATGTCCATTGGTTGCCGAGATATTGAAAGTGGTAAACACAGTACGTTGTCCCAATGTTAATCTTATGGGAAATAAGTAAAATTCTATATCTCGCTTATTTCTCAACATATCTTGATAAAACTTGGTAAATGGCTTCTTCTAGTTCAGATCTACTAAATATTGAATTTAAACCACCCAGTTTTAATATACCTGTAGCAGCAAACCTCCATACTCATTCCCCATGTTATTCTTATGGAGCTTACAAAAACATGTCAAATCTCGCTATGTTGGATCGAAATATGTTGTTTTGCACTTGAAATTCGCTGAGTTTGCAGGTCTGCTGCAACGGGGGTATTGTCACTTATACTCAAATTCTTTGCAATTTATTTAATGGTTCAATCTTGAGACTAGTATTTACGATAAAGAGTATTAGCAATTTTCCTTCAACTTCTGTCGTATGGTCCTCAATGTCATTTAAGATGTCATACTTGTCATCTTAAATGTCATAGACCTACTCAAATATGTTTTCAACGGCAGCTTACAGCTTTATTGAGAGGGATTTATTGATTTTAAAAGAGCTTTTTCACATGACACCATAAAAACATTATTGATTAATTTAGTTTTCAAATAAAATTCGTTAACTTAATTCAACAAAAACATAATTTTTATCTAATAATCCAGCCAAGGGTAACTTTTATGACAGGAAATAATTTAAAAAAATCTGTGAGCCCACATAACAGGCCTTGGTATAATGAGCAACTTTATTGACTGTAGACAGCAATGATAGTGATAACAGGTGTTTTGAACAAACATGAGGCAGTGCATGTTATTAATGAACAAAGGTTTATCAATGTAATGATCGTACATGGTTCTCTTCGACAGTGAATCAAATGTACTATCACACAACCGGAGCAGCCTTATTTATAACCCTTTCTGTAAATTAGAAAATGGGAAATTGAGGAAAATTGATTTAACAAATTGCTTAAAATCAATACAAAAATGATTAATTAAGTTCACTGCAGGATAGAACAATACAAAAATCCATCTTGAGGCTAAGGTTCAGATAGCCTAATTAATTTTCCATAACATTAAATTTATTTACGATATATAATTTATAGAAAATGAAAAATCCTTACATAATTTATAGAAAAGAAAAATCCTTACAAAGACTACACATCAATCTGGGTATGAAAACATTTTTCCCTCTGTAACTGGCATTGTCTTGAAACACACTACATATAAATAAAGTAACAAAAATACTCAACTTACTTGAAAATAAAGAGCAATTGGGAAAACTGAGCAATTCAAGTGATTGTGAGCATCTCAATAGTTGGTAGTTACTGCTTTAAAAGTGGTCTTTATAATAAACATGCATTGTCATGTTAACGTATATTGTTTTGTTAAAAGCCAGAATTTCTCATTCCTTCCAATAAAACCAATTTACTATTCATCTTAAACATAAGTGATAAAAAAATGATAAATATCGTTGATTTGATGTTAAATATATTTGAAAAGATGTGCAACACACATAATGTGCATCAATCCCTAAAAAAAAAACCCCGAATATATACACTCACCACTCGCGAGAACAGTCGCAGTGTCTCCAAGTCCTCGAGGATGTTGGAAGCTTTGGTCGTGATCAGCAACATGTAGAGCTTCTCCAGCGGCTGGTAGACGTAGCGGACGGACTCCGTCTCTACGAACGTGTGCTGCTTGCCGGTCGACATGAGCTTGGGAAACGCGGCCAGCAGACCCTCGATCCGGGCCTTGGACATCTCCACAAACTGGCGGGAGACAATCGCTGTAGACACGTTAGAATCGGGTGATATTCAAATAATGACTTTGGTTAAAAAAATCTTCTAACCTTCAATAATAGGTTTTTGAAAATTATTCACATAGTGCAAAGGTGAAAACAAAAAAAAAAGACTTAGGCCTATGAGATTTTAAATTCCTTGAGGAGATATTTCAGGTGAGCTTGTATAAGAAGGAAAAGTGCAACAAGTGAGATCGTAAGAGTATTGAATAAGGGAAAATAAGGGTATGTTTTGAGAAGCTGATGGTGAGCTATGTGATTTTTCAAAAAAAATATTTAGGTCTAGGCCTACTTACTTTTTCCCGCCTTAGTGCAGACGGCAGCAGCAATTAAAACCTGAAAAATAATTTAAAGAATCAGCCAATCTGAGATCTATGACCGAAGCAGCACAAACTTTCATAGTGATCACACACTACCTTCACTCACATATAATCATATGATTACAGTTTGCGCATTATATCTCCGCCTATGGCAGAGTCAGCTGGTTGCAAAACGCGGGGGGAGAGGGGGTACTTTTCTGAAAACATTGTTCTACAATCCCGCTGTTTGTCAAACGCTGTATTTACCAAAATCACATGTTCAAAATATCATGATACGTAAGTATCATTTGATCATGATAAGTAGTGTAGTAGTCAAAGCTGGAGATATAATGCGCGGTCTGTAATTGTATGTACCCACCACAGATGTTTAAAGCTAAAGTCGAAAAACAATGCACTCCTCCACCAATACAGCTGGCTAGAGCAATAAGTATTTTTTTAACAGTAAACTGAGCTAACATATAAAGATGATGTACCAATGTAAGAATACGTGGCTGATCTTGATTACTATCTGCTTTTTAACAGCTGAAATTAGCTTGGCTAAAGTCAGTTATGTCCAGTCATACTTTAAATGAAGTCCTGGTATTACGTTTGTTCCTCAAACATGGATCATAAGTATTTTATTGTGGATGCACCACAAGAGAGATAAAGATATATGAAGTACATCTTGGGCCAAATATGCAACTGCACACTGAATATAAGGTGGCTATGCTTTCATAGCCATGAAAAACAAAATAATACCTCTCCGAAAAACATTAACTTTGTGTTCCCTAAACACGAACATCAAGAAAATGTACACCATTAGGCTTCTGCATAAATTTTAATGATAACTTGGCCTTTAGCTTAATAGAACTAAAAGGTAGAACCAAATAATACATCCAGTTCCTCTGGAAAAAAAATTCTACCAAATCCTAAACTGAATAATTTTAACTTTGGTTATGACCAGACATGTTCTTTAGAAAACATGCCAATGTTCTAAAAAGTCCGGCTGCTGTTCCGTAAGCGGTCTACATTTTAACAATTGAAAATATCGAACTAAAACTCTGAAACATGAATATAGGCTGACCAAAATCATGATTATCTATATATATAAAAGCCAAAACCCATTGACTGACTGACTGACTGATCACAGTTTTTCAAAAACTATACAGCTTAAAGCAATGAAACTAGGCACAAATATTCTTCACAGGCTCTAGATGCGTACTAAGAAATGATTTTGTAATATTCTCTCTCAAAAGGCTTGAATATAAAACATTATGAAATTCAAAATGGCGACCATTTTTTAGCTTTCATAGCTTAATTTCTCATAAACTACAAGACTTTGGGCATGAAACTTGACACAAACATTCTTTACAGGCACTAGATGCGAATAAAGAAGGGTTTTTAAAATATTCTCTCTCAGATGGCTAAAATAGAGTTTATTATGAAATTCAAAATGGCGGCTATTTCAGTTTTTAAAACTATGGATGGAAGGTCTAAACAGTATTTTCAGGGGATAGAAAAGGTACGATATCCAATCTACTAAGAGAATAAAATGTACAAATTTATTTCAGCCACCTACTATATTTTTGTCAAATGCCACTCAATCTATTTGCATAGTACGAACCGCCCAAAGTACAATATTGTATTCTCTTAAAATAGTTAACCCGTCTAATAAATAAATAAATAAGTAGACCTTTCTTAAACTAAAATCATAAAACTCATTTTGGACATTTCATTTTGAGTACCGTACATTTACACCCACTAGAAACGGGAGTTTCAAAAATGAAATTAATTAGGTGATGAAGATTTCAGTTACAAAAATATACCATTACTACAATAATTTTGCCTTGTCGATAGGTTAGAGACCCGATCTTCAATGTGACTGAGAAAGGTTTAGGAAATATGTTTTAGCCAAGGCACTTTGGCCTAGCGTCTATTTTTTCTTACTGTTTTCAGTCTATTTTCAAAAACATATTAAATTCATATTGATGTTAAGTCGAAAAGCCGCCATTAGCGTCTTTTAGCGAATTTCCCCTATAGGGAAGAAGCTGTTACCGTAGTACTCATGGTAAGACTTAAGACCCAGACCATGATAACTTTTCGTTTTGGGGCCCCTAGAAGCAAAAAACACCGTTTGTTTGAATTGTTTTATATATATATGTCTGTTAACACGATAGCGGCCGTAAATATGGTCCGATCTAAATGAAATTTGGTACAGACGTGTAAAGTGGCAATCACTCGGACGAGTTTGTGAACCAGCCTAATCGGACCACCGGACGGGGGGTAAAGGGGGATAAAACCCCTCAAAAATGGGTTTTTTTGAGTTTTTTATATTGAAAAATAAAATTTTTCAAATTTTCGTTTACACCATTGAATTCAGCTCAAAAAACAAACAATTTAGTATTTTGAATCACTGCTCTATGTCCATTGGTTACCGAGATATTGAAAGTGGTAAACACAGTACGTTGCCCAATGTTAACCTTATGGGAAATAAGTAATATTCTATATCTCGCTTATTTCTCAACATATCTGGATAAAACTTGGTTTGTGGCCTCATCTAAATGAGATATAATGTTTAATAGTCTAAAATCACCAATATTTCCTTTTTTTGTGGCAGCAAACCTGCATACTCATTCACCATGTTATTCTTATGGAGCTTACAAAAACATGTCAATTCTCGCTATGTTCGCTTGAACTATGTTCTTTTACAATTGAAATTCGCTGAGTATGCAGGTCTGCTGCAACGGGGGTATTTTTGTTTTATATCCTTAGTTATGTCTCACTCTGTATTTGCAAATGGTAGATAGCTAATTCATACTATTTGCTAATCACGAGGGAAAATTTTTAGGGGAAACGTTACACCTTCTCACTTCATTCTAGAGTGGAATTACTAGCTTATGGGTGTAATTGTGCGCCAATGGCCCATAACCCAAATCAGTCCATTTGATAACTATTCCTAAAAGTTGCACACGGCATAATATGAGTTTATTAAAATTAGTAATTTTTCAGCGGGCAAAAAAATTGGGTGCATCGATCGGTTAACTTATAGTAGTTCTAGGAATTTAAATACTTAAATATATATACATCCTTATCAGTATGAACAATGGTTCGGAAGTTTGATTGGCATTTAAATGTCATGAAATTTGATCGTCTTGTTAAATTTCAGCAATCTAGCCTATATAGTTGACATTTAAACTATGCCTAAATACATTTTAAACTTCCATGGAAACTAACAAGATGTAAATAGTAAAGGCCTACTTGATTTTTAATAAAATGGTGCAATAAGATAAGAACCAATTCTTCAGTCAACCTCTCTTAACTAGTACAGCCTGAGCCAATTGAATTTCTTAAAAAACCTTCTCTCATGATTGTTTAATTTTGCCAAATAAGGCTAAAAAAGTTTTTAATCATGATCACATGCATCAAATGAATCAAGAGTGAAATATTAGTGGAAGCTAAACTCTAAGTTCTTCTGACATCATCATCAAAGGGTAGGCCCTGTTAGAGAAGCCAAGAAAATAATTAGGCCAGTTTTCATAAAATGCTAGTTTGGAATTGATTTTCTTGAAAAGTATTTAATTATCTTACCATATTTACTTCTCAAAGGCTTTATTTCTAAATGTCTAAACACTAAATTCACATAAACATGCCCCTATCCTCCGGTTGTGATTTGGCAGATCAAAAGACAGACGAGATAGAAAAACATTATCAGCTGAGGGCACTGTCGACGTGGGTCATAGCCTGCCAAATTAGAAGCTTGTGGACGTACAAGTGGTACGTTAAATTGTGCTATAAACATTTTTTATTTTGTCATATTTATTTTTAGCATTTATTTTTATGTTTGAAATTTTCATTTTATATTTTATTTTAAGTGAGTGATAGTGCAAGAAAAGATTTAAATATGTGTAGAAAAACATTGTAATGTATCGTAGCCATCATGAATGTATTCGGCAAAAAAGGGGGGCTAAGCCCGCTCTGATTTTAAACCAGTGACCAACGTAAAATTATTTTTAATTCAGCACTCGAGGGTATCGATCGGTCGGCAATTCGGAGGGAGTTGTGCAAAGATCAGGAATTTCAACTGGGGAATCCAAACTTTAACAAAAACATTTATGAATAAGTGACTTATGATGGTCTTTATTAACCTTTTATAAATAAAGGTATATAGTTTTATATCAATGAACCAGTATGACGACTGTCACAGTCTAATCAGCTGTGACTGTTTTAACCAATCAAACAAACCCCTCCCTCTGCCTAATCATGTTGTAATATTAATCACTAATTGATTTACTAATGGGTTTCGGCCAGTAAATTGATTCAGTAAGTAACTTAATTAACAGTCAATCATTTCCTCATAAGCTCCTCGCAACGAAATATTTCAGTGACACCAAGTGACCCGAAATACCAAGAATTCTAGTCTGACCCCAAATTAACTGCCAGAATCAGCAACACGTGCCGGGCAGACGACGGTCGCTGGCAGTGTTTCAGCTTTAATTATGCACTAAGTTACCGTCGGGGCGCAGCACCGTACAGAGGGTGTAGCCTCTAAGCGGGCGCTCCGTAGCCTCGGCCGCAGCCTTTCCTACGGGCACTCAGCACGCTGAAGCGGTCAGTCCCCGTTAGTGATGCGCAATTCGATTCTTTTCGGTGAATCGATTCATTTGAATCACTCAGTTCCAAAGTATCGAAAATTGAATCGATTCTTTTGATTCATTTGTCTCATTATCCACTGCTTACCAAATAACGTTGACTTTAATCGGTTTTTATGGAATATAAAGTGGTTTCTAAATGTTTAATTGCAATTAATTATTTTTTTTGTGTATTAAAACTATTTCCAACCTAAAATTGATAGGATTAGCTGCATTTTTAAACATTAAACCATATTGCTAGGTATAAAGTCAATGTTTAAACTGTTTCATATCTCCTTTATCCTTTAACATTCTTTACGTTAGAATCATAATGTACACTTAGAATGATTCTACGTAATGTATGAATAGAATTATGATCAAAACCGGCGCGTCGTCTGCGGCATGTTTTTCTGCAACTGATTCGCGCCACGAATCGATTCATTTGAAAAATGAATCATGACTCATTTGATTCACTCGATGAGTCGTTCAAATTGAACGATTCGTTCGCGAATCGCACATCACTAGTCCCCGTCGAGACGCAGCCGAAGTAGACACGCGTGGGCGGCGCGGGCCGCCGCCGCCGCCGGTCTCTCTGCCGCGATCGTGGCCCTCAGCCATGCTACGCAAGAATTAAATTAATAATTAATTTGGCCCTCTTTTTCTATTGATTTTCTATTGTGATTTAAGTTCGAAGTTGAATTGTAAAATAATTTGATCTGTGAAATTAATTTGTTTGATTGAGACTATAAATAAAATTAATTCGGACCCACGTGACTTTGGGTTTCATTGCTCCCACGAAGTTAAAGTTCGGTGCAGCCAGGAGGTCAACAGCTACATTGGCGTCAGGTGTGGGGTTCGAACCCACGCTCCCAACCGGGAACCAGAGCGTCTACCGTCTACCAGAACATCTATTATCTCATTCCGGTGTCAGTAAAATGGTTGGCATCACGACCGGCAGTCTCTCAGTCGAATCGTGGCCGTCAAAACTCTCGACAATTTTGCGGTCGGCAAATCACTTGGTGATATCAACGCGAGCAAATCTTTTTTTCATTTCGTAGCCGTCGTGGTAGCCGCCATACTTCACGGTATTTCACGGTACTTCACGTATTGTGGCCGGCAAAAATCTTGGTCACATCGCGACCGGAAAATCGCTCGGCTAATATGGTAGGTGGTAAATTTATCAACTCTCGTAATTTCACAGCTCGATCAAATTGTGTATGTCAAAACTGCGGACTGGGAGGCAAATCTCTCAGTCAAATAGTGGCCAGATTTTTTGGTCCAGTGCTGCGTGCTGCGTCCCGATCTCTAAAAGTACAGAGTATAAAAGATTCCAAGGTATAAAAGTAGAGACCATGATATTTAGCACCAAAATGTGGCCTAAACAATAAATTCTGAAAATTATTAGAAAATTACATTTTACATTAATTTATTGTGTATTTTTATTGCAATATCCTAATTAAGTGACAATTAATTAGATATTCTTGGCATTTTTGTATGTAATCGTCAAATATATAAAGGCCTAATACTTAATATTACACTTGTAGCTTTTACGCTATGGAATGTTGTTTGTTTTGTCGTCTGATTGTTGTCTGTTTTCTATGTCATATTTGTCATAGTAACACTTTTACTTGTAAATAATCCTGTGATTGTTTTATTTTTATTGTTGTTTTGATGGATATTTTATTATTATGAATACCGATTGATATAATTTTATTTATTCCTAAAGAAACTCAGATATTCAGATAACTTACTTATTCAAGTTATTGCTGTTAAAATAATTACTCGTGAATAGGTAGGTGTATAAGTTAATTTTACCATAATAAGTAACTTGTCTACTTTTTACAGATTACTCTCAAGTTGGTGACTGAACGACTGAACTTCTCAGTATAATTTAACTTAAGAGAAAATCCCTTTAGTTTTGGCTACCGTTTCCTTTCCATCCCATACCTACTGTACCTAACCTCAACAAACTTGGGGGCTCAGTGGGAATCTGGGTTGGAAAACCGACAGATTATCCGATTGTGAAATGAGGATTGAGATTTATGTATCGATTGTGTGCGATTGATGTATTGTGACTTGGATACATGGAGATTCGCCTCATTGGCAAGTAGCATGAGGCTTCGTCATAATGTGGCCGTAAGCCAACATTCAGAAGTTGGTGAATTTAGGTTTCAGGTTTTTGAGGGGGAAAAATGTTGGTCAGGGCTACGAAGTTCAAAAAACTCACTTAAGCTATAAAAACTATTTTGTACAAGAATGTTTTTTAAATCACTCCAAAAATGTACACCAAAAATAAGAGTGGGTCCATAATCGATCCTTGTGGAACACCACAAGAAATCGATTTTGGACTGGACAGGACTGACTTAATTTTGAATTTTGATTCGTGTTGAACTCCGGTAACTTGGCGTCTGTCACTGAGGTAGGATTTAATCCACCCCAGGGCATCACCACAGATACCGAGTTTGAGAAGTTTCTGGATGAGAAGATCTGCATCGACACAATCAAACGCCTTGCTGAGATCATTAAAGCATCTTATTACCATCTCGCCAGCATCCATTGCCTCGATACAGTCATTTACAAAATCTATTAACGCCAATTTAGTGGATTTGTACATTTTGTGATTGGTTTTTGTTAAGTAAAGTTTAGTTTGTCAATAAAGTCTTGTTTGTTTGAATGTACAAGGAAGTTTTTGTTAACAACTTAATTTAAATCATTTTAGTGAGAAATATTTTAAATTAACTTTTCTAACCATACCAGATGCAACACCAAAATATAAGCAAAGTTAGGGTTATCATAGTCAACTGTATAGATTTAGATATTTTATAACGAAATATCTCAGTATTTTCATTCGATTGTTTCATTGGACATTAGCGGAAGTGCAGCCAAAGAGCCATCTAACGACTTCTATGCCGACAGGCGTCAACTGATTTAGCTTCCGAAGTAAATATCGATACATCGATTTCTCAAGTGCAAAAACTCCTATTATTGTTAACTTTCTATTATTGAAAATCGATTTGAGTTTGAAAGTTCAATTGTTTGATTCAGTACAGTTGTGTCATCAAATTTCTTTCCAAACATTGTATTTTGTGTAGAATAGGCAGCGCCGTAGCTTAGTTGAAAGCGTTTTCTGGACTCATACCCAGCCGGCCCGGGTTCAACTCCCGGCCGCGGCTCTAAGCAGTTTTCATATACGGAAGTGCTCCCGTGGTTCGGAAGTCACGTTAAGCCGTTGGTCCACCTGCGTAGAAAACAAAAATGCGTAGGTATTAGGCATTTTCTTTTCTTTTTTTAGGCATGCGTAGGTATTAAGTATTAAGAACTGTCACTTAATTGGTGATCTCCCTCTACGAAAAGCCATACGATACTTTACTTTTTTTGTGTAGAATAATTACAATTTAAGACATTTAATGACAAGGGTTTTCCCCACCCAATACCACAATGCCCCCCCTTATCCCTGAGAGTAGTGATTAAATAACATAACAGGAAACGCTAGGTACCTATGTAAGGAACATATAAAGAAAGAACCCATTGAACGAAGTTAGGTGTGTGGTGGAAAGGGAACTGCAACCTTTGTTTTTACGTAATTGGAGGCCTACTTGCCATAGGTTTCGTTAATCTAATATCAACTATCAACTATTTTGTTGATTCATTTGATATATAGGCTAAGCTTACTGTTCCGACGACCGTCATTAATGAAGTATAAATAGCTTATTGAATAGTCTACCAATAGTTAAACTTTGATATATCATATTTTTATTGTTGTTATTTCTAAATTACTTCATTAGGCCTGTTGATGTTTGGTGGAACAATTTATCAAGTGAATAAACCAAATATACCTTACCCTACCGCTGTGGCCATTCAAACCGAAGTTGGTTTTTGGCCTCCGCAACGATCCTCCATTCTCAACGGTCTTCGGCTTGCTCCCAGGTTACTTGTAGTCTCCTGAGGTCTTTTGCCACTTGGTCTTTCCATCGTAATCTAGGTCTTCCCAGAGGTCTGGTGCCTGCAGGTCTCCCCTCAAATACGTCCTTAATAAGTGTGTTTTCGGGTCTCCTCACTATGTGGCCTGCCCATCTTAGTCTTCGGCTTTTGATGATGGCTACTACGTCTGGATGTGGGTAAAGGTTTCTTAGTTCTTGATTCCTTCGAATTCTCCATTCGCCATTTTAATTTATTGGACCATATATTTTCCTTAAAATTTGATTTTCAAAAACTATAAATTTCTTTTCTGAATTTTTGCTTAGAGCTAAATTTTCTGTTCCATACAGCTAAACTAAACCATTCAATATTCCATACAGAATAAACCAAATATGATAGGTAAAAATTTGATTTTTGATCACCGCTGAGGGTCATGTTTACTATGTGACCTGTCTGTTTTGAACAGACCAGCCTATGCGGACTACACTTAAATGCAAAATTGATCTTCGTCCTCATTAAATTATCTTGAGAAGACCAGGTCTATCTGGTTCACAGTTCAGTTACTAAACCTTACATCCGGTAAAAATAATTTCTGTAGAGATACCAGGAGATCAGTTATGGAACTCGTAAGGGAATTAAAAACCAAAATTTCTTATACCTTCAATAGAAATAAGAACAACTTTTACAGAGATGGAATATTAGGTGGTAATCATAGAGAAAACCTTGGACCATGACCATTGGCTGCACATTTTGGCTTAACACAGAAACACTTTCTGCATCTCATCATATTCAATTGCACCTTAAATTATTTTCGTATATTATAATATATGGTTTTATTTTTAATTTAATAAATTTTGTCTACCCATAGTCAAAGTTGTAATGCTTTGTTGTGTTTTTAGCTTGTTTACATTGATTCTATTTTGTTTCAGGATAATTCAAAGTTAAAATATCTGCATGAATCCTGATTAGAAGGATTTTGACAATGTCATCGCTCAAAAGGAAGCTTTCAGAGCCTAACAGTGTTTTAAAAAGTCTCTTTGAACTTAAGGTCAGTGGCACATTGTGCGATGTTCAGCTACATGTTGGAGGAACGACCTTGATTGCACATGCATGTGTTCTTGCCTCTAGCAGTTCTTACTTCCTTGAACTCTTCAAGCTTAATCAAGAGATTCACTGGTGTTCTAGGAACCCATTAGTAATCGATTTGGAAACTTTGTCACTTGATTCTAAAGTGATGTGTGTGGTTTGTGTTTCAAAACTAATTGATTTCATGTATCTTAGAAAGCTAGTAATTTTGCAAGATCATTATGAACACTTCATTAAAATAAACAGATTATTCCAAGTCATTGACTTCTTGCCATTGGGTGAGAACTATAAGAGGATCAAACTAAATAAACCTGAAAATAATTCAGACAAGACTGAAATAGTTGAAATAAATAAGAATGGCACATCAGATTCATTTTTTAAAGAAGCCCCTTCTGTTAGTATTTCTTCAAACTCCTCCTTACCCATCCAACTTGATTCTTATGCCAATGGCATTAAAGTAAAAACTTGTGAGAAGACGATTAGAAAAGTTGAGTCTAAATTGGGCAATGCTGTTGATTTAGGAGAAGAAAAAACGCATGAAAATGAAAAGATTTCAAGAGCCTCTGACGCAAAGTTTAGTAATGAGAACCTTGAATCCAGTTTAAAGAAAACCTGCGAATTCATGTGTTGCAATCCAGAGGCAGAAGTGAACTCTAATCTAGCAAAATTGCGAAAGAGGCGAAAAATGTTTTGCGAGCTTTGTGATTTTTCATCGGTTTCAATTAAAAAAGTATTACAACATATTCAATCCAATGAACATTTTGTAAGTAATTGCCCAATATGTTTGAGAAAAATGTCCAACAGTCAAGATCTCAAAGATCATTTGGAGGATCATGTTGATTCAAAACCTTTCATTTGCCAAATTTGCAAAAAACGGAACCGTTACTGGGACTATCATAAGATGCACATGAAAATTCACTGCAGAAATAAATCATTCTATTGTGATTTTTGTCATAGGGGATTTGTATCAAAGCGCAGTTTGTCAGAGCATTTAATGACACACAAGGGAAGCTATCTTTGTGAAAACTGTGATTATTACACACCTGATTTGAAAATATACAGGTCACATTTACTTGAGCATGAAATAAAAGTTTCAAATAAAAGTGACTTAAGTTCGAAATTTAACTTTGACAGTGAATCCCATTCAATAAAGCAAAATACAAAAAGATTCAAATGTCAGGTTTGTGATGAAGGGTTTACTCAAAAGAAAAATTTAGCCAGACATGTTAAGTTAAAGCATTTTGATGCAACTAAATTCAAATGCTCCATGTGTTCATTTGTTTCCGATAGAATTGATTTAGTAAGTAATCATATGAAGAAAAAACATGGATGCACTCTTCTTAAGGAAAAGAAAAAATCTATTATTAAAAATAAACTTGACAAGGACAAACAAAATAGATCTGAGTTTGTTGGTGTTCTGATACCTATACAGCTTGTTTCTGACAATTCTAGTTTAAATTCATTCGCTCCAGATGACACTAAAAAGGATTTAACTTGTACAAATAGTGTGAAATATGTCTCTAATGAAAGCAACACCTTTTTAAGTACTCATGCTGTTATCCATGAAAATTCAAGTGTAGATTTAGGAATGTATGTAGAAAGTGAAGTCACCATCAATGCTACTGTCGAGCACAAAGCAGTGAATGACTTTTATGGAATTTCATCAGATACATTGCAAGAGGATAATATTTTAGTAAAAGGCTCAAGTGACATTGAGAATTGTGAAATTAGTCAATCTGAAAAATTGAAAAATATCCAGCCTGATTTGATATCAGTGTCCCATTCCTTCAATGTGAACACAGAATCTCCTAATAGCTCTCAGCCATTGAATGGATCACTCATAAGCAAAGTGCCAGAAAACGTTAACAAAGAAGAAGTTATATTTGAAGGAAACCGATATATTTGGTTGAATGAAACAACTGGTGAACTTTTGAACTATGAAACATTTATGAACATGCAAGCACAAAAAACCTTTTGCAAGGGAAACCAAAAAATTTCAGGAGGAGAAAATTCTTCCTTGGAGTTTAGTGAAAAGCTAAAAAATTCATTGATGAATGAAGCTTCTAAAGAGTGCTCCACTTTAGACTTTATTGATGAAAATGAAGAATGGCAACTTCCACAAACTCCTCAAACTAGTGTGGTCGGGTTTGATGATGGTGATAATATATTTTCTTGGAACCAGATTGATAGCAGCTTTTACTCAACTTGGGTTTTGAATGAAGCAACTGGTGAGTTAAACCCGGTCAGTTTTTTTAGTATTCAACCAGTAAGAAGTCATACGGAATTGGGATTGGGAGAAAAATGTAAATCTACTGCACCACTGGAAGATGATGATACGGCATTGTTCTTAAATGAAGGCACAGGTGACTTATCAGTCATATACTTTAAACCAAATGAGCTAGAAAAAGATGAATCATGTGCACAGCCTTGTGAGAAGCCCACTCATGATAACTTAGAAACTCTTTCCGAAATCTCGGATAACGATAGTGATTTGCTGAATGAGGAGTTTATGCGAGTTTCGGCAAATTTCATGTCCAATGAGGAAAATGAAAAGTTTTTGAATGAGTTAACAGGAGAATTTGATATTGCAAATCTAGACAACTATCAAACTGAAGTACTCAACCAAGTTTCAGGAAATGAGACTTACTTAAATGAGGAAACAGGTGAAATTTCGTGGAACACAATGGATAATAATGAGAATCATGATCTTTTTGCAAAGCCCGATGCTTTAGAATATGATTTGGATGATTCATTGAACTGTGAAGATTTTGAACCATTTTTCAGAGATGTGAGTGAATTTTCATCCCAGTTTTGCTTGGACAAGGCTTCTGAAAACTGGAAGTCTGCGGAGGAAGCAAGCGATGCTTTAGTATTAAATGAGTGCACTGGAGAGTTGGTAAAGAAAAACTAAATAAGCAGAGCATTAGACTTAAAAAACGACATGAGTTGCTTCGCCAGCATACACTGAGGTCTAGTTTACATGGTGACAAGTTGGAGTGACAAGTAGCCAGTGAAAACAAAATAATCCTACTCTGTTCTTCACTTCAAAGGCTATTTTATTTTTTAGCTCTTTGTCTCACACACTTATCACTGTGTAATGCAGGCTTTAGAACATAACATTCAAGCCTTACATTCATAAATTATAAAAAGTATTTGAAGGTATTTTGAAGTTTATTATGAATATAAGTCAGATAGCTTATATTTAAAGATGTATTTTATTTTAAGCTATAAAAGATAAAATGTTTGATTATTGATTTTTGGTACTTACAATATTGATTAAATTATGAAGTGTGCCAATATTTTACCTGAAATGGATTAAACAAGATAATTTAAATTTTTGAACTAAACAGTTCCTCCAACAACTAGTAAAATCTTAACAAATTAATAATAAATTTATAATGGAATAGGTCAGTGGGTGGACGCTAAATTTAGTAAAACCTCACTTATTCAAAATTCGGGGGCAGCCAATTTATGACAAATTACATGGATTTTAACATATAAAGAGTTTCATAGAAGTTATGGTAAATGAAATTTGAATTATAAAGGCACAAATTTATTTATCAAAAACACAACAGTTTTATAGTAAAATGAAAGATCTGTATCAAACGTTATATTGTCAAACATAAAAAATGCAATTTAAACAAAAAATTGATGCTTTGAAACTATATATTTAAAAAAAGAGATTACTAAAAAATTACTGCAAATCTTTTTAGTGATTACATGAACGGTAAGAAAATATTGTATTGTTTACTTAAGTTGAACAAATCTATAACCCTGGATTGTTTGTGATTTTATAGTGTGTTTCCAGTTTTTCTGTGTTGCAGAAAACTGAGGATAGAGAGCTAGGATTCCCCTCGGTTCATTTGTCATTTGGCTTGATAACAATTTTAGAGTAGGATTCACCTAAGTTGGCCAAAGCATGTACTAATCATCTCATCAAAAATTTTTATACAAGTCACATTGAAAACATTGTTGGTTCCACATGGTATTTGTTTACATTTTCTCCGAACTGTCAAATCACCACGTTGCATTTGTTTACAATATTGTTTTATTGTCATTCTTGGCAATCTTATAGGTTATTGGATGTTAAAAATATTGCCTATTTTTATAATTTTCTATTTTTATTGCATTTTTTAGCGGTAAAGTTAAATTTGATTCTATTTCTTGATTGACATTTAATTTAGTTTGTTTAGCTGCTTGTTTATTTTTTACTGGACCAATTTAGATAAATTTTGAACAAAATATGTGACAAGTCAGATGCTGATTTGCTGCAAGTTGTAAGGACTAATCATAAACAAACCTATTTTTCTTTGTACAGATTATTTGATGGTAAAATCTAAGACTAGTCATCATGATATATTTTTAATTTCAAAAAGCCCATGAGTAATATTTTAGGTTGCACATGAGAACTTCCACGTGCAATATTGCATCAGAACTTTCGCTTTACTGCAAGTTTTATGCTAAAACAGATGTTTGTTAGCAATGTTTTTAGCACAGTTGGATTTTATGCTTAAGTTCGTAAGAAGATAATAGTTTGTTTACTTTCGTTTTGGCCAACTTACGTGAATCCTACTCTAATTAATTTTGAAGGCTATATTATGTATAAAAATATTTCAAATTACCGTTATATTTTTAAGAATATTAGAGGTTTTAAAGGGAAAAGACAAAATACATTAGGGGGGTTTTCACCATCCTCGTTAAATTATTACGATAAATGCTAAACGGTATTTTTTAACATTGTGCTAAATGTATAAAATCAGCTGATTTAAGCCTTTAAAATTTATCGTATTGTTTTACCGTTGATGGCAAAAAACCCTACTAATTTTAGAGGTTTTTTTTAATTATCGAGGTTTGATTTAGTTTGAACTGATGTGTACAGTTGATGGATTAAAAAAATATATTTGGTTAATAAATACCTATAGAACATATACATACTTAGCCTACCTTTATCAAAATGTATTAATTTTTATTATTAACAAATCAAGTTAATAATATATTTGCCTTTGTAATTTAATATTGCATTTGTTTTTATTTTAATTATTGTTTACAAGACCATTTTTTATTAAATTTCTATTTTTCATTCAAGCAAAGTGTATTATTTTCCTGACTACTCACTTATGTAGAACATATTCACCAGGTAAAATTTACATCATTTTTACTATTTCCTCTTCCTATGTTTGAAGTGTTTACGGTGCTCTGCCTAGACCACACAAAATACACGCTTTGCTGCAGCCCCTGCTGCTTATAGCAATGGAGAATAGAAGTAAGACATTATAGCTATACATATTTTTTATCAGGCATTTTAATTAATTTGTTTGGATATTTTCTTTTTAAGCTCATAGCTGTATTGCTGTTAGACTCTCCACTAATGGGATGTCACGTCACAGACCTTGCAGTGGCCTGTGCAGCTTTAGTTGAGGCTTAGGTTATGCCCCCTCTTTAGTTTAATGTGCTTGAAAATCAAGACCAGGCTCTCAGTAGTCATAAGAATTTGGCTTTTCAATGCTTTGTAAAATGTACTTTTTTAATTTATTGACCCAGATTTAAAAAAAATTACATTTGCTAAATGTAAAATGTATTTTGCTAAATAAATAGAAAGACAACGTACAACGTTTTATTTATTTTTATTAACAAAATGTGAATCTAATCTTTTTTGAGTATATAAAGGAAGAGGGTGGAAAAAATCAGCAAATTATGCTTTTCAATTTTATTGAGATGGTTGGGATCCTCAATAGAAATCATGGCCACAGTTTTATTGTCATGTAAATTCAAATGAAAAATTTCAAAAGAATAAAAAAACATCAAGATTATAACTCAAAAACGTTTGCTATTTCAATAGACCTAGAGTCTTTTAAAGTTTCTATATACTTTTTGTTGAGATCCTGCATTGTTGTATCAAAGCTAAAATGTAGTCATGAGTAACCTAATTATTTTACCAAGCAACTAAATTTATTTACCAGTACATCAAAGTTTTCTTTGATTTTCAAAAACAAAAAGTTTACTTAAACAATAAGTTAGCTAAGAAATAAATAACTTAAGAAAAAACAAATACTAAATTTTATATTGTAACATGTAATACTTGATGAATATTTTACTATTTGTTTGATATTTAAATTAATCTGAACAAAATAAAGACATTGAGTTCTACAATCTGTAAAATGTAAAATATTTATCAAAAACTTAACACTACTACCAAACTATATATACATACATTAAAATTTTAATATTTACAAAATATATAAAAATAAATACTAATTTAACTATATATTAACAGTCTCGTTTAAGGTCCAAAGGAACCTTGTCATATACTAAAGATTGTATAATGCACGGTAAAATGTATAATATAGACCTGAGCCTTGGAATGAGTGCTTATACATAACTGTATAGGAATGTGGAAACATTTACAGAATGCAAGATATTGCCTGTTTTACAACTGTTAGCTGTTTGATATTTGGATGAGTTCAGTCTCACTCACCGGTGAGTGGTAAGCGTGGTAGTGAATAATTTACCTACCAGTGTTAGTGGTGGATTTACCACCAGCTGGATTTCACTCACCATGTGGATCCACCCACAAATTTCTTTGGTGGGTTCGGAAAGTAAGCGGAACTGAGGTAGTAATTGTTGATCGCCAAGATACGGTTGATTTGCGTTCACGGACTACCATGACAATGGTTCACCGGTGAGTGTGGCCGAACATTGCTTTACAAAGTTATTTGCTAAAAGCAAGATTATCAAAGTAGTATAAAATAATAAAATTCAAAATACATAAGTTGAATAAAGGCTTGTTTTATAACTATTGATATAAAAAACTACTGGTCCTTGTAAACATATGATTTTCAGAAATGCTCTTTTGGAGCCCTAAGTTTGGTCCCTTTGTGATTCAATAGCTATGCCAATGGGATTGAGTACACCTACAGGAAAATCCCTTTCTCACAGTGTGCTTATATTTTCCTTCAGTTCACAAAAGCCGGGAAAATGTTTATATTATAGGAACAAAATGTTTGTATTTGGACATTTTGATTTGTTGATTGATTGATCCCTGATTTTTATAAATTTCAATTTAGAGTATAAATGTAAAAAAATGTTAAAATAAAATAATATTCAATTCTATGTTGCATGGATTGTTTTAAAAGTAAATTTGTCTGTTTTTTTCTTTGATAAAGGTTAATTGTTTGATTATACAACCTTAAAGTTGATTGCAAAAGTATTATGATTTATCTAAATATATATTAACGTAAGATCTTCACTGTATATCCGCCTCAGACCTCACAACATTCAGAGACTTCTGGACCGTCCTTGTAAAGTCCTCTGCAAAAGACAAAAACAAAATTTATCATTTTCAAGAAATATCCACAAGTCATCTTAAATTTCCATAATGATGTATAAATCCTGACATTACCTTCATCTTCATACATTATTAGAAATCCTACTGTTAAAACATCCTTCTTGGTTTCACACATGAAATATTTTCAAGCAAGACAGGATGGATGAGGGAAACCCCCCATTATGTTACCTGCTGAAAAAGCACACCGAAAAGTCAGGTTGAAAGTGTACCCTTTTCTGTGTCTAAACAATAATAAGTAAAAACACTTTTTATCAGATATCAGATGTTAGCATAATAATTGTGTTTATGAAATTGTATAGGCCTATTGATGTAAAAACTTACCATGTAAAGACGTAAACCATTTTGGTTTTGACCTCCACTTAATTCCGATGTAGTAAACTGGGATTCCAGAGAGGATTATGATCACAGCTATGACTGAAACAGAAAACAATTGCCATTTATAAAGAGAATCATTATCAAACTACACATTATTATCTAATACCCCCGTTGCAGCAGACCTGCATACTCAGCTAATTTCAAATGCAAAACAACGTATTTCAATCCAACATAGCGAGATTTGACATGTTTTGGTAAGCTCCATAAGAATAACATGGGGAATGAGTATGCAGGTCTGCTGCTAAAGGTATATTAAAACTGGATGGTTTTAATTCAATATTTAGTAGATCTGAACTAAAAGAAGCTATTTACCAAGTTTTATCAAGATATGTTGAGAAATAACCGAGATATAGAATTTTACTTATTTCCCATAAGGTTAACATTGGGACAACGTACTGTGTTTACCACTTTCAATATCTCGGTAACCAATGAACATAGAGCACTGATTCAAGATACTAAATTGTTTGTTTTTTTTGAGCTGAATTCAATGGTGCCAACAAACATTCGATAAATTTTATTTTTCTATGTAAAAAACTCAAAAAACCCATTTTTTGAGGGGTTTATCCCCCTTTACCCCCCCTTCTGGTGGTCCGATCGGGCTGGTTCACAAACTCGTCCGAATAATTACTACTTTACACGCCTGTGCCAAATTTCATTCCGATCGGACCATTTTTGCGAGCGCTATCGTGCTTACAGACACATATATATATATATATATATATATATATATATATATATATATATATATATATCTAGAAATTTGAACGAATGGTGTTTTTTGCTTCTGGGGGCCCCAAAACGAAAAGTTATCATGGTCTCGGGCTTAGGTCTTACCATGAGACCTACGGTAATAGCTTCTTCCCTATAGGGGAAATTCGCTAAAAATACTCTGGATTCAAGATTATGAAGCGCTGTATTGATCATGGAGTCAATTCCACAGTTGCAATTTAAAATACGCTGGAATGTTCTTCTCCACATTTTTCCTTGACATGTAAATTTCCACTTCTAAATAAATGAAGGAGGGGACTGTTTGGAGAAAAAATCCAGAAGTTGTATCAAAATAGTAAGGATTGTAACTGTACCTATAGATTAAACACATTATATAATCAAATTTTAGTCAGCCTGGATCGTTAGATTGGGAGTGGGAGCCACTTACGTGTATTGTACGGCTGAGACACGGAAGGAACAATGACTAGGAACGTAACACAGACGAGGAACGCTACCGGAACTGCTAGGTTCACTTTGATAGGTCTTGGCAAATCTGGTTTGGTGTACCTGAAACATACAAGTTGGTTCAGTTGTGATTGATTTAAAAAATATATATAATATAATACAAGTGTTATCTTGAGGTTTTTAAGAAATAAATTCTTAAAATGTGACAATATTTTTACTAGTGTTTGTAACAATAAACGTTACAGAGTTTATAAAAATGGTTAAAACTATATAATTGATACAAATTTAAAATTTAGAAATAGGAGTTCAGTTTCTCAATCTGGTGTAGAAATGGCCATTTCAGAACCATATTAATTTGTAATTTTCTGTTTTAATTTTGATTTTTGTGGTCATTCACCATCACTGATTAGTGAAAACAAGTTTCATGACATTTCAGGATCGATCTGAAATCTGATTCTGGTGGAAAAGAACCTAGAACATAACAGGATTAAGCAAACACAGCCAGGAGAATCTAAACGAAAAATACTTTTTCTTCTTGAATACCAAATCAGATTTCAGACTCCGAAAATTTTTGAAACTTGATTTTACTAATCAGTGATGGCAAATGTCTGCAAAATCAAAACATTAACGCATTAACCACCAACAATGTATTCCAAAGGAGGAATCATAATTTTAGCAAAAAGATACACTGGCCCTTCCTATAACCTATCACTTGAGGTAGTGTCATTTTGGGTCAGCCCAGAACTCATTGGATCTGTTATTTATCTACAAACTGAGAATAAAAATGTTTTTAAGTTTCCAACTTATTTAAAAAACGTGTGACCTCATGTATAGCAATCCCACGATGCAGGCACCCACGGACAGCCACAGCGTCTGGCTGAAGTAGTTGATGAGAGCGAACACGTCCGAGACTGTGACCATCACCAGTGAGACGGCGCACTGCAAAAGTATAAAGTAGAGCATATTGCAGTGTGACAGGACGGAGGTTGTTTTTGCCAAGGAATTATAAGTATATGGGGACATAAAATCATTGCCCCCACAAGGGTGGGGCTGGTGCAACTCTAGTCACAGGGCCCGGGCCCCTGTTGTTTGCCCAGATACTGTTGTTTGCATATTAGTGTACAAAAGCGTGCTCGGGCCCAACACAATAACAGCTCGGGCCTCAATTGAATTTTAATCTTGGTCGGTAAGGGAAATAATCAATCTCAATTCAATAATTTTGCCAAATAAGTTTGTTTTTAGATTGAACTATTGGCCTTAATTACTCATTATTATTAATTATCAGTTCAAGTCAAATTTGAAAAGGGTTGAAAAATTACCAAGTCATTTTGAAACGTAGCTTAGCACAAGCACACGAACATAGGGGGGCCCGAGGCTGTTCCTGGATGCAGGGCCAGCAATAGAATTTTGGGGCCATGCATAAAATCTCTGCCAGAAAAAACTATAAGCACTATTTGAATTTATGTATAATAACAGTTGTATGTATAATGGACTACATGTAAAATTTTCATTTCATGTATTACTGTTACATTTCATAATAAACATTAGAAAAAATTCTTCAAACCAAGATCAATTAATATAACTCAATAATTCAGAAAAAAAATTCAGTTAGTTTTTAGGATCGACTGGACTAATAATTTTAAAACAAATCACATAACAATTCATCATCAAACTTTCACTTACACGGCTGGGCAAACCAAAATTTTTTGTGCTCTAGGGCACACATGTACTATTAGGGCGAAATGGCAGCTGAAAAAGGAACCCAAACATCGGAACGGGAATCAATTTCATAAGACTATGTGATGTTTATTTTCGTATTATGTTATTTGGTAACAGCTGGTGTTCCAGCTGTGTGTGGAAAAATAAGTGCTGCAATCTCTAGTTGACCCTTAGAACTATTACAGACCGTTCATTTGCATAGTTGTAAACAAAGTGAATGAAGTTTGATACAAAGATGTATAGCACCACTGTTCCGAAAATTTACCCTCAAGTAACTTTGATACATACATTATCGGCAAACCTACATAAAAATACCTTTAAGTTGACACCTTACATTTTAAAATCCATCCAGCCGTTCTCGAGTTATGACTGTGTAAAGAAAACCCCTTGCATATTATATAGATGTGGGCGGATATATCCGTCCCAAATAACTAAATTTTCGGAAGATATATTTATTTCCATAGCCCAGGAAGGATGTTTGGTCTTTACTTTTTGAATTAGATTGATAAGTAGTTACATATAACTTTAACTAGTTTTTATTGTCGACTGTCATAAAAAAACAACTACAACCACCACTTACGCAGAATATGAGGCCAGGTATGGGCGTGCGCTTCTCAACGTGGATGTGGGAGAAGAGCTCGGGCAGGTGGCCCTCCTGCGCTCCGGTGCAGAACAGCCGCGCGGACGTGAACACCACGCCGTTCACCCCGCCAAACGTTGACAATGCCACAAACACCGGCACCGTCCAGCTGAACGGGCCAAACATGCGGTCACCGAACGTCTGGAATTGTAACACGTGGTAAAGATAACTAAGCAATTTATTCAAAAAAGCGGAACTTTGATGATTCCAAAATAATAGTTTGATCCCACTTTCATTGAGTTTATTTCAAGGGAAATATGACTTAAAGATGATTGTAGAAGGATGTGTGATGTGTGATGTGTGATGACTTGTGTAAATTTGTTACTGACTAAGACCCACAGTGACGAGCCTAGGGCCGTGGGCTTAAAGGAGCTGCACAAGCGGAATACAAATTAAAGGAAGTATAATTTTTTTAACTGTAGTTTATATTAAGAGTGTTAATCACCGTTTTTAACTTTCAAGTTTATTTTATGTGTGTCGTTATCAATTATGATCTAAAAGTCTTACACAATAACTTTCAATTCTCTGATTACAAAAGAGCGGATGGTGAGCCGCATAAAAGCTTGACCTGGCCTCACCATCTGTGAATCCGGCATTGCTAAGAACAAGTGATTCTTCAGCCAGGATTATTTAATTTCAGTGAAAAATGAAATTCTTATTAGGGTGGGTGCACCTGTGGATGACCACCCCCCAGTGAATGACCGTTTTACTTAAAAAGCCCGGTATGAGCATATTCTTTGGGCTAGCTAATTAAAAGTAACCGCAAAACTTGAGTGTCCCACTATATTCAATTTTGATGCTTCCTGCTATAGTGACTATCCCTGCAAGGCTTACCTGGATTTACATTCATTCTGTATTTGATGATTATTTAAAAAATGCGTTGCAATTAAATAATATTTAACATACTATCCTACCATTTTAAATCAGTTTTATTGCTGTGCATGTTGTGATTAATTATTGCTGAGGGCGGTCATAAATTGGAACGAAACTAGGACAAAAACCAGTGAATGACCGGGGAAAAACTTAGCGGTCATTCACTGGAACGAGATCAGTCATTTACTAGCTATGATCTCTATTCTCAGCTGAATTATTCTTATTCATTGTTGTCAGCTGATTTTTCAATTTTTTGACAGTTATTCAGCCAAAAGAGACTGTCATTCACTGGTGCAAGTTCGGTTAATCATTGGTGCAGTCCAGGTCATTTATTGGAGCATTGACATAGTTGCCTTTTAATTAATATTACAACCAGTATTCTCATTAAGTAATGTATTTAACTAATATTGTTTAATCCTTAAAGAATAAATGAACTTTCTATAGTAAAATGTATAACTGTGATTATGAAATAAGGGAGTAATGTCAAATCAATGTGAGACATCATCCTTAACCGGTCATTCACTGGTGCACTCACCCTATGTCATTAATATAGTTAGATGGATTTTAGTCTCAGATTTAATAGAAATGCTGACATTTTCATCATTTTTCTCAGAGTTCACTTAAAACATTATTTATTTTTACTTTTCTCTTTTAAATTATCAATAATGAAAGTTCAGACAGTTTTATGTTTTGAAATCAGAACCATCCAGATTGATGAGGAATGATACAAATTTTGGGAAATTGTAGTTGGTCTTTGACAGAATCATGTATAAACACATTATCGTAATGGTAAAACCTATTTAAAAAAATTTTCACAAAATTAGGTTTTTTATGTAATAATAATAGTGTAATAATGTAATAATAATGAAATTTTACATTTTTATGTAATAACTCAAATTTCATAAAATAAAGCTTGGGAAAAATATTATAAATGTCATGACAACTGTGATTTATTGAGGACAAACAAGAGCCATGTTTGTGAGAAGGTACATTTATTAAATTTAATTGGCTGAACATCATTGATTTTTTTAATTTTAATGATGTGTAGCCAATTAACTTGAATAACAGACACCATCATGACAAATACCTACCGAGAAGAAAGGTTAGTAAATGAAAAAACTCGTAAATACAATAAATTTTGGTTCTTGCATATTTTGCCTATTTTGTTTTGTTTTAATTACACCTATGATTTATTCAACACTAAACCATGGCTAGAAAGCAAAGCTATCTATTACTGAGTGCATGAAATAGGGTGGGTGGTAAAAACTGTAGAGTTCGCACACTATCCTATGCTATTTTAAACATATGATTTTGGTAAGCAAATAGCGGAACTATTGAATAATGTTTTCAGAAAAGTACCACCTCTCCCCCTGCGCCTTGCAACCAGCTGACTCTATCATAGCTGGAGATATAATGCGCAAACTGTTAACTCATCAAATTGTCTGCTAAACCTCAACTGAAATGACTAAATGAAATGTTTGTGTTGAACTGTCAAAACGTTGTTTACGTATTTCAGGGTCTTTTAGATACTTGTAAATTTGTGTTTACTTTAATATATGATCATATAATTGTTTAACAATCTAAACAAATAATAAGCAATAATTTTGCCAGCAGCGTCCTGTTTTGAAAGTTAGTTTATCTGATATAGGTTTCCCGCTCAGGTTTTTATGGATTTATGAGGCCTTTATATTTTTATACTTTAAAAATTAATAATTTCAACTACACCTGCAATGGCAGTTTTAGCAAATATTAAACTTTTCCTGTACAAATTAATTCCTACAGGAATGTTATTTTAATATTGACTTTTAATATTGGCTTTGTCATGATAACTTACAACAGCCACAGCAGGAGACGATATCATCTCTTCACTGGTCACGACGGCAAAGTACGCCAAGTTAGCGAGGACATAGACCAACGTCACCATCGGCATTGCAATCCAGATGGCTCGCGGCAGATTCCTGTCAACAATTTACTTTTACTGGCAGAACTCAAATGTAAATGAAAATGACAAAAAATTTCAGTTTCAGGTCATAGGTTAAGCTAACATTGGAAAATGTGTGGCCAAAAGAATATTGTTTTTTAGATAAAGAAGAGCACCTTAGTTATTGAAAAGTTAAAATTTTTTAGTATCAATAATCAAGGAACTATTCTTTATCTTAAAACATATTCTTTTGGCCACACATTTTCTAGTTTTAGCTTACACAACCAGAAGTTTTCTTCTTAGATTTTCATTAAATCTTTGTCAAAATTTTCCTGGCAAACAAACTTTAGTTTGAAAAATGTTCTTTGTTCTTTTTTAATAACTAAAAACTACTTTAAAATGTTTTATTTCGCAATAACTATTTAAAATTCAAAATTTCAAAGTAAAGGTTCGGCATACCAATAAATTGTTTTTAATTTAATATACTAAATAAATATCGATTGTTTTGTAATCAATTGATTTTATTGATAACTAAAAAAAACCTTTCCTCATAGTACATGATACCAATTTTGAAACAACATTTAAAAAGTCAGAAATTTAATTTTGAGCTTTTTTTATCAAGAGAACACAAAATAAACTTATATACATTGCCATAATTCAATCAAAGCCAGATGACACATTGATTTTATACTGATAAATTTAAATCAAACATGGTCACTATTTTTAAGTGTAGCGGAGTTGGTTCAACTTAACTGAATTGGTGCATATTTATCAACAAAAATTATTTCTTTAAAATTACTCCTTATTTTTAAACCAGTTTTAGGGCTACTTTTATTTTGTTTTAATTATTTCTTAAGTCAAAAGCACGAATAATAGATTTGTATTTGGTTGGGCTTGAAACGAAAATTTGAACTTGCTCATCAAAATAATTTTAAAATTACAGTTATCACTAAAATATAAATATTAAACCCTAATAAAATAAACAATGCAAGAAAAGGCAAGGAATTCGTATCACTAATAAAATAAAAACAGTGTATAAAATAGAAAATACACCAAACTAATAAATTCAAGCCATCTGGCCACAAAACCAGAGAGAGAGAATACTGTAAAAAGGGCATGTTTTATTAATCAAGGCTGAGTAAAGACTAAGATATTGGATTGTCTCTGGGGAGTTGTAGGTTTTCTTCACACTGTGAAGGAAGAAAAACTTTTTATAATTCATTAAACTCACTCATAACGATATTGAGATTGTTTTAGGCTAAAGTTTATTAGTTCTAAATAAGAGTTAGGCTGTATATCTCCAGTAAACTGCCGCACATATTCATAATAAATTGTCATATCCAATATTAGACCTTTAAAATTTTCAAAGTACTAAATTTGATATTGATTTTGAGCAATGGTGTTTTTTTATGTTAACTGAGTTTAGTTTTATTAAGTAGCACTGTAGAAAATAAACTGTGCAAGATTTCAAATTTTATAGATAAGGTTCATAACATAAAATTAATTACTGTGCAAGTATAATACTGGTCATTTATTTGTCACTGAAGGCCAAGCTGATCGCAGGAAATAAATAGAACTTTTAAACTAATCCCACCTACCGTACTGATTATAATGATCTTCGGAGCCAAAGATTATCATAGATTCTTCAGTAAAACCAAAGACTAAGAACAGTTTTTTAATTCATTATGAGACTAGAACTGTTAACCTAATTCCACATTAAAATCTCCATTGAAAGTTTATTGTTCATTGAGATAGGAGGTCGAAAGCCAAGGGTAACAGTAGAGTGATTTTCAGTGTTCTGTTTGTTGGAGAGCTCGGCAGTCCTTAACTAAGCCACTCACACTTTTCTGTCTGAGCTCCATCTTTTGTCTTTCCTCACGATAAGAAAAATATCGTCGTATTTTACGCTGCAAAGAACTATTTCATATTAAATCTCTTTTTTGTTTTCATGTTTTTTTTTGTATCATACAAATTAAATTAGTTTAATTATTATTTCATAATTTAAGTCTATGCTTACTTGTAAGGATCCTGAAGCTCTTCAGTAACGAAATTCAGATAATTCCAACCTCCGAAGGCAAAAAGTCCAGAGAAAAATGCTAATGCAATGGAACCGGGGTCGTAGTCCCCTTCGAATGCATTGTCAAAATGTGAGGTATTTCCTGAAAGAAATATTTAAAAAGTTTATTGCCAGCAAATTTTTAATATGCGATTTTTAATTTTTCAGCAATTGCATTTTTTAACAATAATGGTGAGTAGTCTTGTATTTGCTCCAACAAGAATAAAAATTGCAAAGACTTGGTCAGTTATAAAAATTTAATATAGTATTGGTAAACTACGGTCATTGAAGGGGTTTGATTTGTACAGACTGCTAGAAACCAGATCAAATTAGCTTCCTGAGTTTGCAACTCGGCTGTAATTGAATTAAATGATAATTTAGTTACTCCCACAGATACAGTGCAGCTTAGAATTGGAGTCTCATAGTGGCAAGGTTGAATTTAAGCAAAATATCTTTTAGTGAAAATCACCGTAAGAGGATCTGAAACCTCTATTGTATTTTTTAAATTTACATTTTTCATAAGGGCCTCCGAAAGCCGAAAAGTTTACTTTTAAAATTTCCAAAACAAGCCAAAACTGTTTAATTTTCTTAGTAAAAAAGTGACACTACTTTTGATATGACCTAAAATTTTAAAATTAAAATGATATAAAAATTTGAGCAGTTCAAAAAGTCTGATCAGAAAGCCATTAATACCTGTTACAATATGGAAAACTCCGGCGATAATGATGGCGAAGAGAGCGAAGAGCTTGGCGTAGGTGGAGAGAGAGAGGACTTGCAGCGACCAGCGGACACTGAGGCAGTTGATGGCCGTCAGGAGACCTGGGCAGGATAAAATACTATTTAATTATAGGTACTTTTTGTTGCTATCGACAATAATAATATATTTCAAAAACTATTTGCTGAGGTACATAAAAGCATATGAAACATAAAAAATAGTGTATGTGTTCTGTAAATCTACAGTTACAGTATTTGTGTGTTGAGTGAGTAATTGTAACATTTTCTCATGAATGAAAATGTTGCCACTCGCGCTTGTCGAGGGCAACAACTTTCACGAGGGAGACAATGTGCTTTACTCTTGAAATACACACAAAATTTTTCCCTTACCTGCAATAATAAAAATCCTGACCATAAACATAAATTTTACTAATTTAGTAAGTTATAAAAATATCCATTTTGTTTTGTTCTGCTATTAGCGCCTGCATCCGGGTAGCTGCACCAGTGATCAGCTAATTGTTGCAACGCTCTTATATACATGCTTAACTCTCAAACGTTATCACAGCTGATTGTTGTTAATGTTATTCTTATTTGATAATTCCTATTTCTGCCACTAAATCAGCTCTATTGAACCTCAACATTTGCATGTCTGCGTAGCAGTTTGAAGGCGGCGAAGGCGCTTGACTTTTGAATTAATGAGTTCAATGTTATTCTTATCGGTTTACTTATTCTCCCTAGGGACCATCATCAGCAAAAAAAATACAAGACATAAATTGGTCATTTATTTTCTTTGTTTATTTGTTTGACTACTGGTGAAATAGCTGTTTGCGTAGTTGTATAATGTATATCACCTCACCTTTGGTGTGGCAGAACGATCAAATTTTAAGATCATAAAACATTTTTAGCGGTGACTTCCTTCATTTTGAGCAGTCAAAGCAATTGACAGAATGCCCGTGTGGGTGTATAATTGCCTGTCTAATGCCCATTACTCCAATGAAGGACAGACTATTAGGGTGATTATATAATTTAATCAATCTATTTTATTGGCCACCAGCGGATATCGTGTGACAGCGTAGGATAAAAACTGCAAACGTTCATGCTTGAGTTCAAGAAAGTTTTCAAAACTTTCCCATTTTAAATTTTAATCGGAAATTTCACAGCAAATTTTTTGAAACTGATTAGATAGTGGCAGATGTATTCTAAATATTCTATAATTGCAAAAATCAATTATTCTGTAGGGGATTTTTGTTATTTTTTAACAGCTCAAAATCCGAATCCGATTGTTTGGTTAATCCGAACTAGCGGTTCGGAAATTCAAGGCATAGACTACATAAAAGTCATCTAAAATTAATCCAAACAAATTCATTAAATTAAAAGATAAGATGAAGGAACATATAACAAAAACAAAATGCTTAAAAATAAAAAAAAGCCAAAGGTGACCTCTTGTAATCGGCGGAATTAACTTTGCCATAAACAGACGTTCGCGCGATTGCCGGACGCAACTTTTTCCGAAAAAAAACACTATATAGCCCGTCGACGGAGCGCTATTAATTTTGACGTATCTCGATTCCACCAAACGTTTTCCTAAAACGAACTAGGTTCGGACCCAATTAGTTCAGATTAACGAGGTCATACTGTAACAGAACTAGTTATATTTTAGAGGAGATTTTGTTCCCTCAAAGACTTGACAATGAAATACTTGTAAATATTTTTAACTGTGATTGAACTCTAACAAAATTATCATGTTTTTGTAGCATAACATTTCAAAGGTTAAACTCTTCCAACTTATCGCTGACCTCTAAGAAAACATAAAGATCTTTAGTGCCAATGAATGAAAACATAAGCACCCATGGATAAAGGGGTGCAAAGTTAATACTGTACTTAGTTATCATTTCCAATTACACTGAACCATTTTAATTTATTCATAACATTGGAGACAAAAACGAAACACGTATCCCAAGACGAATTGAGAACCTCTTCCTTTTGTTGGTAGGTGGGGAAGTCGGTTAAAAAATGAAATGTTTATAATGTTTAAGAAGGGTTTTGCTGTAATGCTTCTAAATATATACCGTATAACTTAATAAACAGGTTGAGTTTTAAATTTGTGAATTAATTTTATTTAAGTATTGGAGTCACTGGAGTGTATACATTTTGTAATTGTTTGAAGACTATAGGTACTGCATTAGAAATCCGACACTGCAATGACCAAGAAAATAAGAGTTATATTTAATTTCTGTTGTATAGTCATACACCTTAAAGAAAACATTATTAACTAGTTTCGATCTATATAGTTCTGTCCATCAAACGTCAAAGAATAATTGTAATATTTTAGCACTTAATAAAACGCAAATGTAACATTTAATTTGAATAATTTTGGAAAATAAATCCTCAGTTATCACAATACTTATAGGAATAAAAAATAGAATCGTATGTTTTCTTGCCAGTCAAAAAGTGACCCAAAGTTTTCGGGTCACTTTTCTGGCAAAGGTGAAAAGGTGAAATGTGAAAGGCGAAGGTGGTCTTTTTTTGGTGAAGGTAGTGGCCGGTTGCATTTTAAATTCGAGGCACGACGAGCGTGGAAAATGCTATCACTCCCTAAAATGGGCCTTTCTTTTGTACTAAACGATACTTTTCATTAATAGCAAGTAAAAGTTGACTTCTCTTGAGAGAGGCAATCAGTTCATCGAGGCTTGAAATTCCTGTAACCCGATACCACCCGGCGACACCGAGGTGAGGCGGCGGATATGGCGGGGGGACTCTGCGGTCGGGTCGTGTGACATACTGGTCGACGGCCACCGAGGACACAGGCGACCATGGTGCTCACCAAACTGTCCAGAGCTTCATCAAGAAATTACAATATATTTACAATATAATGCATTTACAATACTAAGGCATTAAAATACTTTTTTGTACCAGTAATTATTGCCATAACTGAAACTTTAGGTTCCAAAATTATTTAAATTAAATGTTTCATCGAAGCTGAAATATTAAAATTACCCTGTAATGCATCATGTTCATATTAGAATGCTGTTGTGGGTAGGAAGTTAAAAAAGTGTGATACCTCCTAATCCGTAGGACTGAACCGATTGACGTGAAATCTAAACAAGTCAGGTTTGGGAAGGAATGGCTAAAAGATCAAAAGTTTTTTGTATATCCCCAATGAATAATTCATATGTAAATAATTTATGGTTCAAAGACAACGATTAAGAATTAAGACAATGGCAGCGATACAAGTTTCATCAAAACCAAGTGTTTGTTCAATAGTCTCAATTGTTATAACCATTGACATGAAATGGGGTACTGAATTTTTATGGAGTCAGTTAAAATGTTTCATACTGGTTATTAAACATGCTGAACCTTAAATACTGGATGTCAACGGTCAACTTTTTTGGCTAATTTACTATAAATTGTTAAAAATATAAGAAAACACAACGATTGAATTATTATTATTATTATTATTGCACATAGGATATTTTAAAGGGCCATGACGAACAAAGATGCCATAAAACTGTAATATCTAACAAGAATTTTCTCTCACTTTTTTAGAAAGGAAGGCGATAACCCCGACTATCGCAAATGACTGACGAGGCGGCCGCTTTGATTAGCCTGTTTAGCTTTTTCTGTATTGAGGCTATAATACGTTTTGGTATTACCTTTTTAAAATAAAAGCTTTTCTGCTGAGAGTTATCATAGAAATAGTCAAAAAGGCGAACAGTAATTCTTTATGTAAGTTATTATTTTTGACGTCTTCATCCGGAGGTACATAAAAACTTGCTCTCTGACGTGTTTAAACTCTGTAAGAACTAAAATAAGGTGAGGTCGAAAAATAATACTGTAGTGTTTTACGATTGATTAAGTTACTTATTTTGTCTGTTGTTTCTTTAATATTAAAAACGTATTTTCCCACAACTTCATAACTAGTAATCATTTATCTATTAAGATGGCTGAGATCAAGCGGTGAGCTGTAAATTCACTAACGAATAGACCACTCAATTAATACATAAAATCTCACAAAATCGGGCATCTATCGCTGATTATTTCATACGTTTAGTGCCCCAGAGCCAGGGACTCCCCTAAATAATAAAAAAGGTGGGAACAAAATTCAGCTTTTGTGGATATTGACGCCATATTGACTGAATAATTTTTTTGAACACAAAGACTAATTATTGATCAGGTTTTAATTGTAGCACAACATTTTAAAGTTTAAACTGTATCCTCTGGTTCACATTTTTTCTTCTAACAGTTTTTGTATCGATACCAAAATGTGATAAAAATGTTCATGTTTCGTAGCTTACTTAAACTTTGTTGTATTTGAAATGCTTAATACAGAGAAAGGAATGTATATTGTCAATCAAACGAACCGATATTGTCCGGTGAAAACCAAAACTCGGTCGGTTCGTTAGGACGACACAGACGCTTAAGTCAATGGGGCGGTTATCAGCGTTATCAGCGCCTCACAACAGAGCCAGTCAGCCGCACAGTCGCTTCTGTTCCAGGGGCTCATTTTGGCCGCTATTGATTGCTTGCCTACTTAGGGAGATTATTAGTGATAACTCGGTAGACGAAAGTGTCAAGTTCTCCTCTTTGTTGAAGTAGGTTAAAATATTTTAGGTTCTTTGTTGGACATATAGTGTTGGCATTTTAAGAATTAATTTATTTGGCCTTAGAGCCGCAAAATTAATAAGTATTTGAGCTTAACAATGAATTGCTCTTCTTTGTTTATAGAGGCAACCCTGGGTATTCGGGAAGTATTTATTCATTAAATGCAGATATTATATGACAGGTGACATTTTGGCTTTTAAGTTTCGGTCCACCTCTTTAACACAACACCGGAAAATAATATTTCAAATGCAAGACAAATCTACTGAGGATTAATTATGTATGTGCTTCTTTTCTCAATTGTTAGATTTGAAGAAGTGGTCATAAACTACGTCACCGATAAATAATGCTTCAGTTATTTATTCAATTTTGTTTGAAAAATTAATAATGCTGATGGAAAAATAGTTATAGCTTGTGTTTTTTTTTAACGCCAAACTGTCAGAACATACCCTCCTGAAAACCCGATAAAATACATTTCCATGTATACAGCTTCATTAATTTTAGGGGTTTGAAGAGCAAATCTAACGACAAGACACGACTCCCCCAAGATAACGTTCGCCAACTCCATGACATGATACGAAAAAAATTTAGATGCTCAAAGTGATGCCAAATTGTAAGAAGCATCAGTTTTTATGAAAGCAGTTTGTATGATTCCGGTATCGTGGCTTGCCTTCACGCCTTACCTCTGCTCTTTCTCTTGACAAAGTAAATTGAAATTGACAGATGGGTGATTCGAACATAACCCGTCTGACCCCCAGATACACCGGCCGTCAACTTGGGGTCCGGTGTCATGTTTCTATACGAAAAACGGCACGTGTAAGCCTAGGTAAAAAAGATCAACAGGAATTTTGTCAGTTTAATAGCCACAATAAATGAATGAAAATGTAATAATTTTTAACAAAATTTCATAAAATATCTTGAGTTTGTAAAGCTTAAAAAATAAACGTGAACAACTCATTTTACAACAAGTGCCAAGGTTACTTATCTAACACCATGAATCAATCAAAATAACGCAGTGATTCCTTAGATAACTCTAATCCCTCATCTTCAGAAGTAAGCAGTTACGTTTCAAGTGTTAATTCACACAACGCGAGAATAATAAAACCTTGGGTTCACACACAGAAGCCGTCACTTTAATACAGTATAATCGATGGGAAAGCACTCAGTACTATCGCGGGGCTGTTATCAACACTTGTTGCTTAAAGATCAATATTATATAAGTTGGGATGGTAACATTGTAGCCTACACTCGGTATTTCGGAGGACGTCAACTAAATACAAATTAGAGATAGGAATGGATATCCGCTCCTGCCTTAAAGTTAAAAGGTAATTTGCAACTGCATCTGAAGTCCCCCCCGTCCCCGAGATGGACGTTTACAATCTTTGATGCAGAATTAGTGGCAGCAAGTATGGTTGGAGTTATTGGCTTATATTTTAAAACTAACTTCCTCATTCTCATTCTTCATTTGGCGTCAAGAAAAAAATCAATTATTGCCAGTGATAAGTCGATAACCGTTCAATTAGATCATGACTATCGCATAAATGTCTAAACAGATAACCTGTCAGTCTCCGTAATCAAGATGAATTAGATTAGATGTTTGTCAGAGATTCAATCTTATCAGTGACTTGTTGCTAATCTTATAAGAACGACACGTAGGCCTAACTATCAGAACGATCTAATCAAACTCAATGTCAAACTCTATCTTAACGTCATTGTGCAGTATTACACATAACTTAAAACAACTTTTTACAAACGCAATTAAAATTTGAGTGTAAATACTACTAAATAAGAGTTAATGAGAACGTACAAAAATTGTATTTAACAACAAAACACAAAAATTATGTTCGACACTTACAAATGAAACATGAGTATGTGTTACCACATTTATAAAATTCATAACAAATATCAATAAAAAGGTACCAAGAGATTAAGAACAATGCAATAATTGTATCTGCATAGCTTTAATACACAATGATGGTAAATGAAACTTGGAACATTAATATTCGATTAACAGAAGTGGTAGCAGTGCTTGATTTGAAATCCCAGAGAGCTTCCGTGGGCAACCATCCAATTATATTATCCGAATAGGCCCTAATCATCCTACCAACAAACTTAACAGTGTTTAACTCCCAAGAAAGTCAGATAAGGTGATAATCGAACTAACAAAGCATCGTGTTATGATGCTAAAGAAAAATCTGGAACAAATCTGACAATGAAGACAGTTCATATTTTCTGAAGAATTAACTGTATCTTTCAGAAAAAAAACTTTTGCTTTGGATAGAAGTGAGAGAAGGGTATCCTTTTTTCAGAGATTAAAATTGATCTGATCAGAGAGGAAGAAGAAATGTGCAAGGTGTAATGGGACAGTAAGAGTCGCCTTAGTAACGACATCATAACAAGGTGCTGTATAAGCACCTGTCCAAACTCATCATGGCGCTTCACGTAGCACACGGCAAACCACAACATTTATATAACACTTAGTCTACTCGGGATCAAAAAATTGGAAAAAATGTTGAATGTACCGCACAAAACACCCAAGTTAATTAGTTGGATATAAAGCGGAACTTTTGTGTAAATTATTCTTCAAAATACAGCCCACGAACAATAAAATTCTTTAAAGTGCAAAGTTTATTCTTTAAAATGTTTCTATAAAATGTTTCTTAAAATGTTTGTTCTTTAAAATGTTTTAAAGAAAGTACGAAGTTTATTCTTTAAAATACACGAACAACAGCGGAATGAACTGATAGTGTTTTCAGATTCTCAAAAAGTTGTTTCTTGATGGGTTTTTGCTATTATTATTCAGTAAAGCTAGATATCAAGTTCGCAAAACTGCTTGTTTTGATTTATTCTAATGATATAAGTGAAGTACAGTAGCCCAAAATTATGCATTTCAATCATAAATGTTACAAAAAGAATACGTTTTCTCATTGAGATTTTACACAATTCCCCTTGTCAGAATACAGTTCCAATGCAAAATAACTTTTGATCACAATTTACTGCAAATTTAACATAACTAAACAGAGCACATCTTTCCCAATAAGGTTGCTGGACGCAGCAGTACATTTTTTTAACCCAAATGGTTTAATTTCACCATAGGGTTGAGCAAAGGTCAGGGATATAATAAATATATCTTGAAAAATGTAATAAAAATCAAATAAAACTTGCAGTTCTTCGGTGTATTTGACACAACGACGAACATTTAGATATAAATTACCAACATTTTGCCTGCCCAGGGGATGATCCATGATGGAAGTCTTAAAATGTTTAATAAAGCACACCTTTAGATGTACTTCATTTTTGTTTAAAGATATTTAAGAGAGGAACACAATTTCGCTAATTCGGTTTCAAAAGAAGAATCATAACAGAAACCTCAGCTTCTCAAAGAGTTTTATATTTCTCTATTAAACAGTGGGAAAAGGGCTGGAATATTAGAAAATGCTCCGAGAGTGCTATCAGAACATAACAGAACTTTACATTTATGTATTTTTTGTAAAAAAACAAACATTTTTCATTATTATAAGATGGAGGCCCTGTGGGTGGAAATCTTGAAATTCTGAAATGTAAGCATACCTCGAATTATACGTCGTTTTAAAGACAATTAATTGAAAGTAAAGCGCAATAGTGCAAACCCGGTAGCAAAAGGTGGATCCAACCAAGTCACACACAACTCGTAAAATATTTTTATAGTCCATTAATCAAAATGATAACTTCTTATGATAATGTGATGATTTCTTTGATCAGTTTCAGATCAGTATTTTAAAAGATATGAAGTATTCAGACTTTTGCCCAATATTCAATTATTTTCCATAGTTGTAAAAAATAATGTAAATTTTATTAGAGCAATTATTCAAATAAACTTAGATTTAATTTTGTGCATAAGTCAAATTATCCCATCCAGTTAGTTATGTCACGGTTATTAACGGATTTGAAATAGTCGTTTTTTTAATAAAATTTTCAGCTTCTGCCCCTATTTTATGGTCTAAACATAATAAAGAGGTTTTAGGATTCACGGATATTTTTGTTAATGAGTAGTTGGAATTCGCTGAGATTCCTCACGTTTTGTATAATTTAAAGTATATTTTAAAGAACCATAAATAGTTTAAAAAGCTATAAAGATAGATTTCTTAAACCGACGTTTAGATAGTTAAACAAGGCTGTTTATAGTTGTTGAAAAAAACTGCAATTTTTAAAACTCGTTTGAGTAGACCTAACTGATTTCGTCCGGTTTATTTAAATTATTGACAAAATTAAACGGTATAGATCATAGTCGATTATTAAGCCATATTCAAACAGAGATATGCGTATTTCTAAAGAAAGAAAACAGTGTTATGAACTTAAACGGGGAAGCAAGCTTTCTTTGTTCAGGAAATAGTAAACTTTGTATCACGCGCAAAGTCCTTTGAAGCGCAAATTTGCTTTTTTACTTGAATGTAAATTTATTTAAGGACGCCAATGATTATTTAGCTTTATTTTCCTCGCGGCAACATTGCTATTTCACTGTTTGTTTGTATTTCATTACTCTATGCTTCGTTACGGATATTGCTTCGTTACTGTTATCACTCACAATTTTTCATCCACAAAGTTGAAATTTAGACATTTCAGGATATTTTATCGTATAGGGTAAGGATTTAAAACTTTCCAAAAGAAATTCTCTAAACATCCTGAGGGATGAAGACTGAACCCGTCTCCCCGGCCCTTTCTTGGACAGTTTAAAAACAATTATATATAAAAAAATCACCCCGACTAAAAAGGTCCTTAGGGACCTCCCCAGATAAAGACAGCAAATCCGGAGCCCCCCCCTGATCCGGGATTAATGTTTTTGTTGTTTTTTTTAATAACTTCTTGATTAGCATCAAGAGGTTTTTTTCAATAATCCTTCCCTAATCCCTATTTATTGTTTAGGAAAATAAATCAGACATTTCATGTTTAGACTCCATAAATAATTTTATAAACCAATAACTATAAAACGCAAAATGCTAGACTAAACAAACTTCATTGCTTTTAAAATTTTGATATGCAATTTTTTAGATAGAACTCAAATTTAAATCTCATCTAGTTAAAGGAAAAAGCTCAGCTTGCAGAATCAACCGTATGAATACACTTTTTAATGACAAGTCATTGTGAGCAAATATTATAAGAAGACCGCTCAGTAGTAAATGAAACATGGAACCTCCAGTTAAAAATCTAAACGTTTTAAGCTGTACCCAAGTTTTAATTCATTCACTTGAAGTTGTAAATGTATGATTTGAGAAGAAAACAATACATAAACTTAAAAAAATTTGAACCGATATCAGAAAAATATAACTTTTTTCACCCACTCACAAAAGCGTTTAATTTTTTTATTTATCTCAACTTTACCCCGTTCCTTTTTTACACAAGGGTTTGGACTATTCTTGACTTTGTTTGCCTGTCTCTTACTGTTCGTCTCCTTTGGCTCTCATTTAGTTTGTTTTCTCTAATCCTATTTCTATTCCCAATTTGCATGCTTTCATTCTTCCCTGTTTCCAGTTTCAATTTTCCATCCCTTCCCCTGAATTACCTTACCTAACTTATCCTAGCTAATCCTACTTGTCGTCGTCCACTCACAGAGGCAGGCGGCGGCCAGCAGGGACACGGCGGCGGCCGGCGGGTCGCACTCGGGGAAGAACGGCTTGGCGGCGTACTGGGCGAAGGTGATGGCGACGATGGCCTGGGTCGTCGGCCGGATGATCAGCAGCGCCACCCAGAGCCGCAGGAACGCCGGGAGGTCGCCGAACGCCTCCAGGATGTACGCGTAGTCGCCGCCGGAGCGCGTGATGGTGGTCCCCAGCTCGGCGTAGCACAGCGCGCCCAGAGTGGAGAACACCCCCGAGACCGTCCACACGACCAGACTCACCCCCACCGACTTGGTGTAGATGTACACCCCCGCCGGAGACACGAAAATCCCACTCCCGATTATCGTCCCTATTATAATCGCCACTCCGTTCAAAAGTGTGATCTTCCTCTTCAACACGACTTTCTCAGTCTTGCCGTCGCACGTGGCCGCGGTCTCGGTGGCGGAGGCCATGGCGTCCGGCTCGCTCGGTAACTGACCCTACACTGAAGCCTCGCTTGTGTCACTCGCGCGTGCGCCCGCCGCTCGCCGAGCGTTGCGTCATCGAGAGTTCGTTATCAATCGGCGGATATCACTCTGTAGACGCGGCTGTGACGGCACAGACGTGGAGTCGGAGCTGTTGGATCGATAGCTCCGGACGTCGGTGTGGCAGCGGCGATACTGGCCCCTACCCCTACACCCTACCCCTGCCCCTGCCCCTGCCCCTGCAATCTCTGCCGCCCTAGTCTTTGTCCCTCCCCTATTCCCTATCCCTAGCCCTATCCGCAACCTGTTATTTAGGGTCACGTGCTTTCTATTGTGTGTGTAATAAACACCCTATAGAACGGTTTTGTGTCAAATTGTTAAAGGTCGTAAGAAAAAAAAGGTCGAAGAGGACCTTTATTAAAGGTCTTAAGTTAGAATGGTTAGTGAAAAGGTTCAAAGGTTAAGTTAGATCGAATCTGTTGAAAACCATCAATTTGATCCATTGAATAGTATAATTCTGTCACCCCGAGATCACTTAATTTGTTCAAGAATCCTAGATAAAGATATAATCCAAGGGGATACGAAATAACCTCCTTCCCGCATTCTTATCTGCCATTCCCATATTGCCCCCTCCCACATTCTTTCGGGAACCGGACAATTGGCAAAGATTGGCCGAGCGGAGAAGGGACCCTTAATGAGCTACCTCTTGGCTAGGCGCTTTGGCCAAACTACCTGATATGGGGGAGGGGAAGAGAGAGAAGTAAGTCTCGTGGTGGGTGACACGATTCTTCCAGGAAGTGATGACAGGGCGGCGGAGGGGCATTTGCAGCCGGCTTCCAGCGGTCGTCGCAATGGCACGAGATACAATCACTTGTCCACTGGCTCAGTGTAGACTACATTACTACCTAAATATTATCGTTATTGAAGATTGCTTGTCACATTGGTTAAATCCTATCTTTGCTCAAAAGCAAGTTTTGTATTCTTTTTCATTAAGACTTCAGTTTGAATCCCTGCATTTATCATCAATAAAATGTAATTCTATAAAGTTTAAATACATAATTTATTTGCACTAATTTCATATTGATCAATTTGTCAGTAAATGTAAGGTCAATTTGTAAAATACTTACTATATTATTTTTATTAAAAACCTCAATAAAATAATTTAAGATCAATTGATTGACTTTCCAGTTAAGGTTAATCCAATTCTCATTATTAATTCCTAGCCGACTTAAAAAAAATAGCGGCACATGCAATGTTTACCTCTTATTGAAGCTACTAAAGCTATTCATAAACACATGGAAAATAATCTCATTATAAAGTAAATAATTTATTTCCGTTGTTGATACCAACAAAAAGAATAGCTATATTTTTTATGAAATGGAACATCGATTATAATTTATCATTAGTATTTTTTTATTTGCTTAAAGTAATAAAAAGCAAAACGGATATCAATAAAACACCAGACTTAACTTGAACATGAACGTTTAATTTACTTTATTAAGTGTAAGAAAAATGTACAGCAAATAAATAATGAAATATGCTATCTATCACACGGTATTTAGTCTTTCAATTTTTAATAACTGTAATATTTTTATATCATAAATGTCAACAAACATATAATCAATGAATTCAAAACACTTAAAACAAACAAATAACTTAATCTCATGAAAAAAAAATTAAATCATATGGTCAGTTGTATAATTAATTAAAACATCCCTGTTGCAGCAGACCTACATCTCCAGCCAATTTCAATAAAACATATTATCAATCCTCATCATTGTAAACATACCATATATTAGCCTATGCTACATTTTCAGTCAGTTTATACCAACACATCCCCCCCTCCACATGCTCATTCTTTCTTTATTGAATTTAAAAATAATGTGTATATTTTGATATAGTATATATACTTTCTGCAAAACCTTGGTCAATGAACTCTAACTATTCAAAATAAACACAAATAAAATATTTATCACCTGAAAATTTAATCATATGTTCAGAATTACTTGTATTAAAAAAATATCAAGGAAACTATACTTTTTGGAGGGAAAAATTAAAAAATAATATTGGACAGCGTACTGTGTTTAGCACATCCAATATCATCCAATATCCAAGCAACGGATTGAAGTAGAGTAGTAATTCAAATAGCTAAATTGTTTTATTTGTTGAGCTGAATTCAATTTTGACAATTAAATTTAAAAATAATTAGTAAAAAGGTGTTAAGTCTTGAAAATAAATCTTATTTCGTCAAAAAACCTTCTCAGAGTAAACCAATCTTGCTGGTTTTTGAACTCGAAGTCATGAATGACGCTTTGTACGTTTGTCCCAAATGTTATCAATATCGGACCTTTTTTACAAAAGTTATCGCGCCTACGGACAGGTATATACAGGGTGTCCAATTTAACTGTGCCACCATTGCTATCTCAGAAACTATTGGATTTAAAGAAAACTTTAAATGAGGGACTTCACCTACTTTTTTAAGACATTAAAAAATATGAATTCCATTTTCTTCTAAATGGCCGCCATTTTCCAATATGGCGGAAAACTTTAATTTTTCTTATGGAACACCATATATTTTATGGCGTATTTGGATTCTACGTTTAATTTTAAGAACTTATTACTCTTTGACATTTTTTCCTAAACTCAATAGTTAAGTAGATATAAGCCGATAAAGTTTGATTTTTCCCCTTAAGAAAAACATTGCGTAATTCTCGGTAATCGGTATATCGATAATGGTTGGGTTGAATAAAAAATACCAAAGAACAAAAGTGCCAAAATTGTGATTTTAGTTAAGATTCAATCATACAAGTAGTTTTTAGTCAAGATTCACTCATGGAAATGAATAATTTTCAATAGTTTTATACTATAGTTCTGGACAGCCTTACTGGCGGGTGGCGAAAATTGTAATCTCCTAAATAAACACATGTTTTGGTCGAACTGTCAAAACTTTGTTTACATTTCACCTCATTTACACTACAAAAGAATTCCCTAGAATACTTCACCGAGAGATTTCTTACGCAATTAAAATTTCTGGAAATATTTGCGCAATGCATCTGCTGGTCTTTTTTTTGGCAACCTTTCATCTTAAATGATTTGTTTACATGAATGTGTTTCTACACTTTTGACATCGTACTTCATGAATTGTGTTGAGCTTGCAAGCATTTATCATTAGTTGCACTTGCGGTTGCAGCAAAATATTTTCTTGTGTAAAGTACCTTTACATAAACAAATGACCATATGATTTATTATCAAAACATTGCAGATATTAAACACTAATTACGACAGCAGCGCACTCACTCACCCGCCAGTAAGGCTGTCCAGAGCTATACATAAGGATTGCATGGGATGGCACAGTTAAAATGGACACAATGCATTTTAAATGGGGAAAAATCTAACTGCTTCTATCTCCTTAACCATTGGGTTTAGGAAAAAATGTCAAAGAGTAATAAGTTCTTAAAATTAAGTGTAGAACTAAAATACACCATAAAATACAGGGTGTCCAATAAGAAAAATTGAAGTTGTCCGCCATATTGGAAAATGGCGGCCATTTAGAAGAGGAATTCATATTAAAAAAAAACTAAACCGAAATATTTTCTGATTGAATCTCGACCAGGAGGCGATTACTAAAATACCTTTATCATGAGAATGAAATATATACCTTCATAGCAACCATGTAATAATAATACTACAGATAACACTATATACTGAATTAATAAGTAAACACTTGCTATTGAATTAATACCCCCTTTGCAACAGACTTGGGTACTCAGTTGATTTGAAATGATTAAACAAATGAGTAGCAGAGCCTCAAATTACGTAAAATCTATTTAAACCCCAAAATAGACCCTAAGATATTTCATTACATGGGAAAAGTTCGCTGTAGGAGGAACTCACTTATAAAAAGATTACTGCTCTAATCATTTTTTGCATGAAACAACAAATCGTCTGAAAAATGGTTATGGAACAAAAATATTAATTAAATCATACACGTAGAATCCAAATTGTAACGTGATGGGCATTTGTCGTGTGTTTTAAGTTTCAACACCATTACAATTTTCGAAAAGTACCTAGAGGAATGAAGCGCATACTCCTTTTGTCCAAGCATGTTTAAAGTATATGTGACGAAGAAACGGGTCATAGCCGATCGTACCAGTAGTACAAGTTCGCTTTCGCCTTTTACATTTGTTCGGCAAAAGTGACCTCGAGCAAATCAGTGATTATTAGCCTACTGGTGAGCATAACTCACCGAAATATATAAAGCCCAAAGTTCCCGTAACTTTTGAGAAAAACCGTTAGTCAAAAAGCCTTCAACCCCTATACTTGAATGAAAGGTCCCGGTAAGAAAATGCCAGGAAAACAATTGGTTTATTTCAGTAACATTGGGATGACGTACTGTGTTTACCACTTTCAATATCTCGGTAACTAATGGGCATAGAGCAGTGATTCAATATACAAATTTTTTTGTATTTTTGAGCTGTATCCAATAGCTGTAACAAAAATCGGATTACTTTTATTTTTGTATGTCAAAACTCGAAAACCCATTTTTGGGAGGGTTTATTTCCCTTTACCCCTCCTTTGGTGGTCCGATTGGGCTCGTTTACGAACTCGTCCGAGTGATTACCACTTTATACGTCGAATATATATAAATTCGAACGAATGGTGTTTTTTCTTTGCTTCTGGGGGCCCAAAAACGAAAATATATCCACTGCTCATCCCGAGCAGGCCCGAGCTGGTCTCGGGCTTAGGTCTTACCATGAGTACTACGGTAACAGTTTCTTCCCCATAGGGGAAATTCGCTAAAACTGTTTTCTTTGCATTTTTGGTTGATAGGAAACTGCAATGTAAATTTACCGTGCACATCTCATTAGTAATACAAGTCAATAAACAGCTAATTGCAAAAATACCCGGCTGTTTGTTTATTAGAGCTTAGGTTTAAAGAGTTGAGAATCGAAGTGGTTTATGCATCAATAAATATGCTATGTTAAAGTATATTTCGTTGCTAACCCGTTAAATAATGTTTTAAAGGGCAAACATGACAGTTGTCAGGATTTTCATGCAAGTGCGGTGAAACTTAATGTACGATACTTTATATTATCCCACACAGACAAGAGACAAAACAACATATTTCTTTATCTTAAACTTAATTTCACATTATCCGGTATGTTTCTCAATTCTTCAAACCTAACCCATGACAAGCAAACATTTAATGTCAACGACCCTTGTTTAAAAAGAGTTGTTTAACGTGGTATTGTTGCAATCAGCTGTTTACTTCCATGTGAACGGTAAATTTACTAACACGCTCCTTATGTTTGGAGCTCATTTGCATAAAAAATACTCAGAGTTAAAGAAGCATAAACCAGTCTAAAAATATTGAATAAAACTGCAGTCATAAACAATTATTTAGCATTTTTTTAATCAGTGGTAATAATTACCCTATAAAAGAAAGAAAGTAATCTGCCACAAGAATATTATTTCCGGCATTTCAGTTGACGGATGTTCAGGTCATTCGCTTCATAGACAAACACATGTCAATCACAGAGCAGTTTCTTCTCATTGAGGAAATCCCAGGTGCGCGCAGTGAAGAAAACCCCACCTCTAACATTCCACGTTGGCCCTGCTTAACGGGGTAAAAATATTTGTTGGTTTCCTGTCAAGGAGGATTGTTGCACATAGTGAACAAAATTAAATCTATACTATTAATCAATTAGTTTAATGAAATAAATAATTTCCTGAAATTAACTTGAGATTCTACTTAACAGCATATAGATGTACATGATCCAGGCTCAATCTATACAATAGAATATTATCATTTACTTTCATAAGTGCAGGCAGGAGACACTATTTATTTAACTTATGAATTAATATGTTATTATTGATAATATTCAAGCCTTAACAAATCAGATGCTCCAGACTGTCATTGGTGGATTGATGTTTTAGCAGTCTCTAAAAGTAGAGTTTAATCAGAATTACAATCACAATCACAATATCACAAAATCACAATTGCTGTATTGTAAAACAAAATAATTGCGCATGGTGGCATATATCAAATAAATAAATTTGTTTAAAAATAACACTTAAAAATACCCCCGCTGCAGCAGACTTGCATACTCAGCGAATTTCAATTGCCAAAAATATATTTCCATCCAAAATAGCGAGATATGACATATTTTTATAAAACTCCATAAGAATAACGTGGGGAATAAGTATGCAGGTTTTCTGCAACAGGTATGTTAAAACTTAATGGTTTTAATTCAATACTCAAGCCATATACCAAGTGTTATCAAGATATTTTAAAATATAATGAAGATATCGAATTTTTTATTTCCCATAAGGATGACATGGGGATTGAATATGCAGTTTGCTGCCACAAATTGAAATTTCGGGTATTATAGACTAAAATACATTAGATCTCACCCATATGAAGCCACAAACCAAGTTTTATTGAGATATGTTGTGGAATAAGCTAGATATAAAATTTTACTTATTTCCCACAAGTTAACATTGGGATAATATACTGGGTTTACCACTTTTAATATGTCAGTAGCCAATGGACATAGAGCAATGATTCAAAATACTATTTTTTTGGTTTTTGAGCTGAATTCAATAGTGCTAATCAAATTTCGATTATTTTTATTTTCCTATGTGAAAACCCAAAAAAATCCATTTTTAGGGGGGTTTATACCCCTTTACCCCCCTTCCGGTGGTCCGATCAGGCTGGTTTGAGAACTCGTCCAATTCATTACCACTTTACATGTCTGTACCAAATTTCATAAAGATCGGACTGTTTTTATGGCCGCTATCTTGCTAACAGTCATATTGATATATATTATATCTAAAAGTTCAAACAAATGGTATTTTTTTGCTTCTGGGGGCCCCAAAACAAAAAGTCATCGTGGTCTTGGGCCTCGCTATAGAGGAAATTCGTTAAAAATAATTTATTTATTTATTTTTACAGTGCCATGTTACAGCAAATGCCAAGTACAACATAGCATTAAAATGTTCACAATTTGGAGCATACATAAAAATTAATGGTCCGTTATCTGTTCATTCTTCATGTTACTTCACATTGAAAAAACATCTATAGGCCTAGAGTTTTTCATCATAGAGTGAATTTATATATTTCACTCTAAAAAAATAGCTTGTGATTGCAAACTATAAGTAAATATCATATGGCACCGGTCTGATTACTATTTAAACTCAGGAATCATGGTGTGCGTTGATTATTATTAAAATTTAATTTTATAGTTACCTATAAAAATACAATATATATACTACTCCTTGTGATATAACCTTAGTGTTTAAGTGACGGACAAAAAAAGACGGTGAAATGAGAAAAGATTTGAAGTTTTCAAAGTGCCTATTTGTGCCTTTGTTAACAGGAACAAGTTCATTTCAATATAATTTTTTTACTTTAATTATTCGTTTTTAGCTACCTTCTAAGTGTAATTATTTTGAAAAATACGTCTTGAAAATTTAGTATTTAATTTATGTATTCTGTAAACAATCTAAGTTGTCTTTGTGCAGGCAAGGAAAAGATAACTTAAAAAGTTTATTGCCCCAACGTAAAATGTGCATTCATTAATTCGTTCCTTGATGTCCACCATGATAATTTAATATGGTTATTGCTCTAATGGGAACTATTTTACCAAAACAAGATATAAAAGAGCCAGCATTAGGATATGGTTGAAAAGTTAAGACCTCAGGTTATTATTGTGGACAGGAAGACCGCTAGGCTCATCTCGCCCCTCGCCTGTTCCTGGAAGTTGAAACCCCATCAGACTGACGCAACCCTCTCTCTCAACCCCTTTCTCTCTCTCCCTTAGCCCCGGAAGCTTGGCCAATGTGCCTAGCCGGCGGATTTTTCGTAATGACGCCCCTTTCTACCTGAAAAGCTTTGGCCAGAAACCCTACACTCCATTCTTTCTGGTTTCCTATTAATACACTTTATTGAACCAGGCGTGCATTTGTTCAATTGAGACAAGAACTAAAAAACTTATCACACGTTTTCAGGTCTCCTTTTCAGTCTTCCGGAAATGCTTTTATTTTCTAAGATATTAATGGAAGTAAAGTAGATTAAATACACCAACCAATGATAATACAGTTTAAATGGTGGTTTAATAAGCTTTAATAATGGCTTACGGAAGGAGGGATTTGCTTAGAAAAAGGCAACTCGACCTTGAAGGAAAGGAAGAAACATTCCCAATCATCCTCCGAGGTCTTGCGGGGGTAAAACCAATGAATACATAACACTATAGTGTTATGTATTTATTGGTAAAACTCGCCTTCTGACCTGAGACCTCTCAGGCTCTCCAGACAAGAATCGCCGCCTTGTGAAGAATCTCACCTAGGTTGGTTCGCCTTCCAGACTCCCAGCCCTTAGTAATTTGTCAGGTAGGAGTCCCTCATTCCCTCCCAGATGGACTCATTATTCCCACTATTTCCTCCAGGGCTTGGATTTGGCCGGGTGTCCAGGCTCTGACAGGTTCCGTAGAGGGGAGAGGAACCTAGGAAGCTTGTACTTCTGGAGAACCAATATAATTACCAATACAACGACAGATTCGAATTACATTTACCTTTGTCGACCCTTGTACAAGAATATTAGATTAAAACAATCCCAGTTATAGAGCCTAGACCCGTCTAGGGCCCACTCAACTTACACTGAAACATCACCAAAATATCAGTCACTAAATCACTTTGTATGTACGATAATTTTGACCTGTTTGTGTTTTGCTGCAACGAAAAACTACAGCATAAAGAGTTTTCAACTAAAATAAGTCAGAGGTAGCCTCAGCCTCACCTGTACAATGTGAATGCAGGAACATTTCAGACGAACTTGACGGTCGAACCGCTAATGAAGTTCGACTATCCCGCGCCGTTGCAGTGAGATAAAATGTTATTTTTCCTCCAGAATGCCTAGTAGCAGTCATTAAGTAATTACGGCAATTTCATGTACGGGGATCCATGATAGGTCAATGTGTTTGTTTAAACCTCAGTGTAAAAATTAACAACGTTTTAGCAGAGTGCACTGTGCATATTACTATATATTTATGGTATTTAAGACTTGAACATATATCGTAATCTTTGATAGACTATGATTTTTGTTTAAAAAATTGACACATCTTGTAAACGGTTTAAAATAATTTACATTAATTAAATGTTCATGTTCATGTTCATGTTGTGTAAAAGTCCGTCATTGAATATTTTAAAAGCTGCTAATAAACCGCAAAATAAAGATGAAACAAAATTGTTTGATTCCAAAGTCGTTATATAGAATGCATCCAATTTTCAAAAGCTTTATAGTAAAAACATACGTTTTATATTGAACAATAATTACAACTTTAATAATCTTCGAACGTTCAAGTTTCGCTACATAGAGAGCACCATCTGCTGCAAATTTCTAGCAATTGTGCGCCTTTTTTAAATTCACCATCTCTTAATAGGTCTAAATGAGTCATACTGTACAATGATTTCAATGTCCATTATCGATGAGTAATTTTAATGATATGAGCCGGGTGAATAAAAACGACCAATCTCCAGTAATTACTTGAAATCAAGCAATCACTTGATTAAGTGTGCGGATAGATATAAGTAATCGCTTGTGAGGAAAATAATATCATTTGTTATACTACCAAACCCCTTAGTAAACGTGCACAGCCCATGTTGATAAAAACAAGTGATAGCTTGGATGATAAGCAATTATTATACTTTTAAATTTGTTAAAAGACCTTTTTTCCACGCTATAAAGTGTCCAGTGGCTGGATTTTAAGCGATTTATATATTGGGATTCATTCCAAGTGATTACTTGCAAGCAAGTAAAGTAATCTAAACAAAACCCTTAACAAACCCAAATCAATCTGTTTCAAGCAATATTGTGTTTTATTCACATAACATTTGAGACTTAACTAACAAGAAATTGCTCTTTTTCATTCACCAGGCTCACTAACTCGGTTACTCGTAATTACTCGGTTCTGAGTTTGTGACAGTTTGGGATGATAAAGCGCAACTATTTCCCCAGCCTAGTTGTAGATCCCACCATGTAGCAGGGCAGTTCGATCAAATTATAGACGGAGTTTTATACAAGGAGTTCTAACACAAAATGGAGCCTTTTTAGCGAATTTCCCCTATAGGGAAGTAGCTATTACCGTAGGCGGCAAGGTGAGACTTAAGCCCCGGACCATGTTATTTTTTTCATTTTAAGGTCCCTAGACCCCAAAAACACAGTTCGTTCATTTTCATATATATATACCTGTCCGTAGGCGCGATAACCTTTGTAAAAAAGGTCCGATCTTGATGAAATTTGGAACAAACGTGTAAAGCGTCATTCATGACTTCGAGTTCGAAAACTAGCAAGATTGGTTTACTCTAAGAAGGTTTTTTTGACAAAATAAAATTTATTTCCAAGATTTGCACCTTTTTACTAATTATTTTTAATTGAATTTTCAAAATTGAATTCAGCTTAAAAAAACAAACAATTTAGCATTTTGAATTATTATTCTACGTCAATCCGTTGCTTAGATATTGGATGATATTGGATGTGCTAAACACAGTACGTTGTCCAATATTATTTTTAAAATTTCCCTCCAAAAAGTATAGTTACCCTGATTTGAGATGTTTTTTTTAAAATACAATTCTGAACATATGATAAAATTTTCAGGTGATAAATATTTTATTTGTGTTTATTTTGAATAGTTAGAGTTCATTGATCAAGATTTTTCAGGAAATATATACTATATCAAAAAATACAAATTATTTTTAAATTTAATAGAGAAAGTATGAGCATTTTGAGGGGAGATGTCTTGGTCTAAACTGCCTGAAAATGTAGCATAATATATGGGATGTTTACAATGATGAAAATTGTTAATATGTTTTATTGAAATTGGCTGGATGTGTAGGTCTGTTGCAACAGGGATGTTTTAATTCCTGTAAAACTGACCATATGATTGAATTTAATTTTTTCATAAGTTATTTTTTTGTTTTGAGTTCATTGATTATATGTTTGTTGACATTTATATAGGTACTATAACCAGACTACAGTTATTAAAAATTAAAAGACTAAGAATTATATAAAATACAAAAGTTTATGTATTACTAATGAAAACCAATGTGTCTCTTTGTTAATTTTCCTCATGTTTAAAGCTCATGAATGGTTAAATATGCGTGTTTAGTATATTATTTACTTAACGTGTTCAAATAATACTTTCCTTCAAATAAGTTAAATGCTCACATATACAAAAAATCCTATGGAAATTCGCTGAGTACGCAGGTCTGCTGCGACGGGGGTATTTAGATTTATTCCTCGCATCAAAACAAACAGATTTTGCAATATAACAATGTCCCCCGTTCCTAGTTTTCACGGGTGACGGGAGGGAGGGGTGCCGGGTTAATTAAGCACGGGGTGGTTCTCTCGTGCCTAATTCTCCGCCTGCCTTCATGTGATTTTAACAAATTTAAATTTAATTTTCAAACCAGCTATTTATTGAAAAGGAATTAATGATTGCAATTTTTCGCCACGTTCATACTTAATCTAAATATGTTTTTTCCAAAGCATTTATCTAACTTCTTTGAAAAATAAAAATAACCGAAATTTCTAATCGGTGTAAAGTAGGAGCTTGATACTTGGAATCAAGATAGACCCTCATAACCTTAATGTACATGCCAAAGTTTGATGTTGATTTTAAGTGGTTCACAAGTTATGTGCAAATGTGTTGAAAACACATTCTGGCATAGATAGATGGAAACTAGGCAAGGGAGAAAAATCTGTTTATTTTGATGTAGGGAACAAATCCGCAAAAGGGATTCGTTTTTGTAAGGACACCTAATATATATTACACCTACCTATATAATACGTTCTCGGTTTTGTAGAACTCACACTATAAAAAGATCTTCCATTAAAACACTTTAATTAACAACATTTGAGAAAAACTGTATTGATTTCTTACATTTGAAATTCCTTTTACATTATTGTTTCAAAATAATACGAATGGCTTTACACACAAAAGGATTAGTTTTGTTTATGTTCATTAAAGCCCATATAATCGGCAGAGTCTGTCACAAAAGGCGCTCACCGGTCAGAGCCAGCGCTTTGTTTCATGTGTCAACCACTTAACCACAATCGCTGTTGTTTGATTGAAATGCTTTATTTAAAAATACAGCGCTGTGATTTTCTTTCTACACCTTGTGTCCGAATAGTTTTTACCGTAATTTCTGATCACTTCTTTGATTGAAATCCATTTTGATGGCATTAATGAGATTGTGTCGTGTCATTGATTAATTACACGTTCTACAACATTACCAAACAACATCACAATACACCACAATTATATCTTAAATTTCAGAATATAAATTACAACCCTATTCACATTGAAAAGGTTGCATAATTAAATCCAATTTTCCAAAATCGAAACTCCATTTAAGACTCAGAAGACTTCAGGTTGAGTAAGTATATTAATTAAAAGTTAAAGCACGAACATCAATACACTTAACCAAGAATTCTTACGAACCGTAATTTTAACTCCAATGTAAATCTTGTCATTTGACAATCACAAGAAAAAATCGTAAAAACGTGAGCTTAGCGTGTGGTCGCCAGAGAGGCCTCCAAAAATAGTCCGAGAAGTTCAGACTTGAGCGCTCAGTCAGGGCCGAACCATGACCCTCGGCAGTGTCTTCGGAACACTTGTTCAGGTCAGTTTGAAATGTGGATTTATATTAAATAAAAGTAAGCATGATTATATTCATGTTTCCATATATTCAAAAAAGATTTTAAGCTAGCCTATTTATTTAAGTAGTGTATTCTGAAAAGACAAGGCATCTGTACATAAATATTTATAATAAGAAGTGGTCCGCGAAAACCATTTGACTAGTGACATTGAAGCTTCTAATGAATCTTACCACAGTTGTATATTGGTAAATAGCCTCAAAATAAATAAAAAGCGTGTTAGCATAGGCTCAAAAAATAAGTTCATTCCACCAAAACTAACAAAGTCCATGCAAATAAAAACAGCACACAAATGCATAGACCACATACACAAATATAATATAGTTTTACTCATCAGAAGTAATACCAAACACACTTAAAACGTAAATAAATAAACCTAAAAGTAAATTTACGAAAACATTTTTCCTGCACTAATAAAAATCAGATTAATATTATAATAAATTGGAACGTGAATCACTATAACTTATAATAAATCACGTTCTCTTCGCCTCGAACAATATAAATTTATCGTTATCGAATTGGAATTCGCATAATTGAATTCAAAAATTCTAAAAAGACAAGGCACCTGTACATAAAGCCCAAATTACCCAGACCTTTCGAGAAAACTATAAGTCTGACACCCACTAACCCTTTAATTGAATAAAATGTCTCCGTGAAAAAATTCTAGGAAAAATGTTTATTTATTAGTAAAAATTTCATGTAGGGCGCAAATAAAAAAAACCTAATGAACAGCTGATGCGTTTGTTTCTATTTAAAACAATTTGCTCACATAAATCTGCTGAGCAGCGCATGTCCACTAATTATATTAAAAGCGATACAGAAACCTATAAAAACGGCGATTATTATTTTTTAAACAATGCATGGTGCTAAAAAATAACTGCATGAACTTTATTAGCTCCTTATATGCCACATAAAGGACTTAGAATGAAAACGTAAAAATATCTAAGGTCTTAGAAAATATTGTACTTATTCATAGAAAGTATTAACATTTTTAAATGTTTAAAGTTTTTTCTAATTTCTATTTTTTTGCTGACAAGTCCCAGATGTGAATTAGCAAGGCCAACTTCTTAAATATTTTGAAGAATTCCCAACGACTTTACTCATGTACTTAAAGTGAATTACTTAACCACCACCGCAAGAATCTTTATTGCTTAAAAATATATCGTGGAAAATTTTACTATCATGTATGCATATATATTTTTAAAAATCGAGAAAATGCATCAAACGTGTTTTAGGAACATTTCAGCAAAGGTTATCATTCATCGTGACTGTTCTGATAAACGTAAGTTTAAAAATCTAATAACAATTACTGTTGATATTTTGTGGTAAAAAATTATCTTTTTTAGACAACGATTATTGCAATGGTCTGATAGTAATGTTCGTTACATCATTTTAAAGATTTTTTACTCTTTTGCATGGTATCGTTCATAACCCGCAATCCAGCACCCGTGATAAAATATATTTTTGAATTTTTTTTACATTTACTGAAAATATATTGTTAAAAGTTATTTTTCCCTGTAATTAACTTAAATTTAAAATAAGAAGACAAATTAATTGCCATAATCTAGGATTGAAAAAAGATAAAATCTGTGTTCTTAAGCATAATTTAAATGAAATACGAATTATTGTTAACTTTTAACGACTGATAAATAAATTGAATGTATGTACGTAGCCTATACATCAAGTACGTATCTATTCACATCAAATACATGTTTACACGCTAAAATCGAAAGAGTGAATACTCACTCTTTGTGAGTGACTCAGTGGCGGATCCAGAGGGGGGGCGAGGGGGGCGATCGCCCCCCCCTCAGGTCCAGAGTTTGTTTTACCTTAGACTAGGGACTTTTACGTTTTAATAGTTGGGGCCTGAAATGGGATTCACTTACACAAAAATGCATAGGGCTTGCACTTATTCAGATTAATGTATTAGAGTTATTTCTTAATATACAATCCAACCATCCCATTTCAACATTGTCTAATTGAGGTTATATATTTCAACTAAATAACTGTCTGCATTCCTACTACAGATTTATTCAGCCAGGAAGTCTTGTAGGGGTGGAAGTGCGAGAGAGATGGAGAATACCCCCACCACTATTTTTTCTTCATCGGTTGTGTACAGTCAACTTAAAATCCCATATGGCCTATGACAACATTACAAATATTGTTGCAGATAAAGAATCATATGTTTTGACAGATGAGTTATTTCGAAATTTGACTGTACTGAGACTCGCGGTAGGGGAAATCTTCACTGCGCATGCGCATCCCACAGGACTTCTGGGCTGAACAGGTCTGTAAATTGTGGAGCTAAACGTGGTGGTGCGCGGAGGTGTAATATCGTTCTGGCATCGTGCTCAACCTTTAATCGGCAATTTGACGAAACACAACGCAGTTGTTTTGTGTACGGTTCGGTTCGGTTCTGTTATTTTAGCGATAAGAAACCGAGAAATATTAAAAATAATCGATTTAGCAGTCTATGACTATTTAGCATACGAAAAGGAACCTCAAGTCGCTTAAATGGGAAATAACATGGCGGGCGACTTCAGGTTCCATTTCCCAAATGTGCAAGCCTGCACTGACAGAGTCGTCAGGGGCATTACAAAACTAGTCTCTCCTGACATCTATCGGCGGATAAGTGAACTACTTCAAGTTTTTCGTTGTAAAAGAATATTGTCTAAGACCGAAAATCACCGTCTTGATAGTGTATTTCTCTTTTATTCCTCGGTATTCTGCCTTCCGAGTTAATTGAGGTCCCCTTTTCTAACTTCTCACTTTTTTGATTTTTAAACAATGAAATTGTAAGTGTATCAAGTCTTTTTTGTTCAGTTTTAAAGATCTAGTTTTCAGCTTTATTTTGATACCTAATTCATTTCTTAAATACTAGACTAAAAATAAGTATTCTGTGAACGTTTGAAGTTCCGGGCTCTTATTACTTAAAATACCCGTTTTAACTAGTTAAAATTAAAATGCCAACAACTCAAAGGCGAAAAATTATAGCTCTATAAATTATATGTCAAATTGTTTGTAATTTAATGCTGAATTTCAGGATGTTAATAACTCAAAACCGGAAAATTTCGACTTGATGTCCCTTTTCACTTTCCGCATCACATACAATGAACCTCACTAACCCCCGCGATCGCGATGAACTAAAACGTTTCTAATACTGTAAGTTGAAGAAAATAACGTACTATATTATGATTAACTAAACTCTAAATTTAGTGCCTTAAATGCTTAAAAACCCATATCATTTAAGTCTAAATTTTAAAGTTTTCCCGGGGGAGGACCCCCGGACCCCCCTTTTGTCTGGGGGGTATTCCATACCCCCCAGGCCCCCCGGAATGCGCCCCCCCCTGAACAACTTCCTAGATCCGCCCCTGGAGTGACTAATTCATTCTTTGGGGTAGAGAAAATTGAGCCACTCTGAAAGAGTGAAGGTTCACTCTTTGAAAAAGTGAACCGTTTTCACTCATGAAAAGAGTGGAATATCCCCACTCAAAGAAAGAGTGGGTCTTGTTCTTTTCAGAGTGGAATTTTAGTCTTTATAAGAGTGAAGTTCAACTTTAAAAGAGTGAAATCACCTAACCTCACTAACCTAACCTCTCCTTGGCATTTATGAACCACAATTCTGACTTTTTGCCGACACTTGTTGTGGACAACTGGTACCTAAACTTGATGATTGAAACTAAAACCTCTAAAATGTAATGGCGGAGGCATATTCAACGAGTGATACAGAACCTTTGCTGAGACTAAATTGAATTTCCCCTCCACCCTAACCTTGATTCTACAGACTATTGTTAATCTTTAAATTACGTTAGCTACCTTAACACTAACCAAGTAAGTGGTTAAAGCAATGTTTTCTGCTTACCTGTAGGTAAACCGGTAATATCCATGTGCATGTAAATCAATGACCAAAATGGCGACTCAGTAGCGTCGTCGCGTCGCCGGAAGCGATCCCTCTTTTCGCTCTTTCTCCCCACCACTTTCAAAAACTCACTCAATTGAGAGTGAATTCTCACTCTTTCCTTATATGGTTTCAAAACCATATAATCAATGAGTGAAAATTTCACTTTTCTATGAGAGAAATCATCACTCAACCAAAAGATTGGATATTTTTCACTAATTTAGAGTGAATATTAACTCTTTCGGAGAGAAAACCTATTCACTCCGACAAATAAATGACTTTTTCACTCTTTCGATTTTAGCGTGTATAAAGCAATATTAAATGTTTTCGATACTCATTGAGACAATAATTTCTATTAAACATAATTTGTAAAGATAACTAATAGTATGTTATAAAAAAAACAAAAAATATACAATATATTTGGTCAATTATAGGTACTATAGGCCTGTCTTTGGTCAATTATGACAAAGATAGACGTCACATTGGCTGCCACGGCGCGGTCGCTGCCAAGACAAGAGTTGAGGTTACGTTTAAAAATAAAATAACGAGCAATCGAAGTGCAATATGCAAGTGCAATGAGCAATATGCGTGCCATAAAGGCGATTCAATCGTGTGAATTCCAATCTTCTATTTTTACAGTTAAAAGATCGTTACATACAAATTAATTTTTTTTCAAAAATGCTAATGTTTATATGTTTTTTTTCACAGACATTTCTTTGTCAAGATCAAGTGCATGACAGCAAAGAATTTCAACCATTTAATAGTCAAATCGGGTACAAAAAGGACTGTTTGTGTTTAGGTTGTCATGACAATTATTAAATTGATTATTTATTATTTTAGCTCAAAACACTAACACAACACAAATTTTTATAGTTCGGTTGCTTGTAGAGAGCACGAAATATGGCGAGCGGTAAATACTGTAAACTCATAAAATTTTATGCTAAACATCAGCCGAAGTGACTGAACGAAATGTTTTTGTTGAACTGTCAAAGCTTCATTTACGTTTCTCAAGGTCTTTACGTGTAAATTTGTGTTTAATTTACCATATGATGTTATATTTGATAAACCCAAATATAACAAAAAATAATAATTCCGCCAACCCAAAAATAATAATTCCGCCAACAGCGCACTCACTCACCCGCCGTATTTGCTGCTCGTGATAGAGTTTAAACCCCTGCAATAAATTAGTTACTGCTCATATGCTAAAGCAGGCACGCCTTATTAAGATGATATTTGTTTAAAATACAATTTCTATTTATCATGAGAGCGGATTATTATTAACTTAGTATTATAGCTATTTTTACCACAAAAATTATTACATTGATGATAAATTAACTATTGGCCTACTTGTCCGGTGTTGACCTGCTAAGTTACTGTCATAAAAAATCAATTAATTGTTAGTTGTTAGTTGTAACTCGACAAAAAAATCCTTAGATCCAATAATTTCCTATTCGGTTGTATAGAGTGAAAACGCCTGCAATAACTGAGATGCTCAGTACACTAAGGTGTTGCGGGATATCTCTGAACTGCTACAGGCGCTATGCCGGAACACCAAATTTAGTCCGTTTCAAACTAAAAATCTTATTTCCCTATTTAACTACTTTAAAAATCCTGCGATATAAAAAACAGGATTCCATACATAATAATAATTCAGGGTTAAAGCCCTTGTTTACCTTTCGAAGAATAAAACAATACAAGCAATTTCATTATTTTTCCCGCCATCACAGAATAGAGACCTTTAAGCCCTCTTCCATCTCTCTACGACTTGCCAGACGGCCACAATTTTGTCGCAAAGAATCGCCTTACGAAATTAAATATATGATTTACAAATTTAGAATACATTGTATACTTTAACAACATTACTTAAAGCTACTAAATAAATGTATTTATATTTTTTAACAGCTTCTTACTTCCAAAAAGTAGGCCACGATTAAATCAATTTGATACACTGTAATAACTGTTGGGAACATAAAATAAAATAGTTGGTCAAGTGAATAAGAATGTTAATTAAACTGATTTCGTGAAATGGACATATCTGAAGTTATTCAAATCATACTTGAGAAATTCAGGATTAACCATATACAATAACCAGGCTTTTGCATGGTTATTAGTTCTAGTGGACTACATAAATAAATGCATAAAAATAAACAAATATATTACAAATTGTGTTTCCGGATTCTGTTAACAGACTGATAGTCTTATCTACAGTATTGGAACCGGGAGATGATGAGGGACCTGAGACGAATGACTTTGGCATCAGAGACATCGCTAAAAGTTAAGGGATGTTTTAAAACTGCTATGAGACTGTAATGACGAAATAATTGCGGAAGAGAAGAGCGCTTATCAAGCATGAACAGTGCTGGCAGAACTTTGAGGAATAAAAAACACAGGTAAATATAAAAAATACATACAATTTTTTAGCACGAGATGAAATTCATTCACCGTCACCGCATGGTATAGAAATACCAAAATCAATAAACTTGACTGTTATAAAGGAACTACGCAGACACAGTGATACCACTGATACTTTACGATTACAATCACTTAAATTAAAAATGGTAAAGTACAAACAGTGAAGGTGGAGTGTTAAAAATAACAAGTCAGCGAAGACTGAATCAGCAATCAGTTCTTATATGATCAAACTCAATCAACACATTTTTAAACTCATTACTTGTTTTGCAATAATCAGTGGAGGCCTATAATAAACACAAAATAATCCAACAAACAGAACAAAAGCAATTGAAATAAATCATCGCATGGGTCGCTGGCTTTTGCGCGATGATGAGCTGTGGCTAATATAACGCGCTTTCAAATAAAAAAATAAAAGGATGAAGTACAAAGTTACTATAAAAACATTTTTTTCACCACACTACGACGAAATCACCTGTTTTACAAACGTCAAACGCGGACCGAAACACACTGTTTGCCGCCACAAGACCGAAAACGTTGGGGGCCCTAGGGCCGAAAGTCAGCTGATCGTTTATTTGCTTGAAACACATCAGAACATCACATAATTATACGGCATTCAATAGGTTCAAAAGACAGGATAATTGCGATCATATGATTTTCATAGCTGTGTTTGTTTGAATCATGATAAAGAAGTATCAACGCTCATAACTTTAAACTTTTGAGTCAAATAATAATCATTTTTTAAATTATTTAGGGTATATATAGTGTGGTGAAAAATAGTGATCGCACCTCGGCCGAAAGGGCTTTGCAGCTCTCGATGGTTTCAAATTCTCGACTTCGTCTCGAATTTGAAACATGATCTCGAGCCTGCAAAACCTCATTTTCGGCCCTTGTTGCGAAATATACTATTTTAAATCTACGGCTCAGGCATTCTTTGCATATAAATGATCAGTTTCATAGATTTTACATAATGAGATAAGTATCAATATAAAATATACAAAAATAAAAATAATTCTAGTTTAAAGTAAATGGCGTCAGGATAACCATATTTTTAGCTGTTCTGACGGTTGATGTAAGTAATTTAGTCTTACTAACCATATTGTTTGTTAGTTAATAATTTGTTCTACCTCCATAATAGGCTAAAATTAGAAAATGCAAGCAATTTTTTACTTCTTCTTTAATTTTATAATTTTGAACTGTATAATCAGAAATTTGATTATAATAAGAAATTCCCAAATCGCCTCAAATACCAATTATTACCAGCTTTTCCAACAAGAAATTTCGCCTATTTTCCCTCCATAACATTAATTTCAGTTTTTGTTGTAGACCAGTAGCGGAGGATGCGGGGCACAGGAAACAACTGTTTACTCCCGAGATAAGGAGGTTCCTGAGGGAATGGCTGGCGCGGCGGAGGAGGCGCCCCTACCCGAGCCGCTGCGAGAAGACCGCCCTCGCCGTGACCACGGGGCTGACATACATGCAGGTGGACACTCCTTCGTACTTTGTACTCGACGTATGAAAGAAAAATTTTTGTCTGAAATAAACCGATATCAGAGTTGAGTTTAGGAAAGGGTAAAAATTTATTCCAAGAGGGTGTTTCGCTTTCTGAGTTCACGGTATTGTTTCGACAATCGTTTAGCTCATCCAAAATAAAGTATTATACTGTCATTAATCCGAATGACATAATGCAAAGGTTATAATTTTCAGAAATACATTAAGGGCGCACCGGAATTGCGCACTAAAATTCAGGTAGTCACCGGAATAGCGCACTTGGTCAAGAGACAGCTCCTGGACACACACCGGTATTGCGCACTTACTCTTCCGAGATATCCCTCGGTTAATTAAGCAAGGGTGAAAATTAATAACAAGTTCATCAACAAGAATTTAAAAACTCAAAATAGTGGGTGAATTTTTATATCCAACACATTTTGTAAAATTTAGTTGGTCAATTTCATTTTGATTCAGCTGATCAATTTTGTTTATAAAGGCTCTTCTCTCACACGTCTTCTTTTTGCTCTTAGGGGCGTCGCAGGTGTTGAGCCGGACGTAAGTGTCTGTCTGCATACATTTAAGTTTTTTTTAAATATATATTGATTTGGATGGGGCGAAGGGCACTCCTTGTTGAATCGAGAGTGAAAACTCTCACACGCATTTGTTGTTCGCCACAATTCCCCGGGTACTGGTTGAAGGGGGTGGGGGTGGGTGGTATGGAATGATGCAAAGTACAAATTTTGGAAGCCCCTGGCCATTGCCACATACAAGAGTGACATGAGTCAAACAATCCAGAGCTATTGCGGTGACCGCTGAGGACTCAGGTACCTGCCGGGCCAAGTGCGCAATTCCGGCGCTTAGATGAAGAGCCCTTTTAGGGATTATAACTTGGTGCGCAATTCCGGTGCACCGTTCTCGACTGGCGTCAGGATCCCGCCAGATAAGACGTTCCTCCCACCCAACGGTAAAAATTATGGCACGGTTTTCGCCTCAGTTTAGCAATGGAAGGCGCGATCCATTATTATACTTCATTCGAGGATACAAACTGGTGAGGCAAACATCGGACGTGTCTCACGACATTTCCTTGTCCGAGGAATGTTGCACGTGAAACCAACCGGTGTTCTCAAATCAGAGCTTACGCACTGCTTGCGACATGTTCGAGAAATTTTCTCTGTAACGAACGGCCATGTGTCGCACGAAACCGGTCGGTCGGTGTTTGGTACGACTGTCTCACGAGACACCTGCTCCGCGCATGCGCCTGACGCATCCGCCCCACCTCTCCAGCAGTCTGCGACGACACCGGCAACGGAGCAACGTGTCTTCTGATGGTGCATTTTGGTTTGTGAGTTGTTATTTGATTTTGATTTAGTCAGATATTTGTGTTTGTGAGAATGCCTTTGCCGGATAATGATCAAGTGAATATTGAGTTCGTCATTGCTGTTGAAGAATACCCAGTACTTTATAACTATAACCTAAAGGAATATAGCAACAGAAATGAGCAAGAAAAGGTTTGGAGGCTTCTAGCTGCAAAGTTCCAAGTTACAGGTAAATGCAAGTGTTCCATTATTCATGTAGTTTAGTGTTTTTATTAGCATTTCCTCCAGGACCCATACATAAATGATAAATTCCAATTATAGTAAATGGAAACAGTGATCTTTTTTTATTTGGGTTATAATTTAACATAAATACAAGAACTATACTGTAAACTAATCTAAATACTTTATTAAAGTTATATTTAACTTTTTAAAACCCAAACCGTCCTAGGCTACACTTTGGAGGGAAGTGCCCAAACAATGATGATTGTAATAAATATTCCTCCGCGGGGTCGTCGATCGGCACATAAACGTTCACGCGGTCGCTAATTACGGCAATATATTTTAATTTAGAGAAAATTGTTTTATTGCACCTTGAAGACAAATAAATTCATCACTGGGCACTAGGCACCCTCGCGACAGCGAATTGCCTTAGGTCCCCTCTTAATTACACCAGCCCCTAGAATCGTAAACTATTAATTGTTGCAGTAAATAATTATAATTCGTCTGAAACACTGCTCGGATTTAAAAATGTTAAAGATGAATAAATTAAAACCTCAGTATTCATATATCAATGTAAATTCAATGTATTGAGTGCATTGTGTGAATTTTTGCTTATTTAGTATTGTAACATTCCGTTTTTTTCAGAATCGGAATGTAAGCTGCGGTGGAGAAATATTAGAAGTGCATTCACACGTTTCCTCAGAATCAAAAGTACAACTGGCAGGGCTGCCAGAAGGCCATACTATTTATGGGATCATTTACAGTTTTTACTGCCCTATACCAAATCAAGAAAGCAGTCGGGCAATCTTGAAGGCGTTAGCGGTTCCTCCAGTCAGCTTCAAGCAACACCTGCAGACGAGTATGTATTTGATCTAAGTCTTGACGAACATGCAGAGGAAACTACTACGAACACGAAAACAAATGTCCCAGAAGATAATACATTAGATACAATAGATGTTCCGCCAGAACCCTTTGCTAGAAGCAGCTCTCCATCATCCTCTCTGTCTTCTTGGCGCAGTTCAAAAACGCGTATTAAAAAAACTGACGCCTTGGAAAAGGCAGTTACAAATTATTTTGAGAGTAAAGTGAAACGTGAACAAACTGACCCCATAGCAGCTGCCGATTTAAACTTTTTGACCAGTCTATTACCAGATGTGACAAGACTTCCACCGAGGAAAAAACGAATGTTCAAAAGGAAAGTCCTCGATCTTTTGGATGAGCTCTCTGATAATGATATCTAATCTGTTTCCAGTAGGGGCACAACTCCAGCAACGCCTTCAGCAATCTTCTGCCCCCAACAACCTCATCTTTTCCTGCCACTCAGTTTTCATGCGGCTCTATATCTACTGATGCATCATGCATCTACAACTGGCTTGTCATGTCAAGATAATTGATTTCTTCCTGGGGATCAATGGGACATGTATGGTTCTACACAGTCCTATCATAACATGGAACCACCGAACCGACATTTACATTATGATGAATGTATTATTATGTTATTTGGCAATTGTTAAATCAAATCAGTAAAGGAGAAGACTGAAATAACAATGTGTACATAATTTAATTCCTTTATTCCTTAGCTCTAGGATATACTGCACAGGGTGATTCCAAATTCATCTGAGATGTCTTGTGCATTGATCTCTGTATTCAAGATCTTTTGCGGGCCAAAGTATCGAGTTTCTACTAAGTACCACTTCAAAATGGCAGCCTATTTAAATTTTCCAAGCCTAAAAAAATTTTATAGCAAATTATTGACACAAAAAAAGATGCGGGAAGTAATTTCCCAAACGAAAATGTATAATGTATGTCGGGTAATGAAACAAATAAATGATAAAATTTAAATTTACTGAAGTTAATATGACAAATTTGTGGGGATTGAAAAATATTTACTCGTATTAACTTCACTAAATTTGAATTTTCTAAGTTATTTGTATTATGAGCCTACGAACATTATACATTTTTGTTTTGGAAATTACATTTCTAACTTTTTTGTGCCTTGATATTTTTACATATAAAAATCCCGTTTTCCCTTGCTCCGTTTTTATATATTTTTTGTGCCTTGATGATTTCACATTTATTGTCTTTTAGATATTAAGCTTTGAAAATTTGAAATAGTTGCCATAAAAAAATGATTCAAAGTGTAGAAACTCGATATTCCGGTCCGAAAAAGGCCTTCGATGCAAGTAACAAATTCACAACAGATTTCAAAAGAATTTGGAAACACCCTGTACAATGAATATTAACTTAATTAAAAATTGTAACTGTTTTGTCTTTGAACAAATTTTGATTTTCCATAGCCTACGAATTCTAAAAAAATAGTAACACTGTAATTTTAACTGCTCAGAAAAAATATGTGTATATAGAAAACAACTTTAAAATATCTTGAATCGTTCTTCAATACATTGACGAAAATTATTCTCACCCACAGTACAGCTGTTCTTGACGAAATTACAAAGTGTGTTGAAAGTTTCTTGTTCCATACTAAAATAATTGTTGAACTTATCTGGATGATCGTTTAGCTGTTGACTCGTAACAAACTGGTAGGAGTAGATCCAATATCTACTGGTACGTGGTATGTGAAACCTACACCGACGACGTTTTCGTCTCACAACTGCAAGGAATGAAATAAATTCATCCTCCTCTGATGGCATTTTGCACTGACTGCCCACAGTATCCGGCAACCACGGTCATACGACAAGGCACGCAAAAGACACATTTAATTCAATTTCATGAGAAACGACACGTGTCTTACGACACGATATTTGCGACACCAGTGTGTAACCCGCTCATGTATGAGTGCTTTCACACGACGCCACAGTGACATGCATTGTGAAACGGCATACTTCGTACAAAGAGCCGCAGGACAATTTTGTGTGATCCACATGACATGATAAACCGAGACGGCAGCGGGTCGCACGACAAGAGCCGCACAAGAGCAGCTTCATGTGAAAGAGGTCTTAACAAGATAGTAAAATCTGACTGGATGCTAATAATAAAAAAGTGCCTATTTCCCTTCAGGTTGGAAATTATTTTTACTAAAACAAATAAATATTTATTTGTTTGTCTTTAAACATAATGTCTTTATTCAACTAATACACTAGTAACTAAAACTAGTTGTTTCCAGTTAATAAAATTAACTATTTAAATGATGAGAGTAAATTTTGTCAACTTTGAAAAGGCATCTATTATATAGTTTGCAAAATATTGGATACCGTATCATTATTAGTTTAATTCTTATAAGTTTATGTTAGCGTTATTATGTTTTTAGTTTGGTTTTCTCTTTTATTTTCTTATTTTTTCTGATGATTCTAATATTTGGAAGTTTTGCCTGCTGTCTTACGAATTTTTATTATTTTCTAAATGGAATATAATTATTGTTTAAGATTTGTTTTGGGCTAAAATGAAGTATAATAATCAATATTTGATCTCCATTGAGGTACAGCATAGTTGTTGGGTTTATAGATTTTCCATGTGTGAATTTCTTCGGGCTGAGTAACCTGGAAGTGGTCTTGAACCTGAATGTGAGATTAACTACTCGCCTTTATATGTTCCTTTTGATTTTCGCTTTATCATCAACTTTTTCTTGAACTCCCAATATCTAAAATGCATACTTCTCCTCTTCATATGGTTCACAGTTTCTGTCTTTAATTTGTTCACATAGGCCTACGCATTCTAATATCTGCAACAATTTTATTAGGGCCTCTGGCAACCTTCACCGTTACAGGTCGTCTTCAGGCAATCCCGCCATTCCCTGGATTTAGTGCATACTTCTTCAACACTTGGCATTTAGGACTTGCTTGTACATAAAAATATTGTTTTTTTTTTTGTGGCTGGGAGGCCCACAGTTAAAACTCTGTCTCCTTCAAAACTTGAATAATTGGTTATGGATAACTAATTACTTCTATCATAAGGTATATTTCCTTTCAAGCGAACCAGTAATCATATCTCCCAAGCTATCCTCCTTATTCCTAATCCTTCATATTTCTTGTTGGAGTGTAAAACCCTTCTTGAAGTACCACTTGGAAGTTCTTATTCGTTTGTCTCCGTCTTTGAACTGATCAGGAATCCTTCACTCATATTCAGGGTAACGTCCTCAATGAGATACCTGTCTTGTTAAAGTGATCAAGTGATTAAGTGATAAGTGATTCTTTTAGTTAGGCAGTTTAAAGTGAATATATTTGTTTGGTATTGGTGAAATGAAATTTATTGGTTTACTTTATTACGTTTTTACACCCACTTTTAAAAATTACTTTATGTAACTGATTCTCTACAACAGATTTAATTCTACATCAGATTTAAATTTTATTTGAATATTATATTTCAATAACACCAAGATATGAATGCTTTCATAAGGTAAATGTTGTAAACTAAAAAAATACCCAAAAAATGTAAATAAATATCAAAGTGACAGAAGGTAGACTTTAAGGTTTTTCTCAAGACAGCTGTTAATTAAAGTAAAAATAATAAATATAAACCATATGTTTGGTAAAATATACTTCCATTTAAAATAAATGGTAACTTTAAAGTCCAATGGGGCAAAGCACATTGAACTTAGGATTACAAAAATTATTCCATGATCTCTACAGAAAATTCCCTTTAATTTGACACCTCAATCATCAAAATCGGTTCATACATAAAGGAGTTTTGCTGTACACAAGAAATTCCTTAGCGAATTAGTATAATAGAAGATATTTAACCCTTTCAGACCCACCGTCCATCTACATGGACGTCAAATATAAAAATTGTTTGCGGAGCGATATTTTTTATGCCGAGTCCTAACGTCCATATAAATGGACATGCTGTAAAATCACCATTTTCTATAGAAAAAAAAATATTTTTGACTTTCTTTAGACTAATTAAAAAATATTTTGTGGGAATTTAAAAATTTTGTTTTATTTTAAATTTGGGTCTGAATTTGGGGGGTTTGTTTGGGTTTGCAGTTTTGGGTCAGCGGTGGCGACCAACATCTTGTCGCAGGACCGACCACATCCACCACACTCTCTCTTGTATTTCTACTTCAGAAACAGTTTGTGCACGTGTCCTTTATATCTCGACCTCCTGGAAGAATGTTGTACGCCCGAGGTCCAAAGTATGAAAACCCTTTTCATTCCTGACTCAAGCCGCACCCTGTACACATTGACCAAGGCATCTTGTTCTGTTGAAATAAATAAATAAATAAATAAATAATCAAATTCTATATCTTGAATATGTTTCAACTTATTTCATTAAAACTTTATATATAGGTTCATCTGGTTGTTATTTACTGGACTGTTGCAAGAAATGTCTCAATTTCACATTTCCATGGCAGAAAACCTGCACTCTCATCCCCCATGTTATTCTTATGGAGAAAATTGGTGTGTGCTCAATTTAGGATTTTAAGTTTAAGTTAACTTTACTTCATTTAAAGCTCCATCTAAATGATTAACTCAAGCATTTGAAACTCGCTGAGTATGCATGTCTGCTGCGAGGGGGGTATTTTTATTAATAATCTTATGTCATATTACAAGGTATAATAGGCCTATAACAACTGAGGAACATCAGGTTTAAATCCTGAATCGTCACCATCGTGAAAATTAATTTCATATTAATACTAAGTGAATGGCAAGATTTTTAAAAATCTCACCATAAAAGAAAGTATTCAATTTGTTTCATTCAGATCTGCAACTGGTTCGCCAACTGGAGACGGAGGTGGCGGAAGGGCGCCGCTGACGAGACAGACCGCTGCGAGCAGACCAGCACCTCGTCACAGGGTGGCACCGACCACATCCACCACACTCTCTCTGGTATTTCTACTTCAGAAACAGTTTGTGCACGTGTTTTGCTTTGTCGGTTATGTTAACGCCAACGTGAATTGTGTAAGAGAGAATAAACGCGGAAAAATAAGCCCGTGACTATACCCTAAGGGCGGTCTGGCCCGTAACGTCTTGAATTAAATTCCAAGACACTAGCGAACCCCTATTTAATGTCCACTCTACGCTGATCCCAGGGCTCAAATTACCCTGAAAAGTTCACTAAAGAATAATGAGGAGTGATTAATTTTAATTTAACTTTGCATGGGGTTAAATTGGCATTTAGATGAAAAATATAGGATTGGATAACAGTTTATTTGAATGATCCCTCATTACAATTTTATCTGCCAGTCATTACTTCCCTCCCGAGCAAAACTTTTCAAACTGTTGTTTCGTTTTAAAGAATTTTGTGTAGGGTTGAAGTGCAAATATCCATAGTTACCGTATATTTATATCTTTCAACAGTGACACTCATCATAACTCATCAACATATCTCTTCCCAGTGTCGAGTGCAGAGCCAGAGTCCATACACACCTCAAGGACGGAGACGGAGAGCCCACCATCGCTTCCTCTCGACCCGTCCTGTGAGCGGATGTGGCTCTCCCCCCAGGCTCCCCGACCCGCGACCCCCGCCCTGGTCAAGTGGCTGGAGAGCGCCGCGAGGTTCCGCCCCAGGGCCTCCTGGAGTCCGACCCACGGTTGGGGCGGAGGCCCACCCTCGTCTCCCAGGAAGCAGAGGAAACCCAGACTGCGGAAGAGGAAGGCTAAAAGGAGGAAAAGGGAGTTGGATGCTGCCGAGGCTCTTACGTCGCTCAGTGTCGCGGGTGTGCGGAGTTAGAGCACTTGAGGACCGAACTTTGCTCTAGGGAAGGTTCTTTCTCCACTATAAAAGCATATAAAGTACGACACTGGAATTAGTAAACACGTAACAGAGGCAGAAAGTTGATTGATCTCAAAGAACAAAACCGTCCAACTGCTCGGTCTCCTGCAGTTTAGAAAACTCTTCAAGCTAAGTATTCAGGGCGTTATGGTATAGAAAAATACTTTCCTTTCATCACTGACGGTTATGGAGAGTGAAAATGAAAGTGGATAAGTAATTAATTAGTAAGACATTAATGGATGTTTCTATAGTTTAGTAGGAAATTCCATTGGGCCGAGAACCTGAAAAGTAATCTTAGAGGTGTATCTGATCAGTTTTCATTAAGTATGTAAGTAGTTTTGTAAAAATTTATTTCTTTTTTTATTGCTCTTTTACTCATTGGCAATTCATAGATAATCACTAGAAATACATTATTACATCAATAAATTTTATTACGCTTATTGGTACAATACATTGTCAAATAAAGTTTATGATTGATCAGAAAATTTTACTTAAAGTCTAGACAGTTTAAATTAAAAAATAGTACCAGCCTAAGCTGCATACACAGGAGTTTGTGACTGTACATAGATCACCAGGTCGAAATTCAATCAGAAAAGGTTTTTAGGTTATTTTCAGTCCTGGCTACAATAAAACATTTGACTGATGTGACGGGGTTTGTTTCTACTTCGTTGTTATTCCGTAACTAACATGGTAACCCATATAAGGGCCATGTATTTTTTAAATTAAAAATTCATTTTCTTGCATTTCACAAAAACTGAAGTAAATTATGATGAAGTTTGTGCACATCTACATTTTTTCATTAATACACACGAGCTAAGAACAAATTAATAGAAAAATCGTGCTTGCCTATTAATAAATAGAGTTTTAGCGAATTTCCCCTATAGGGAAGAAGCTATTACCGTAGGTCTCATGGTAAGACTTAAGTGCGGGACCATCATAACTTTTCATTTTGGTGCCCCCAGATACCAAAAACACCATTCGTTCAAATTTGTAGATATATATATATCTATATATATATATATCTATATATATATATATGTGTCTGTAAGCACGATAGCGCTCGCAAAAATGGTCCGATCGGAATGAAATTTGGCACAGGTGTGTAAAGTAGTAATTATTCGGATGAGTTCGAAAACCAGCCCGATCGGACCATTGGAAGGGGGAGTAAAGGGGGATAAACCCCCCCAAAAATGGGCTTTTTGGGGTTTTCACATAGAAAAATAAAAATGATCCAATTTTTGTTAGCACCATTGAATTCAGCTCGAAAAAACAAACAATTTAGTATTTTGAATCACTGCTCTATGTCCACTGGTTACCGAGATATTGAAAATGGTAAATACAGTACGTTGTCTCAATGTTAACCTTATGGGAAATAAGTAAAATTCTGTATCTCGGTTATTTCTCAACATATCTTGATAAAACTTGGTATATGGCTTCTTCTAGTTCAAATCTACTAAATATTGAATTAAAACCAACCAGTTTAAACATACCTGTAGCAGCAAACCTGCATACTCATTCCCCATGTTATTCTTATGGAGCTTACAAAAATACGTCAAATCTCGCTATGTTGGATTGAAATATGTTGTTTTGCACTTGAAATTCGCTTAGTATGCAGGTCTGCTGCAACGGGGGTATTTTTATTTACAATGAAATGATGAATAGTGAAAAGATTTGGAATACCAGGTGATAATGTTATTTAAACCACTTAAAACAAAGCCATTTAGCATGGAACAAAAGGTTGATGTATAATTTTTATTTCACTACTTTACCAACAACCTGTCTCTTAGATGGCTATACGCTACTGTACTATAGCCCAACTAAATCAACATTTCATCTTTGGTTTGTGATTACATAATAAGACATTCTGAAATGACTGTCTAAATAAGAGGGAATTGGTCAAGCCAATGAGTGCATTTCGTTGTTCGAGGTGCAAAAATGTTCAGGTTTGAGTTTTAGATAACATTATAATAATGTTGGGTTAATCTAGTCTTTGAATTAACGTTAAAATGATGTTATTTATATTCAGGTGAGTTTCAAGTGCAATCTTTTTGTATTGTAGTTATCATTTTTAAGTATTAGGTAGAGTAGGATTCACGTAAGTTGGCCAAAGCATATACTAATCATCTCATCAAAAATGTTTATAAAAGTCACATTGAAAACATTGTTAGTTACACATGGTGTCTGTTTACATTTTTTCAGAACTGTCAAATCGCCACGTTGCGTTTGTTTACAAGTTGTTATAGGTTATAGAATGTTTACAATATCGCCTATTTTCAGAAGTTTTTATTTCCATTCAACCTTTTTACATAGCTGCCAAAGTTTAATTTGATTCTATTTCTTGATTTACAAGTAATTTAGTTTGTTTAACTGCTTTTTTATTTTTTTCCTGGGCCAATTTTAATAAGTTTTGACCGCAATATGAAACAAGCTCTCCTTTCAGATCCTGACTTGCAGCAAGTAGTACTGGCTATTCAAAAACTCGCCTGTATTTCTTTGTAAATATTATTTCATAAGAAAATCTTAGACTATTAACCATGCCGCATCCATGACACATCATCTCCCTGTTAATACATAATTAATTTGGAAAAGCCCCTAAGTAGTATTTTAAGTCGCGCAAGTGAACTTCCAGTTGCAAATTTCATCAGAACTTTCCTTTTATTGCAAGTACTATACTAAACAGATGTTCGTTGACAATGTTTTCAGCACAGCTGGATTTTATGGTTAAGTTCGTAAGAAGATAATAGTTTGTTTACTTTCGTTTTGGCCAACTTAGGTGAATCCTACTCTACACAACTGTTATTGTCAGCATAATATCTTTGCCATGATTGTAATTCTAGAATAGATTTAACCGCAATTCATGTTTTAAAGTATTGTGTTTACGTTCAGAATTAGCTAGTCCTTCTCGAGGTATAGTTCTTACGGGGAAGTTTTTTCCCATCAGTATCAACACCCATAACATAGTTTTTATAAAGGTCAACGTTTTTACAACAGACCCCAATTTTCAGATATATAAATGATATTTTGAAAGATTCCACAACATGACATATTTTATAATAAAATGTTCAAAGCATGAATTTTTTAGTTTGATGAGGACATTTCATTTCCTTACCTATATTTTAAGTATTCTTATCACAAAAATCTGGAGTAATATTCCAAACTTCTAATTATTGTGCCAATTCGTTTGTAGATTAACAAACTGAGAATGAAGCATCGTGTAGTCTATTAAAAAGTGTCATAAGCCACCAAATACCAACAATGACTTTTATACACCATGAAAAAGAGGTCTCAAACGAGGGGTAAATAATTGGAAACAGGCGGAATCTTTCAACTCCCTCCTCAAGACGGATACCGCGAGCAGGCGATTAGATGAAGTCCTTACACGTCGCCGGTATATCAACCTTTCAAGTGGGATTAAATAGACAAATGCGCACAGCTAGCGCGAGCACAAATCACTTGCAACAATGGGAATTGTGGTTGCCGCGCCGCCCGACAGATAGCAGCAGCGCGCGCCGGCCAGAGCTGCCAATGGTCGGGAGAATTCCCCTTTTATGGGAAACTAGGGAGAAACTATTACTCCAAAAAGTTTATTTGGGCAGAAAATTATATAAAGTTCATTTAAGCGTACGGTAGTTCATTCAGAAACCAGTTCTATCATCATAGAGGTAGACTCCCTCTTATCCGGACACCTTTTAATCCGGTTTAACCGGGCTAGTTCTGCGGAATAAATAACAGATTTGTTTACCTTGTGATTATTATCAATTCATCGGTTCAACCGGACTTGATCGGCAGGAAATATACGGTACTAAATCGACGTTGCTCGTAAAGGCTTGAGAAATCACAAATTACAAATAAGAAACAAATCAACAAATAACTAATAGGCTTGTTTGCTCATATTACAAATGTTAATGGTTGTTTGTTTGAAAAAATACCTACTTTTGTATTTACAGTAGTTACCATAAACTGTCGTTTTACTATGAAAAATTCCTATTGGCTTATAAAATTAAATATGCCAGACTATAATCTGAAGAGCTGATAGGATCCAAGGTGTTCGGATAAGAAGAAGTACCCTATTTAAATTATACTAAGAAAATATTAAATCTACAAACTTATTCATGAGGTTAGTAAACTGAGGGAGACGATTGTTGAATGGCCGGCGACTGACATCGCCCTGTCTCGCGGGTTGTCTAGACAGTCCAGAGTCCAGCAGTCAGTAGTCAGTGATAGTTTGCTCAACAGAGAGTTTGAGGTGTTCATACGAGATCACTAGAGGGAAGGACCCACAACACACATCAACTCAATCAGATGTGGACCGAAGGAAGAAAATTATTTTAGAATACAGTATACCAATAACGTAATTATACTCCTGCAGTGGATAGAACGATGTAACATATAACACACAATGTTGTAAACAAAATTTAGGATATTCATTATGAAATATAGGAAACAAATTTAGGAAATAATTGTAGATAATGTTTACCTGAGAGTCGAGGTATAAATCGTTAGGGGACGCGGGGAGTTGGGACCATCGAAGTACTTATTTACATCGATGGTTGGGACCAGGGAGAAGCCAAAGAAGAGAAAATCGGAGTAGTTCTTCGCATAGATATACATAAAACACATTTACATAGTTTCATGTATAACTATAGTTCTTCATCCTCTATGGGGGAGGTCGTCGTCATGCCTCTAGGAGAAATTGAGAATTGGCTCTCGGCTCCTTTAAATAAAATAACTCTCTGCTTACTACGATTATGCAACAAATGGTGTTGTTAAGGTAACTGCTTAAGTTATATGCTCTGGTTTCAGAATGTGCAAATTACTATATTTTATTATATTTTTTTAGAGATAGGTAATTACTGTTTCTCACGAAAACAGCACTAAGGTTCACCGGAAATAATTTTGTCGAGATGAAATAAATATATTTTTTAAATTTGTTTCTTAGCAACCAAAGTGCTACAATGAAATTAGGTTCTGTATAGAGGTGAACCTCTGAAAATCAAATTGAATTGAATTGAAAATCAACTTATTTTTAGTCTTTGCTTAGGATCGTACACCTTTTTCGGCAAGCAGGCCTGGTTACAAATTCAGAGAGAAAATCTTATTTATATAGGCTGTTAGATCAATAATTGAGAAAATTGTTTGATTTAATTGTTTTTGAAAGTACAATATCGATGGTCCGGATATATTTTAACAATAGGCCTAAATCCATTTGACTTATTTTAATATGTTAACAGTAGATTTATATATAGATTGTAAGCTACTTGAATCAAAAATTTCTTTCATAGTCAAATTAAAACCTGGCTTTGAACATCATCTCCGCAGCTGTACATAGAGCAAATGTTACCTACGCAAAGGGGAATTTTTACAACGAGCAGGGAAATTTCGTTCTCGCGTTGTCACAAAAATTCCCTCGCCGGCCGGTCGTCGGTCTCGCGCGGCGGCTTCTCCGGCTCCAAAACACAACTTGACAGTTCCCCGCCTTCCCTCCGCGGCTGCCCACGCCCGTCTGCCGCAGTCTTCCGCGCGCACGTGTGTTTTCCATCACAGTTTTACCCGAATATTACATATTATTTCTGATTCAAAGACTTTAAAATCGGTATTCTACCAGTAAAAAATAGTTTCAGGAAGTTCTCTCAGTCGCTATTTTGTGTTTCGGTACCGATGACTCCAGATCACCGGTAAGAATGTTAGTGCAGTGATCGCGAGATGCTACAATTCGGCACTGAAAGTTAGTGCGGAATGGGCGAAATGTTAGTGCGTATTTCGATCAGTGCGGTGGTTCTGGTCTCGATCGCTCAAGTTGTCTGGACGTTCGGAAAAAGAGGTAGGCCCGCCATATGACCGGTTTATTTGAAATATTTTAGTTTTATGAGTGAAAAAGTTGTTTAAGTGGGCTCTTATTGATATATTCTTTGATAGGGATTCTATTTCAGTAGAAATTTTAAAAGATTTTTAAGTATTTTTAGTCACAGCACGGGATATGCAAATGTACGTGAAGCTTGGCTTCTTACGATTTAAATTTTCGTATTTGATTTAAATCTGTAAAAAATAAAGAAAAGGCGTTAAAGTTATTTTACACATACATGGGCCTGGAAATTCAAACTAGGGTATTAAAACAATCAATTGTTTCAAAATTCTGTTGAAATAGAATTTACTATGGAGGAATATGAGAAACAATTTATTAGAGTTTTAAAAGTTTTTGAAAATTTAGATAGGCCTACTTATAAATAGAGTTGGATTTATTTGTTCTAAATTTGTTGGATTTATTTTTTTCAACTTTGACCTTCATTGTAATACTACTACTGAGCCCTTTAATTAAAGACAGAAGCCTATTTGAAAATTTGTTCAGATTTTATGATGGTTTAATCATATACAGCAAAACACACTTATTTAAAATTGTCGTAATCTCAGGTTCGTATTTTAAAGTTAGTCTTCGTTAACATCATGGTTGGGGTTGGTACAATTTTCAACGGATGGATCAACTCTCTTTACTGTCGTAATAATATTTTGAACTCAAATTTTCTCCTTCCAAATTAATTAACAGCCATGTGCTTTTGCAGCCATCTACATTAATATTGAAAATTTCTGTTAATTTCTGTTAATTTCTGTTATTTTATTCATAAAAGCCGAAATCAGACTCAAGACCAAAAATAAAGTTATTGTGTTAACTAATATTCATTCTTCATGTATCCTGCGATTTTTAAATGGAGATTTGTTACAAGTAATTTGCATTTGTCACGCCCTAATCGTGACCCTTCAACACACCTAAATTGAGTTGCTGTACTGATTGAGAATAATACGTCATCAAATATGGTTTTCTGTTAAGCTTGTGTTGGTTTACATTTAATCCCTTAAAACCCTTCAACAGAGTATTTTTGTTATTGTTAAACCCAAATAACAAACATTTTTTCTGAGTGTTATTCAAAATGTTATCAACATTAATAAAACCAATCATCTAAAAAATTCAACAAAAAACCTCCTTTCGCATCCACCTGTGTGCTTTATAACATTGGACCTGGCTATTTACTGTGTTTGTTCAACAGTTTTCCTCCCCAAAAAGACAGACACATGCATCATCGAAAAAAATAAAGACGTCGCTTTAATACAGGGAGACAAATTTAGATTTGACTATCAGCCAGTTAAGATTAAGATAACAGATGAACTTGGCAATTAATCCAGATTCAACGATCCGTCCGAGCGTCTCCGTTATCAGCGGGCGGGCGCCACTGATGGCTGTGATAAGAGGATGTCTCGTTCCCGCCGCGATCGCTAGATGGCATGAAAAAATTATATTACATTATAACGCTAGGTTGTCGATAAAAAATCAATTGAATTGCGTAGTCACTTTTTATTGTTCTAGGCAGCTTAATCTGTGAAGTCCTTGAATTTAGCCTACATTTTTACCGTTCCAATCTATCCATCTGCCGCGATTTTTTTCAATTGAATAAATTGTTTTCATCGTTCAAATTTGAATTATTCTATGATTTATGGTTATCTGTTGAACCAATCATATCTGTGACACCCAGCGAGCTCAGACTATTCTGTGCTCGCTGGTGACACCCGCTACAGGGAGATCGTATAATTGGCAATAGGTATGTAACTTGATTAGTGAACACAACTTGACAATCCGGAACTAAGGACCGAATTTCAATAATCCGGGATTGAAGGACCACAAAAAAGATAATCCGGGACTGAAGGACCAAAATTCAATAATCCAGGATTAAAGGACCAAAATAATTGGCACATGCTATTCCAGAGCGACCACAACACATTTAAAACATTTAATTTGATTGCTATCACTGATTGATTGGATTTAATCATTGCAAGAATTAAAAACCAAATTAGACTGTACGACCATTGACCGTGACTGTATCTTCGTCCTTGACTCCTGACCGATGACGGACGGCCGGAAGTCACTCCCACCGGACCGACCGTAGTACACGAGGTGCGCCCACACTCGGAGGACCGGTCCGGCAGGGTGCCTGGGTGCAGTCGGGGAAATGCAGGGAAACTGGCGATAATACGTGCTGTGACCAAAGAACTGGCTGTGACCTCCCCAATGAAGAAAGGGAACAATTAGTATTGTAGCTGACCAAACTATGCAATCAACCACATTTTAACCCACAAGTACCCCGCCCACGTTTCTACCTGTGTTGACGTCTCTGATTCCCAAATTTGCAATTGTATTGAAGACTCGAAATCTATAGCACAGAATTCTTCATAACATAGGACCACAAAATTACAGTTATCATATAATTCAAATTCAAATAAAAGTGTTAATAATTTGCCATTTAAGGTCAGGTCAACCTAATGAAATCTCCTTTTCCATTTTCATTAATCAACGATTTTGGCTCGCCACTTTAGAGTAAATGGAAATTTAGTGACAATTTTGTCCAAATTTTAAAAATCCTTAATACGGACGTATTATTATAAAATAATCAATCGGACCTCCTACTTCCTCTTTATTAGTACGCCCCAGACTAAATTATTGACAAGTCACTCGCTAAGATTGAGTCTCTGCTTACCTACTAACGCACTAAAACATTCTTTTGACTTTTCTTCAAAGTTAGGTCAAATATGATAACATACGTTAAACTAAGCGAGATATTGTGTGAATTAACATACAGTTCGTCCGTTTTATCTTGAGCTATAGGAACCATTTACACCTGAAGCCTGAAGCCGTTGGAGTGGAGTGAAAGTCATCAGAACACCACAGCTGATGCCTTTAGTTACTAGCCTGACATATGTTAACATTTTATAACAGCTGTCTATTTATATCTTTACTGTAATTTGTAAACAAACACAGTTTATGTTTGTTGAAATTAATATTTACATTGTTTATTGCCCCCGATCATTAGGAATAAACAGTGTTTGTCAGCTCAGTCAATGGAGTAGGTGGATCCGTCAGTGGATCTTAGCTCAAGATAAAAAGGAACTGTAGCATTTGTACCTTAACCGATTTACTATTCATAGAAGTACCAGGATTGATTACTCGCTCCATTAATCGCCTCTCGACGTCTGCAAACAGCCGGCAGTTCGAGACAGCTGATTTCATTGCGATAGTGAACAACTGGTTCAATTATCAGCTGACTCTATGACCCAACACTTCCGGTACAGCTGATAGCTGTGCCTTGACTTCGCCAATCACTTGAGCAATTAGTAATACAGGCTTTTAATAGACTGGGAATCATAGTGGGAGATATAATGGGACAATTTAAAAGCTAGGGTTATTGTGTTTGGATGTTATATACGAGTGGATTGCTTTGGCAAATTAAACTGTAGGTCAAAATGAAAATTTAGATTATTCTTAACTTTTTTGGACCGACAACGATTTTAGTCAGATATGGTGGGTTTATGATGCCAAGCGAACGCTGCACTCTTTGGAAACATTAATTTATGTAAGCTAATAATATACTGTATTTGTATGTGACACTACAGTACAAAAACTGCGGGACAGTAGTTTTCAAAGTTGTAGTTAACACAATACAGAACTATTGAGGACAGTTCCTTAGTAGGAAAAAAACATACTAAGTTGTATGAAAAAACATTCTACTCTAATTAGTAACGTATGCTTTTTATATAAGAAATAAATCAATTAAGTTAAAAAAATCAATTACCAAACCTTGACATCTGAAACTCCCAGCAAAACTGTGCAATATTTTTAGGTTTGATGACAATGATACCTAGGAAGCTGAATCCAACGGTTCATTAAACCAGAGTGAAACACTCCTCATAAAAAATATGTTTCTCTTTTGATTATGCCACCTAAAAACGTCACGCCTAATTATTTTCATCTCAGAAATAGACTGATCAAGAATCAACATGGATCCGTCGCGTCGTAATTTACTAATCAACCGAGATTCAACATCAGACTGACAGTTGACAGGAAATCAAAACAAGCAATCGCCCGTAACTGGTCCATTACCGTATTTTTAGCCGCAGCTGCCAAGTTGTTTTGGTCTCGGTATTTCTGGCCCATAACTATGGTCATGACTCGGGTCATTCCCGCGTCTTATTGGGTCCGCAATGTGCACTGAGGCTGTGAGGCCGAGTTAGGAATGGTTATGACCAAGATATTTATGCAGTCGATTGCATACTGCAGGCGCGAATGGCAATGCAGTATTATTTATTTATCTATCAACAAAACTACAAAACAGGTATAAAACCCAGTTACAATGTGGCGTTAAAAATTCAGTCCATGTGTGTAAAGCGAACTTCTGCGTCAATGCACTATTTTTAAATTAAGAATGTAATTATAATTGGAAAATGTGTTTTTCCTGAGTAATTTTTAAAATGATACAATTCGCTGGCAATCTCAGGAGAATCTACCAAATATTGTTTTTATTTTAAATTTAAAATAGGTACACAATTTAGAGTCCTAAGACTATCACGTTTATGGCTGGGTATTACTCATACAAAAATTGAATTTTTTTCATAATTAAAGTAAAATTACATATTTTTTTTGAAAGGTGCAAGATAAGAGTTGATTGTTATTACGAGTAAAGTTGTCACAAATAGCTTAACCATCGCTGATGATACAATCCCAGTAAGTTGGCGTTTCAGTTTTCTCATGAAACGTATTTCAGTAAGAGAAAGTTGCTCTTCAATTCAGTTTCCTCATGGATTTTTGAAGATCCATCCATATGTTACCAAGGGAACTTTGTTGGACCATCAAACAAAACGCTTTGTTGGACCAGCGTGAATCCGCTGATCTCATTAAAACACACTGCCAGTATTCAATCCTCTATATTATCTACAAATGAGACAGCTTACGTTATCAAAGTTAATTTGTTTCCGTTTCTTTATCATAGATCTTAAATCTCTCTACCGCTACATCCACCGCTGCCATCACAGCGGATCTGTGGATCCTCCAGACTGAGTCTGTGATTCATCTGTTATTTTTACCCGCACGCGCCGCCACTCTGTAGTCCCTACTCTGCTGTTTCTGATACAATATAAATAGATAACAGACATGGAGAAACGCCCGCCAGGTCCTTGACCTTCCGTAGGGAGATAAGGAAATGGCGGGAGTATCGGGTACGAGACGCTCCACGCTCCACTGGAGGTGCGGACCGTGAGGGAGGAAGGAGTTTGGAGTTGAGATAAGGAAATGGCGGGAGTAACGGGGACGAGACGCTCCACTGGAGGTGCGGACCGTGAGGGAGGAAGGAGTTTATAAGTTGAGATAAGGAAATGGCGGGAGTAACGGGGACGAGACGCTCCACTGGAGGTACGGGCCGTGAGGGAGGAAGGAGTTTGAAGTTGAGATAAGGAAATGGCGGGAGTAACGGGGACGAGGCGCTCCACTGGAGGTGCGGACCGTGAGGGAGGAAGGAGTTTGAAGTTGAGATAAGGAAATGGCGGGAGTAACGGGGACGAGGCGCTCCACTGGAGGTGCGGACCGTGAGGGAGGAAGGAGTTTGAAGTTGAGATAAGGAAATGGCGGGAGTAACGGGGACGAGACGCGCTCCTCTGGAGGTGCGGACCGTGAGGGAGGAAGGAGTTTGAAGTTGAGATAAGGAAATGGCGGGAGTAACGGGGACGAGGCGCTCCACTGGAGGTGCGGACCGTGAGGGAGGAAGGAGTTTGGCTGTTGAGATTGGTTGCGTTGAGATGGTGGATGTGAGTTATATTTGAAATACGAACGGGTTATCAGTTACAGTTTTAGCGAATTTCCCCTATAGGGAAGAAGCTATTACCGTAGGTCTCATGGTAAGACCTAAGCCCGAGACCATGATAACTTTTCGTTTTGGGGCCAACTAATGTATCTAATATCTAATGTATCCACCAGAAGCAAAAAACACCATTGGTTCGAATTTTTATCTATCTATCTATCTATCTATATATATATATGTGTCTGTAAGCACGATAGCGGCCGTAAATATGGTCCGATCTCAATGAAATTTGGTACAGAGATGTAAAGTGGTAATCGATTGGACGAGTTCGTGAACCAGCCCGATCGGACCATCGGAAGGGGGGGTAAAGGGGGATAAACCCCCCCAAAAATGGGTTTTTTGAGTTTTTTACTTAGAAAAATAAAATTAATCAAATTTTGTTGACACCATTGAATTTAGCTCAAAAAAACAAACAATTTAGTATCTTGAATCATTGCTCTATCTCCATTGGTTACCGAGATATTGAAAGTGGTAAACACATTACGTTGTCCCAATGTTAACCTTATGGGGAATAAGTAAAATTCTATATCTCGCTTATTTCTCAACATATCTTAATAAAACTTGGTTTGTGGCTTCATCTAGATGAGATCTAATGTATTTTAGTCTAAAACCCCCGACATTTCCATTTATGAGGCAGCAAACCTGCATAATCATTCCCCATGTTATCCTTATGGGAAATAAAAAAATTCTATATCTTCCTTATTTTTTAAAATTTCTTGATAAAACTTGGTACATGGCTTCTTGTAGTCAAGATCTACTAAATAATGAATTAAAACCAACCAGTTTTAACATACCTGTTGCAGCTAACCTGCATACTCATCCCCCATGTTATTCTTATGGAGATTACAAAACATGACAAATTTCGCTATGTTGGATTGAATTATGTTCTTTTGCACTTGAAATTCGCTTAATATGCAGGTCTGCTGCAACGGGTGTATTTAGTTTACATCATACTACACAGAAAAATCGGATTTCTTTGCTTTACTCTTGGCTGGAAAGTCACTCCTTAGCGTCAGCTTCACGGTAAATTTACCATGCAGTGCACAGTAAATTTGCCGTGCACTAGGAAACGGAAATAATGAGACTTAACAATCAAAAGAATCAGTTGATAGTAGCAAACCGACGTTAAATGTATGTTAATTGGTTACTTCAGAGGAATGTAGTGGCAGCACGCACTGGTGCTTCTGCTTTAGCAAATGTTTGTTTTTATTTATTTATCATAGGTTATGTTTGAATAATAGAGAGATGTAATGGTTTTGCAAGGAATACGTTAAAAAATAAGTTTTTTTGTGTAGTATGATGTAAAGTATCGTACGTCACACGCACGGTAATTTTTACCGCATTCGCCTGAAAATCACGCACTCGTCTAACAGTACTTACGGGCGTAACGTAATATACCGTTTCAGGCATTAGTCTACTTCTTGTGCGGGGGTTTGTGGTCAATGCACCCGTAAATAGAGTTTCCAAGAAATGGCTATTGAAGTAACTAAAACACAAATTGCCTTGTTTGATGATCAAACTGGTTATATGAGTAAAAGAAATCGCAGTAAAAAATCGCAGCTCGTAAAACTTTAACAGCCTCTTTCAGTGCTTCCTCGCTTAAATATAATTTTTACAATGCGAGATAAAAATCTTCTGTTGGGCAAAAGATAAAAAAGTTTAAAATGTGCATGTATATGACAACGAAGGGTCGTTGAATGTCTGCATACGCAAACCATCCATGAGTGGAGAGAAAGCACTTGTCCGTCGGAATTGATGAGACAAGAAATCTGGGACAGCTTCATTAATTACTTTTTGATTGTGCCGCAATCAGAGGATGTGAGAGTACCAATAAATCTAAATCAAGGTTGTAATTTATCTTTTTTCGTTTTTATCATACAAGAATAACTAGTTCCTGGTGGATCAAGCCACGCTCAGTAATATTTCATGTTTACCTGATCATCCGATGGCTTCAAATCATTTCAGTGTCAAACCATTTACAAATAAACTACTTTTATTACTCCATACAATCTTCATCTCATGCTGAAATTGCGTTTATCCTAAATGGGCAAATGGCTTTGGCTTGCACACAGTTGCTAGGATTACTTCATCTATTTTTTCGTTGGTCATTTCGTTGGTAACATAGGCCTAATTTTAAAGAAATATGGTTTTATGTTACCTTTCATCTATAGTTCCACCACCAGTTGAGCTGTAGAAATGTAACATAAAACCATTACGAATTTAGTTAAATCAGTCCCATGGGTAATCCAAAATGAATTTAGTTAAATTACATAATTGAGTTTTTCAAAATTCAAAACAGAAAGATAGTTTGTCTCCTGCTAAGAGCTCATAAATGATTCCTTCTTCAAATTTTCTCCAGTTCTCTTTATTTACCTCAAAATCCTGCACAAATGGTTCACCTCATTCCCTATTAATCCTTCCTTCTTTACTTTACCTTACAAATCATTCCTCTAATTTATTTTCTTCCCTCCCATACCCCTTTCTTTATATCATTTTTCACTCTTCCTTTCCCTCTATATTTCTTTCATTCATGATTTCTCCCACATCCTCTTTTATCCCAGTAAAATCGTGTCCCTGTACCTTGCTTCCAAAGTCACGAGTTTCTTATCGTTGTCGGGGTAGCAAAGGCCACAACAGGTCGAAGAGATGTTGCATTGCAGAGTCGCTATTTTCTCTGACAACACGACTGCGCTCTCTGTCTCTCTCTCTCGCTCGCTCGCTTCGCTCCTCTGCTACAATAACTTACGCCTAACGGTCCACGAGCCGCCTGGAAGTAAACAGTCAAGATGGCGGCTCACCATCTGTAATCTGGGGTGCCGAATAACCTGATATTGCACTGTACAACTTACCTTGGGAAGAAAGGTGTGTGTATTACTTGCAGAGATTAAAATTCAATTCAGGTCGTCTGGAAGTAGTTTGATGAGAGTTGAGATGTAGTGTTGGTACTTCTAGCATTTGTTATCTTTCCCGCGATTCGCAGCATCTACGGCGAAAATTTAATGTTACGTTAGGAGGGAACCTCGATGGAAGATTATGATGTCAGCTGCTCCAGTAAATCCCGAGAAAGATGTTTCCTCTCTCACAATCTTAAAAATTGATGCGAATTTTGAACTGTGGTTTGTACTATGTCTTTTATAAACAGCTAAGATTAGGGTGGGGTTTAAAAAACATAGTAAGGGCCTAATCTATTTTTTTCACCTCTTACGAAAATCCTGTTACAACCAAGCATTTAACATACAAAATATGAACAAATACTTTTTTAATCCACTGAGACCTTTCCGTGATGTGATGAATGGTGATTTTACGTGGGAAGCTTGAACGCTTGAACTGATGTATTTGTGTCCTAATTTGCCATAGTAATGACAATTGAGATTTTTTGCTGACCGAAGTCCTGCAAAACAATAAAACGACTATTTACCAAAACGAATATCCTCTTCTGAAAACGGGTTTCTCCTAGATTCCACAGAACACAGAACTCCTCTCCCGCGGACCAGTCCCGCTAGACGCTAGACGCAGGGTCCTCCAGCCTTGTTGGAAATATTTGAAGCCGCCCGGCCGCGGCCGGAGGTCATTAAATCACCGGCCTGCGGCCAAGATGGCGGCTGTCCTGGTCAAAGGCGCCGCCTGTTGGCACCTTCCCCAGCGCTGGACAGCAGGTAGAGTACCGCTCTGCCGCGGGTGATTGAGGTTGGAAAATTTAAACTTTATACAGTACAGTAGACTCTCTCTTATCCGGACACCTTTTAACTGGACATCGGTTCAACCGGTCCACACTCCACGGAAGAGACATCTTGTTTACCGGACGATTTTTATCAACACATCAGTTTAACTGGCTGATCGACAGGATATGAACTGTACTGTATCGACGATTCTCGTGGGAAGGATTTGAGACCATTAATCACGTGACTAAATCAGTATTTTAGCTTATATAGTATGTATTTGAGTTATAATGTAACAGCGGTTTAGCTGGAAAGCTCGTTATCCGGACAAAAGTCTCGGTCCCGAGGTGTCCGGATAACAGGGGGTCTACTGTAGGCCCTACATAGGCCTAATGATTTTGTGACTTTATTTGATAAGCACAGGAAGAATGGAGCTTTAAATTTCTCCGTGTCTCTTGTAAAAGACAACGTCTTTTACTTTCTTTCAGGAATAAGAAGTGATGACTAAGGAAGTACTATTTAGGTATAAAAATACTGGAAGGGCAGACACTATTGCAAAATTAACAATCAACCAAAATATGATTTACAATAAAATAATTTCACCTATACTTGAGTATGTCACCAGCGTCAAGAAAATTTCACTAAATAAGATTTCCTATTTCAAATCGGGTGTTAGGCTCGCGACATTGGATTGAAACCAACTATTATGCTTAAGCACACCCGAAATAAAATTCAACAAAAAATGAACCACCCGTACACTAGTTTCCCCGCTCATAATTTGAAATATTAAGTGTGCATTTTAGAGAACGATTCATCAAAATAAATCACAGGAAACGTTGTTTAGCCCATAATAACTATTAAAATCACAATTTCTTCCGTTGGAGAAGAAATTATGGCATACCGTTCGCTGGCAGGTCTCTCAGTGTGAGGTAGACTGCAGCTTCCGTCGGCGTGACAAATGGCCCGGGGGTGACAGGAACTAGACAAAGAGGGTTCGCGACAAATAAAGACTGCGGAGAGACAACAGACTCTGGGGACCAGAGATTTGAGAGAAAACAACCTCCGTTATTGGAGACAAATGCTAGAACAACTTTGGACAGAGCCTTGAAGAGTTTTTTCCGGAAAGATCAACTGTTCCGCTTTTCAGCAATTTTCTTTTAGTTTGTTTTGAAATATCAAGAAATGAGTTGGTTCTAAAGTGCTTTATTGAATATGTTTTCATCAGCTGATCTTATTCTACAATATCTCAGAGGGACAAAACGAATTAAAACTACAAACTCTGCTGCAGTTTCAAACCTATCCCACATATACCTTTCCAGATGGTTCTGGTTTGTGTTGCCTAATTTTGATCACAATCCGTGGTTTCACACATCGTTTCGCTCAATTAAACAACATTGTGTTTCCGCGCTGGCTGAATCCACAAATGTTTACTATCGGGCTACACTGACAGAGGTTTATTTACACCCTGACGGTACAATGTGACCGGTGAGGTGTGTAATCGGTTTAGGCCCAACGCCAATAAACTGGCCCGATCTTGATAGAGCGTCTCCACTGGCTCCCCTGGCTAGGAGCATTGACTCGACTGGCATCAATAGGAATCTGAACTAAAGTAAACTGCTTAAAATGTAGACTCACCGTCATAAGCAATACTGTTGTTTTTAATTGATTGTACAGCCCCCCTTTACCTAGGAATAGGACTGTCTGATAGGAGTAGACAGTGGTCACAAGGAATTTTAGGCTAGGTGTGGCTGACGTTTTAGTCAGTTTTAAATGTTTTTAAATGTTTTTATATAGTTCGTGACAATGACAGTATTTGTTTATTTTTACTTCAATGTTATGCAGACAAGAACTTCTAGTTCTATGATTTTAATGATTCAACCTCGACTGTGCTGATGATGCCCCTAGGACAAAGTGGCGAAAGAGCTGTACACTAAATTAAAAACAACAGTTTTGCTTTTGATGGTGAATCTACGAAATTTGATTCTACAAACATGTATCTACTAAACTTGATGGCCATTTCACTAAACCATAAGTCACGGGAAGTTGAATTTTTAACTGATTTTTAACTAAATGACCAACAAAAACAATAAAACCTTTTCCTTTAAAAGTTGAGGGGATCCATTGATGGCGTTTAAAGAGGAGAACATAATGTATCGTTCGTTCTCAGTGAGTAAAGTCGTAACGCAAAATATAAATTGTAATACAAATATAAATTTGTAATACAAAAAATAAATTTAAATTCATGGTGTCAAACTTTAATTGCCTCTAATTTGCTGAAGAGCCCAATAGAGGTTCAACGCTTTTTTCTCATTGTCAGTAACTCACTGTTAACTCATACGTGGGAGCTGTTATGTGAATTCCTATGTGCTACCTTTATGACATCGTCTAACATCCGGTCATAATGTGAGATAAATTATAACGATATAAAAGGTGCAGAGTCCTTGATGTCCCTCTTGCCTCTGTAGTGTTTATATTTGTTGCAGGCAGTTAAGCTTGGCTACCAACTGGCAATGATTCACCTTTATACTACTGTACCTGTAAAAACATAAAAGAAAATTAATTTATCTTTTATGTGAAAAACATATTGTGAAGGCTGAATAATAAAACGTTACTGAATGATAAGTTTATATAAATTGAATTATTTATTGCTTGCTTGCACACAAATTTATATCGTTCTCTTTCTAGATTTATGGTCATGTTTGCATCAAGGAAAACATCGACGTACAAAACTGCAAAGCTCAATTGGATTTATAAAAAAATTGTTATCATAACGGAAAAATGCATTATGACAAATAATGCCCCGAAGCTTGTTTATGCTTTTCAAGTCACTTGATATCAAAACAGAGATTATTATAAAGCTCTCTATTTGAATGTGAAAGTGACTACTAATGCAGTGATCACGTTTAGTTTTTATTACTGCATGTTCAAGGAAGTAATAAAATCTCATGGTTTACCTCAGAAAGCTGTGAGTTTTAAAGCCTTTTTTGCAAAGATTTATCCGAGACGCTAGCCAGGGTGGCCGCAGGCTCGACGTAGACCGAGACTGATTTACTCTTGCAGCCGCTTCGTCTGCCGAGTCTCCCATCCGCGACAGAGATCAAAGCCCGCCACGCTCCATGTCGCAGCCACAACGCGGATGGGACTGACCGACTCGAATGCTGCACATACCAACCTGTTGGGACAATGCACGTGTGACTGGTATGCTCAGTAATGCATTAAGAGGTTGTTCCATAAACAATTAATATTAATTATTGGAAGTTCAAGACGTGACAGATATTGCGTTTCCACCTGCTCCTCTCAAAGGGTAATGTTATCTTCCAAATTAGTTACATCCTCAACCGCTCATTTGAAAGGAAAAATATCTAGCGATTCCAATGTGTAGATTTTTAATGTATATCGCTCTTTGGTGTAATTGTAAAAAAATCGCAAAGATTTAGATTTTTGGGAGTTTTTATAAATTTATCAATGGTGATATCAAAATCATAAGTTGGAATCGCTACATAACTTTTTCCTATTTACGACGGTTTCAGTTCAGCGGTTAAGGCTGTACCGAATTTGAATGTAAATTTAGTTTTATGGGAGAAGTACTTAGTCGCGCGGACTGGAGTCCACTCTTGAAAGATGGGTTTGTTGCTCAACTATTCTGATCTCATAAAAAGTTTGAGGTTTTACCGCGAGAGAAATGGTTAAGGAATTAAACATTTAAAACAACGGAGTCGAAACAAATAAATTAACGAAATGCAGTCAAATTAAAAATTCAAATATGAATAAAAAATAGGCTACAGTATGCATACTGCAATGTGATTATTTGCGAAGGTCGAGAAATGCATTGGATGTTTCATTCTCCCTCACCAATTCCATTTCTTGACTCTGACGTAACTAGGAGTGTCGCAGGTGATTATGGATATTATGGCGATAGTGTGGGGTGTGTAATTACTTGTAAGACAATGTTCCTGCTTGACGCCGACCGACTCGTTGGTCAACCCAACAACCATTGACGATTTTCAACTTTTGAAATTTGAATACATTTTTTTAGATCGCCCTAGAGTTTTTTTTATTACGAATTGATCACAGTGTCACGTCCGAAACACAGTAGTATTCCATCCTGCATTTATTTCACCTATAACATGTATACGCCCAACTTAAACTGTTATGCATCAAATCTTTTTAAAGTCTGTATCAAATTAAAAAATATACTTTTAACACCTAACTGAAAATGAACCATCCGCTATTTATTTTTTGCACTTTCTCACAAATTTTCTGTAACCTATCGGCTTTGGCCTTTCAGAAACTGCAACTTTCATGAAATGCCAACATCAATGGATAAACCTTTAATGACGAACAAAATTTAAAATTTAATTAGCTAACTAAATAATCCTTTTCTCCGCACTTTATTTATGTCATTATATACTTCTTCGTGCGATGCTCTTGGACCGCGAAGTAGTGATATGACCGCGAGTAGTCGACTATTGTATCGACTAGCATTTCATATAGTCGACTATTCGATTAATATACTAGTCAATAGTTTTGACCAGTCAATATTTTATTGTTTTTAACCAACTAGTCTGAACCCGAAACAATTTGAGATTTGGTTCTTTTGCTAGTTCGACTAAACTACGTTTTAGAGAATTTCCTTAAAGGAATAAGCTATCCGAGACCATGTTAACTTTTCATTACATATGTCTGTTAACACGATAGCGGCCGTAAATATGGCCCGATCTTAATGACATTTGGTACAGACGTGTAAAGTGGTAATCACTCGGACGAGTTCGTGAACCAGCTCGATCGGACCACCGGAAGGGGAGGGTAAAGGGGGATAAACCCCCCAAAAATGGGTTTTTGAGTTTTTCACATAGAAAAATAAAATTTATCAATTTTTGTTGGCACCATTGGATTCAGCTCAAAAAACAAACAATTTAGTATCTTGAATTACTGCTCTATGTCTATTGGTTATCGAGATATTGAAAGTGGTAAAGACAGTACGTTGTCTCTATGTTAACCTTATGAGAAATAAGTAAAATTCGATATTTCGCTTATTTCTCAACAGACCATCAATCAACAGAGTTTTATCAACATGTTGATAAAACTTGGAACTTGGAACTTGGTTTCTATTTCAGATCTACTAAATATTAAATTAAAACCAACCAGTTTAAAAATACCTGTAGCAGCAAACCTGCATACTCATTCCCCATGTTATTCTTATGGAGCTTACAAAAACATGTCAAATCCCGCTATGTTGGATTAAAATATGTTGTTTTGCATTTGAAATTCGCTGAGTATGCAGGTCTGCTGCAATGGGGGTATTAATCTATGTTTGACGCAGGGGTGTGAACGACAAATCGATGTTCGAAATTAATCGACCAGTCCCTAGTCGATATTGAAGTAGTCGATGTAGCCGTCGTACCGCGGGGAGTGGCGGCGAAGGAGAGTCCCTGCCAGGGTCACAGTGGAGCCCGCGGCCACAACACTCGGCCGCGGCTGAGTCACAGTGTTTGGTCACGTTTGAAAATATTTGGGCGGGCTTGCTTCGATGGCAACTCTAGGCTGTGGTAAGGGCTGGAATTGGAGCTAACTCTATTATCTGCGGGCTGATCCTTACTCATTTATCATTCATACTTGGCTTAAAATACCTTCCTGGGTAGGTCGTCATTCCAAGAAAAGTATAAAGTAAAGTATAAAGTTTTGAAATTAAGTTTGCGGAAGGTCATTTTGATTCTGAGGTCTTTTAATTCAAATAATAACAAAGCAGAGATGATAAACTTTAATTTTCAGTTTTTCAGTTTAATTTTGCATACAGATTTAGCAGTATTCAAGCCCTATTTCCACAAAAATCGTCGTTTTTATTTGCCGTTTTGTACAAAGTTCAGGTAATAGGAGGCCTAGTTTTTGAGTGAATTAATGAAATGTGATACTTTTTTAGTCAATATATTCAGAAAATATACATATATGTAATTTTTTGTATACTCAGTAAATTCTTTTTCATCATACTGTCCCGAAAACAGCCGTTTTTAGTTCTCTAAATCGTACGCAAAATGATCGTTTTTGGATCTTTTCGAATAGGAGTACTGTACTGAAAAAACATATGGTAAATTTTGCCGTACTCTAATGTCAAAATTTGTTTATGTTACGTTTGAAAGGTTGAACGATTTCTTAACTTGTGTTTGTAAACAACTAACAGATGTGTAAATGACTATGACTATTTTGGATAACCTCAAAATTATGTAGTCTATTTTTTTACGATTAAATAGTTATTTATACATAATGATGAAAATAGTTGTTCATCACACGGAGCAAAAGTATCTCCTTGGTACTCGATCGTATTTCCAAAGGTAAATTACGATCTCTTACCAAAAAGAGCCACTTTCGCTCCTAGTGATTAAAACTACTATATCGCATTGTCCGAAACTTTTACAGATCAACTTAATTAGAGTTTCGTAAAAAAATTAAAACTTTCTGTGATCTTTGTAAAGAAATTATGTACCGAAATTTTCTTAATGAAAAACTAGCTGAAGTAAATATATTCGTCGATTTCAATTCTGTTTTATATTGTAGCTCCATATTGAAGAAATATGGAGCACTTTTTACAGCCCGTGGGTGATGCATAGCTAGATGTATACAATCAATGTAACGTAACATGACGAGGAAGCTTCATGTTACATGCACCCAGAGACGCTGTTGCTCTTCTCCGAATCGAAATTCCTCGAATGACCCAGGAAGCGACCCTGCCGAGTATGTAAATCCGATCCGCAGACACGGCGATTTATCTCTGCACCCGGTCACTAACTTGCACATTGCACGTTGTCTACTACGAGCCGCCACAAAGCTCAGAGCGCTTGGAAGATAAACCTTTATCGTAGCGGCCACCCAATTCCTTTCACCAGTTTTTTTGTTCTTTACTTGAACTTTATGCAATTTTCGCCCGAACATACGCGGTTTTATCCGGTTTATCATATCGCGACATAACGCGAGGCTCAGCGAGGGCGCGAGAGGAGTGTTTACAAACAGTCGGTACACTCCCGCACCCGCCGTCACGTACCGCTCGTGATGGTGGTCATGACTGGATCCGTCATGAACTATAATGGGCGAGTTGGAAATAGCAACGTTACGAATGGTGTCAGGAATTCTCTTATATATTATTGTTTTGGTTTGACGTAGTCTTAGTTGAAGTGGAAAACATGAAGAGAATATTCTGGCCATTAGCAATTGTGAAAGAAATATATCCAGGTAGAGATGGAATGACACGATTAGTACGTTTGAAAACAGCAAATGGAGAACTATCACGCCCTGTTCAAAGAATTTATCCTCTTGAAATCAGCAATGGCTGCAATATCGCAAAGGAACACTGAAGGAAAAAACTGGAGGAATAATTAATCAGAATTCAAATAAGAAATAACCAAGCGTCAAATCAAGAAGTGGAAGGACAATGAAAGTACCTCAAAGACTTGATATGTGAAGACCTGACTGAAGAACTAAATTGTTTGCAATTTCTTTTTCTTAAATTGCAAAGGTGGGAGGATGTCAGGAATTCTCTTATATATTATTGTTTTGGTTTGTTTTTTAGTATTTGTCTAATTAACTGTTTTTTGCATCTGTCAGTCATTATATGACTATTGATAAAAATTATTATTGAAATGTAAACAGAAAGGTATGATGGATAGAAAAATATACTTTGAGACAAAGAATTTTGACACATTATTTTGTATTTTTTAGAAATGTGATTATATAATTTTTATTTTATATAAAGTCCAGATTTTGTCACTGCTTTTGGAATAGAAATTCATATTTATTTTGATAAATGGTGTGCCCTCAGTTTGATTGTAAGGTATTTCGCAAACCTATGGATTGGTTGGGGCTCGAGCGATTCTTTTTGCGTGCCTAAATGCAGTCAGCAGCCAAATAATTGATTTTAACGCCCAGTCAATATCCAAGGAATCGTTCCACGCTTGATTCAAAATAGAAAAACATTGTGCCGTAAATGAGCTGCTGGTCCATAAAAATGTATTCTAAAACTTCCGGAAATACAAACAATATAGATTTGTTTAAACTTTGAGTAATTCAATGTACCACGTCAGATTCAGTCTCCAAATTCAGTGCCACGTAGATTTTAAACTCTAAAAAACTAGAACGTCAAAAGAAGTTGATCATCAACAGCCCTATCATGGCTATAAAAGTTTTAATGAACTCAAAAATATAGATAATTTTTACCCACCTTATTTGTTTCGAGGAAGATGCAGCCAAGAAAGTTTTTATCCACAAAAATTACATACTACAGGCCAAAGAGCTTTTATGAGCACATTTCCCGCTAAGTTTTCTTTTCTGCTGCAGAACCCCAGAAAGGTTTATTAGTCAGTTCCAGCAAGTCGCTCCTCGGAAGGAGGCCGCATTCGTTACTATCGTTTGACAATTCCAGTCTTGTTTTCAAGGTTGCGCCGACAACTACTGCAATTACCACAGAAGGTTGCTGCAAACGAGTGGAATTCCTTCGATGTCGGTTTATTTTTCTAAACAATAATTGTACGAGTGTTGTGTTATTAGTTTGCAGTACTTTTTACAAACCTTGAAAAATAATTAAAAGGTTCGAAAGCTACATTGTTATGGCCGAAAGTTGAAAACAAAATGCCAAGAGAGGTCTGAGCTACGAGCCGCCACAAAGCAACGTGATTATTGTGGGTTGTTATTTTTTTACGTCCTTTGAAAATATTAGCTGTTGACTAAAACAGATATAAGGATAAATAAGGATAAAAAAATATTGTTACCGGTACGCATAAATTAAAAATATCGGCTGTGTCTTTTGATTCAACTGAAAGGTTTAAAAGTCGTCTGGAGTTAAATAATTTTTACTTAGTATAAAGGCGAGTTGGCATCAAGAGTAAACATTTTTCTTAGTTTCATTTCTGTTGACAATGAAAAAATACCTTGAACTAGAGGAATTATACTTGGATTGTATGGTAAACAATCTAAGACTATAGCTCTGGACAGCCTTACTGGCGGGTGGCGAAAATTGTAATCTCTCAAAATGTCTGCTAAATAAACACATGTTTTGGTAGAACTGTCAAAACTTTGTTTACGTTTCACCTCATTTACACTACAAAAGAAATGCCCTGTAATATTTCACCGAGAAATTTCTTACGCAATTAAAATTTCTGGAAAATATTTGCGCAATGCATCAGCTGGTCTTTTAGTTTGGCAACCTTTCATCTTAAATTATTTGTTTACATTTAATAATGTGTTTCCACACTTATGTCATCGCACTTCATGAATTGTGTTGAGCTTGCAAGCATTTCACATTAATTGCACTTGCGGTTGCAGCAAAATAATTTTCTTGTGTGAAGGTAAATGACCATGTGATTTATAACCAAAACATTGCAGATAATAAACACTAATGACGACAACAACGCACTCACCCACCCGCCAGTAAGGCTGTCCAGAGCTATATTAAGACATCGCGTTTTGCTTTCTTCAGTACAAAATGCACTATAAAATTTAATAAAAATAAGACAAGAATTGAAGTTATACATTTCAAACAAATACCCTACCCCCAGGTGAACAGATGGGGGCCTCGTTATATAGTCCATCGAGCGAGCTAATCCCAATAGGAATTTGCCGTCTGAGTCTCAGTCATGTATCATTCTCACGGGATTTTGGCCAAAAGGTTTATCGCTAGCAAGGTTAATTTGCATATAGTTTTGGCGAGGGATTTCTCTCTGATGCTAAACCCACAGGTTTTATGCTAATAAGCACATGTTGAGTTTGCTACATCCTCTGACGTTACTTGAGTAACATTTGTTCACAAAATGGTTACTTTAATATGTAACCTCAACTGATGATAGAATTTAACATAGTCGGTTAAGGACATTTTAATATGGTTAATGAAATAGAATGATGTATAGAAATTATTAAGGAAGATAGATATTTTTTTAATGTTTAACATTATAAAGTTCAAAGACCTTACCCGGTTGAAAGAATTCCACACCTGACCGGAACCCATCCCAAGGCAGGTGCCTGTCATAAACACGTCAAACCGTAGAAGTGTCAGAAATCACACCTCACTTCCGTACAGCCAAGAAATTCCCATCTCAAGCAATTCAAAGTCTTATTTCAAGCTCTGCTTCTGTTAATAGTCTGTTTGCAGCGAATGCCTAATTGTTGCTTAGGAAGCCTGAGTATAAATCTCCTAAAGTCATTGGAAAAAAGTGGAAATGATTCTTCAGGATGTCTATAATATCCAGCTGGGCCCCTTATCTATTGTAGTTATTTCTGTCAACTTAAAACAAAAGTAAATGCTATTATGCAAGGGATCGTCAATGAATAGTAACTTTCTGTCAAGCGAAGTGTAGGATTATCCCGTCAATGGCATTATTTTGAAGCAGTAAATAATAGTTATTGTTGACTTTCAAATCTGCCGGAGACTTATAATACTACAGTCCTATAATACTATAGTCCTTCTTCAAAATTGTATCGTAAAATGCAAACCACGATGAAAAGCTCACCGTCGCCTTCTGTCTCATCGGCGCTAGGATATAATATCTTCGTAAAAACCTCCACACTCTTCGTCTGTGTCAACATTACATGTTACAGCTCGCGGACCAGTAGGTAACCCGAACCTCGCAGATGACTTCCTAGGCTGCAGCTCCGTCCGCCCAGACCGATACACTCCACAGTTTACTGCAGCCATCATCCAGTGTTCCACCCGAGTGGCGGGAGACAAAGCTAGTCCGACAGTCCGAAAATTACCTCGTTCCACAGAACTATGAAATAAATCAGCGCAAGGGCGGTCGCTCGGTCGCGGTCGATCACATGTGAACCTGAGCCGCAGACCTCCCAGACTCCGGCGATCGAGGAAACTTACGAGCACTTATGTTTTCTGCTTTGTTTGGTTCCACACACACAGCTGAGTGGTTGGAAGGGCCCGCTCGGTAGTTTGAAAATAGCTTGTTTGGTTGAAACAAAAATAAGAGAATGTTTGGTTGAGGATTGATTCCGGACCATTGCGCATGTGTCCATTGGAATAATCGATCATTTATTGTGTAAGGGTTAGGTCGACAAAAGTCTTATTCGATAAATCAGGCAAAATAACGAGCTTGACACCTCTAAACTCTTCCTACTCACCCAATCGTTCATTTATTTCAGTTAAATTGCCTCTTTTGTTTCACGGTAATAAAACAGATAGGCCTACAGTATACAAAAGTTTGTTGCTCAATATACGTAAAATTTTACGACATTATTTCTATAACGTCGCATTATTCTAAATAGTGGCTTTATTTCTATAATGCCAACCGATTTAAACCCTTTGATTCCCCCTTCGAGCTTAACATTGTTCGACAAAAATACAATTTAAAGGACTAGAATATAATTCTTTAAATTAGAATATACTTCAAATCAATATTAAGCTGTCAAAAAGAGCAAGTGTTGATTTCCAATGCACATCTTGTAAAAAAAAAAACAAAAATCATAATATATAAAAGTATTAATTTACATCATTCTTAACTTTGGATTACATTAATATTAAGGTCATTGAATTAAGTACACTTTCAACCACGTACACCCAGTATGTATTCAACCAGTATATATTCAACCAGTATATATTCAAAAATTGTTCTAACCGGCTTTACTTTATTTTGCTTTTGCAGGCTGAACACGATAGGCCTAAATCAGTAAATTAAGATGGTTGTTGGCGTAGGACTAGAATACACTGGAGGGGCCCCCCGGCTTGCCGCGTGTTCGCATCCCGGCCCTTGTCCTCGTTGTGAGATGTGAGGAGATTCAGGGGATGATTGTCTAGATTCAGGGGTTCACAGGCCTGAGACCACGAGCGGTGACGAGGCTATCTTCACACCCTTCCCCTCGGCCCTCGAGACTGGATTCTGGAGTGTCGCAGGGGTGCGGACTGGGACCACCAATATTTTCTTTCGTTGACCTTGCTTCGTTTACCTTTTTTTACAAATGGGAAATATTCTTCTTTTCCTTATAAAAATTCATTACCAACCATTCCAAGATGAATTTATATCCCCGTAAAAAGTAATTTCCTTTCATGGATTGACTCTAATTAGACATAAACTTGACCGTAATCTTTCTTTAAATTGCTGCTTCTCAACCTCAGAGTATCAAGGTCACCTGGGTATTGTATACTGATTATTGTAGTTTAAATGCGGAGAGTAATTTATTAGAAAATGTTTGTGATTTATTAACACAGCTCCTTTGGTAATAAACCTTTACCGTTTGTATGGAACGGTTGAGAATACTACATTACCCAATATACACTTCGTTCCAAAAGAGTTATGGAAATTAATGAAGATTTATGACCTTCATTATTTATGACTACACTTGACGCTTAACAATGGTATGAGATATAGGCTTACTTTAACGTCATTTGCCGTAAGTGTTTGAAACAGAACCCTTCATGTCGTAAAACTCTTACATAATACAATTCATCCCGTACTGACATGTAAAGTTTACAGTGGATAAATGCTGCGAGCTAACAGGGACATAACGTTCGTGGTGGCATAGGGCGGACCATTCACTGATAGTTAAGTCGAGGCACGTTTCAAGCCCAGAGAATAATAGGTCCCATTAGCATCTCAGTTTAGCAACAATAACTCTTACTTCAATACAATCAATCGTTCATGTTTAAGCTACCGCACTGCTCTTTTAATTTTACAGCCTCATATAAAATTTACATATTCAGTGATCTGTTCATTTTCGCTCTGTTTTTAGATATTTACAAAAATTATAACTCTTTGCCCTCTGGAATCTTCATCTACCCTTGTACACACTTCAAGGAACGTGAGACGTACAATTCATTCCAAGGAGTATGAGACGCCTTCCCTAATCCTTCATCAATGCAATCCCTACTCTCTATTAGGAAGTTAAGTATTCCAAGTCACACCTCGAGCTATAAATCAATATAAGGGAGGGTTGATTGACAAGGGGCGTGAAAAGCTGCACCTTCAGGTGACACATTTACAACAGCGACACCTGTCCGAGGGTGGCAGGTGTGACTCAGGATGGGTGTGAGGGCCCATTGAAACCGTCAGGTGAATGAGTTCGCACCTTTCTAGGAAAGTCCTTGGACGAGATAAAATTTGGCTTATGGAGGCGCCAAAAAGCCCATAAATTGGAAATAGTCTTCGTTTTTATGGGAGTTTTTTTAATTCAACAAAGTAAAATTTTGTGCTCGTACAAATAGTTCATGCACTTAAATTTACAAACACCCTTTTTTGATTGATGTAATTTCAACTATGGATTCCGTCTTGGACCGTCACTAAAATTTTTTGGGATATCTTTTTTTAACAACCTTTTACGAAATTAACACGTTATAACTTCCCAGTAAAGCTGTTTTCAAATCCTAGTGCGCCGATTCGTGTCTCTTTAAAGTCTTCAATCGACACTCGGAAAAGAAGATTATCCATAGAATCCAGCTAATTTCATTAGCTTCATTAGCTAAAGAAACAAGGCAACAAGGCATGGGCAGTTACTTCCAATGTAAATTTTCTAACTAAATAGTTATAGCGTTGTGATAACAACTAGGAGTGGGAGCGTTAAACGGCTCCCCCCTGCTTTCCTCCTGATATTTTCATCCTCACTCTCTCACCCGCTTCACTACCTCCCACACGCAAGCATGATTATTCCATTCCAAGGTCTGTAGATTAGAAAATGAAGAGAATAACAATAATATTCTCGGTTGCCTAACTTCCAACCTGAGGAACCAAAGGACGTGACGTCACTCTTAGATCCATTTCCGATTTAAAGCAAGCTCTAGTAGCCTATTGAGTAAAAATATAGCTTCAGTTGAGGTGTCAGTAGGTTCCTCTGATTGGTCAAGATTAATTTCCATCCCATCCGGTGGTCGTAGGTTTCCGGTCTGTTGAAGACGTCACGATTAGTTTACATCTTTGCCGATATAAACTGACTTAATACCGTTATTCTCTTCTCCTCTGCAGTCCTTGCGATCATCCCACTCTCAAAACAAAACCAAATATCAGCAAAAACATCGCAACGTCGGCGGAAGAGGCGGCCTGCAGACCGCGGGACCGTTGCCCGGGACGCTCCACCTGTGCCTCGCGCACAACCGGTTCCCCCGTTAGCGGCGGTCTTGGTTTGTTTGCACTCCTCTCGTTTTCTAAAACTGTGCTTGGAGTCAGCAGACCCGGGTCCTTTGGGGTCTGCGCCGAACTGGTATTTAAATTTTAAATGTCCGGAAAAGGGTCAAGGTCGGCCGGGGATGTTTTTAAAAAATATCTTGCATTTTCGGAAAATCCGAAAATGCAAGATAAGTTTTGTTTCTTTTTACAAACTGTTTTTTAATTGTTGTTTTGTTGATTTTTGTTTCTATTAAAATATTATATTAAAAATGGAATTGACAAGTTAACAAGAAAATATCCTGCTACAAAGTATCCAAATAAAGATGCAATTACATAAATATAAACTTTAAAAAATAGTGAATGTTCTTTCTTTTTATCTGTTAGTATTTCCTGAACAAGGTAACCAAAATTGTAACCACATAAAAATGAAAGTAGGAAAATAACAAATTTCGACGGGTTCACAAAAACCAAGTTGCAAAGTAGCGAATTTCTTTCTTCTTCCATTGTTGAATTTTTAGTCGAAACCAATTAATGATAGCATTATTGCTTGCGCATCAGAACTAACAGTTGATGAAATTTCGTTTACTTGTACACTTGTTGTAGTTTTATTTTCAGTAGGTAATTGTTCGGAAGTTTGTGTAGATGTAGAAGAAGAAACAGTATTATCTTGAAGCTCAGAGTCCATGTGTGCTCGGGTGAAGAGCTGGAGCGTTAATGACGTGTGGTAGCCGCTGTCCTACTCCGTGTCGGCAGTTGGTGGTGGGGGGTCGTTTGGTTCATGCACCGAAATGTAGATAGAATCATAATTTTCTGGAGGATGTACTAAAATTTGTTGTACAGGATCTGCATCAATAGTGAAACTTTGCGTTTCAATACAAAGTCCATCTTTGATAAAAGAAACATATAAAACAGAACTCATGTTTATTTAGATGTTTACTCTGCGAGTCCTACCAGCAAACTGATGTGATAGTGGTAGCGCTGTTACCTCCCTCGAAAGACATGTGCAGGACGGAACATCTGCCGCGCACCTGCCTTCCCCCACCACCATGAGAGACTCCTCGCAATATTTGGATATGTAGTGTTAGTCGTACTGTTGCTCTTGTTGAGTGAACATGTCAGTATTAAACAATCGTTCTGAACTTGTGGTTTTAAAATATTTGCAATAAAATATCGTTTTAACACTTATTTAACTTTGTACAAGTTACAATATTTTAAAGATGCCACTTTATTATATCACCTTGATACTTCTAAAAAATTTAGTCGCAGAAATGCAAAATAAACTACAGTTTCGATTAAATATAAACTTGGTTAAAGATCTAAATTTTGTTTCTTTGTTATAACTTTTACATTGTTGGTTAAATAACAAATGTTACCGAAGTTTTTTGTTTGTCTCATTATTTTGCGTTATTGAAGTACCACATGATAGGGTTTGGAAACATATAAAGTAAAATATAAAATGTAGAAAATTTTTTTTTTATGTTTTTGCGTTATAACTTTTATACCGTTTGTTTTATAAAAAAAGTTTACTGAACCTTTTTGTTTGTCTTTTTAATTCTACGTATTTTGAGTACCTACATGATAGGGTTTGAAAAGATATAAAGTAAAATATAATGTAAAGAAAGATAATTTTTAGTTTTTGCGTTATAACTTCTATACCGTTGGTTTAATAAAAAAATGTTACTGGACCTTTTTTGTTCGTCTTTTAATTCTGCGTATTTTGAGTACCTACATGATAGGGTTTGAAAGGATATAAAGTAAAATATAATGTAAAGAAAGATAATTTTGGGTTTTTGCGTTATAACTTCTATACCGTTGGTTTAATAAATAAATGTTACTGGACCTTTTTTGATCGTCTTTTAATTCTGCGTATTTTGAGTACCTACATGATAGGGTTTGGAAACATATAAAATGAAATATGATGTAAAGAAAGATAATTTTTAGTTTTTGCGTTATAACTTCTATACCGTTGGTTTTATCAAAAAAAGTTACTGGACCTTTTTTGTTTGTCTTCTGATTCCGCGTAATTTGAGTACCCACACGATAGGGTTTTAAGCAATTTTCCAATTCCCCCCCCCCCCCCCCCCCCCGCCAATGTTGCCGGGACGAAACCTCCCCCCCCCTCCCCCCCCCTCCCCCCCCTCCCCCCCCCCGACAACATCGATGGGGGGGGGGGGTCGCCGACTTGATCTCGTTTCCGTTCAACTTTAGAACTGCGTCGCCGTACATGGTGGCAGTGGATATAACAAAAATGCTCCAAATCGATCGTGCGGGTAGTCAAATTAAGCGGAATTAAAAGACAAACAAGAAAGGTCCAGTAACATTTTTTGATAAAACCAACGGTGTAAAAGTTATAGCGCAAAAACTTAAAAAAACTTTGGTGGCAGTGGATATAATAAAAATGATCTAAATGTATCATGCGGGTAGTCAAATTACGCAGAATTTAAAGACTAACAAAAAAGGTCCAGTAACATTTTTCGATAAAACCAACGGTGTAAAAGTTATATCGCAAAAACTGCAAAAAATCTATGGTGGCAGTGGATATAACATAAATGCTCAAATTATTCGGAATAAAAAGACGAACAAAACAGGTTCAGTAACATTTTTTTTATAAAACCAGCGGTATAGAAGTTATAACGCAAAAACTAAAAAAAATATTTTCCAACATTTTATATTTTTACTTTATAAGTTTCCAACCCCTATTTTTAGTTCAGTAACATTAATAAACTAGATTTATATTTATGATACAATGAAAATATGTATAATGTTTATTTTATTATGTATTACAATTGACTTAAAACATAATATTCCTTAAGTAAAACATGGTTACTCATTAATAATATATGAATTTAGTTTCAAACTAATATTAAAATTGTTTTAAAACAAGTTTCAACCTACATTAATACTGAAAAATAAAATAAAAAGAAGTGTTGTTGTCTGTTGGAACAGTAACAAAAAAATTATGAGTTTGAAAAAATTTTCTAAGTCCTAAAAAATGAATTATTGGGAAGTTTTAACACTTAAAATTTTTACAAGTCAAATGTAAAGTAAAATAAAGAAAGAAGTATTGTTGCCTGTTGGAACAGTGGTGAAGGAATGATGGAAATTAAACTCGCAGCAAAAAAACTTGATATTGTAAAATAAATGTTAAAGCAAATGTTTGAAAAATTTTCTAAGTCCTAAAGCATTAATTATTGTGAAGTTTTAACACTTAAAATTTTTACAAGTCCAACGTAAAGTAAAATAAAGAAAGAAATGTTGCCTGTTGGAACAGTGGGAAAAGAATGATGGGTTTGAAAGATTTTCTAAGTCCTAAAATATTAATTATTAGGAAGTTTTTAACACTTAAAATCTTTACAAGTTCAATGTAAAGTAAAATAAAAAAAAGAAGTGTTGTTGTTTGTTGGAACAGTGGCGATAGAATGATGGAAACCAAACCCGCAGCAAGGCTCCTGTGGTGACCTCGAGCCGAATTGGGGTCCAGAGTCTGCGCTTGAGGCCAGGTGGTCAACCAGCTGCCTGCCACACCTGCCCGGCCCGGCTGCCAGCTGCCGTGACCTCGAGCCGAGTTGGGGTCCGGGATCTGCGCGTGTGGTTCGGCATCAGTTGCTCGCTAGACAGTGAGGTGGTGACATGTTCAGAAGGCGCCCTGAACATTTTATCATTTTTTGCTGTTTGGTGAAAATATCTTGGTGTTATTTGTACAGTAACATCTTGATGTAGGACTGATTAATTTTAAGGCATGGTAGTTTAAGCATGGTAGTTGTTTGTGCTTGTAGATACCCTAGGGTTTGTAGTTTGTTTTTAATTTGCTGGTTTGGTAGTTAGTATTAATTTAAAATCTTTCTTTTACTTACAATATATTTCTGCCTGGAATGTTTAAATTTAAAGTAATATTTTGTTTTTAAGAATGTTATATGATATGTTTTTTATACCTTTCTATTCCAATTTCCTTTTTCCAACAAGCTTGTTGAGGGCATTCCCTCTCTTGTCTTGTACTCCTTTTTAGTTAGGGACACCTTTCAATTCCAATTTCCTTTCCTTTTTTCCTTCCATCTTTTGCACGGTAAAACCAATAATGGTAAAACCAGCTACCGCTTTTGTAGTGATTACGCTTACCAAAGCGGGTCACTTACAACCTCTATACGTGCTGGATGGGTAGTTCGCCTACCTCCGGAGTTTCGCTAGACCTCAGCTGTACTGCGTCGCTAATGGCGAGTCACTGGCTCCTTTAGTGTTAGGAAATAAAAACATATTTGTATAACATTTTTCCAAAATTTAATTAAGCAACGTGCTATTTCAGAATAACATTTTTTGTTTTAGCTTAGCGTTGTGCGCTTATGATGAGGTGTGTGAGTTCGCTTACGTGATGATCACACTGTAATCATGATGTGCCGCGCTGGGCTGTCTAGTTGTTTTAGCTTAGCGTTGTGCGCTTATGGTGAGGTGTGTGAGTTCGCTTACGTGATGATCACACTGTAATCATGATGTGCAGCGCTGGGCTGTTTAGCTTTTTTTTAACTTATCTTTTACTTTTTATTTATTATTTTTCTTTTAACTTAATTTTTTTTATTAATTTATCAACTCTAGGCAGGTTGTATCGTAAATTAGCTTTTCTTCTTTTAGGTTTCCGGGGGTGTACGGTTCTGTCAAACCGTACACCCCCATTTTCTTTTTAATTATCGAATGACCTTGACCTAGTTATTTTCAAGGTCAACAAAAGACTTAGCGAAAATTTCTAAGTCTCAAGGTCATTTTTGTAAAAGTTTAAATTACTTTTAAACTTTAGTTTTTGCGTTATAACTTTTATGCCATTATATTTATCGAAAAATGTTACTGGACCTTTTTTGTTTGTCTTTTCATTCCTTGTAATTTGAGTACCTGCACAATAGGTTTTGAGTCATTTTGCAACCCCCCCCCCTTTTACAAAATTGCTCCAAACCTATCATGCATATACTCAAATTATTCGGAATAAAAAGACGAACAAAACATGTCCAGTAACATGTTTTGATAGAACCAACTGTATACAAGTTATATCGCAAAAACTAAAAAAAAGTATTTTCCAACATTTTATATTTTACTTTATAAGTTTCCAACCCTTATTTTGTGAGTACTTAAATTATGAGACCAACAACAAGCTTCGGTAACATTTGTTATAAAATCAACATTATTTTGTAAGAAATTAACAATATTTTGTAGCCTGGACGTTTTTACTAAAACGTCCAGGTTACCTGGACGTTTTGTAACCTGGACGGTTTTAAATCTTAAGTTTTCGCGTTATAACTTCTACACCGTTGGTTTTATAGAAAAATGTTACTGAACATTTTTGTTTGTTTTTTTTATTCCACGTAACTTGAGTAACCACATGATAGGTAATGTAAAAGTTTTAAATGACCTTGAAACTTTAGTTTTTTCGTTATAACTTTTATACCGTTGGATTTATCGAAAAATGTTACTGGACCTTTTGTGTTTGTCTTTTCATTCCGCGTAATTAGAGTACCCGCACAATAGGTTTAGAGTAATTTAGCAATTTTGCCCCCCCCCCCTCCCCCCATCCCTCCCCCTCCCCCCCTTCCCCCCCATCCCTCCCCTTCCCCCCCCCCCTCCCCCCCTCCCTCCCCCCCCTCCCCCCCTCCCCCCATCCCCCCCCTCCCCCCATCCCCCCCCTCCCCCCCCTCTTCTCCCCCCCCCCATCCCCCCCCCTTTTACAAAATTGCTCCAAACCTATCATGCATATACTCAAATTATTCGGAATAAAAAGACGAACAAAACATGTCCAGTAACATTTTTTGATAAAACCAACGGTATACAAGTTATAACGCAAAAACTAAAAAAAAAGTATTTTCCAACATTTTATATTTTACTTTATAAGTTTCCAACCCTTATTTTGTGAGTACTTAAATTATGAGACCAACAACAAGCTTCGGTAACATTTGTTATAAAATCAACATTATTTTGTAAGAAATTAACAATATTTTGTAGCCTGGACGTTTTTACTAAAACGTCCAGGTTACCTGGACGTTTTGTAACCTGGGCGGTTTTAAATCTTAAGTTTTCGCGTTATAACTTCTACACCGTTGGTTTTATAGAAAAATGTTACTGAACATTTTTGTTTGTTTTTTTATTCCACGTAACTTGAGTAACCACATGATAGGTTTTGTAAAAGTTTTAAATGACCTTGAAACTTTAGTTTTTTCGTTATAACTTTTATACCGTTGGATTTATCGAAAAATGTTACTGGACCTTTTGTGTTTGTCTTTTTATTCCTTGTAATTTGAGTACCTGCACAATAGGTTTTGAGTCATTTTGCAACACCCCCCCCCCCCCTTTTACAAAATTGCTCCAAACCTATCATGCATATACTCAAATTATTCGGAATAAAAAGACGAACAAAACATGTCCAGTAACATTTTTTGATAAAACCAACGGTATACAAGTTATAACGCAAAAACTAAAAAAAAAGTATTTTCCAACATTTTATATTTTACTTTATAAGTTTCCAACCCTTATTTTGTGAGTACTTAAATTATGAGACCAACAACAAGCTTCGGTAACATTTGTTATAAAATCAACATTATTTTGTAAGAAATTAACAATATTTTGTAGCCTGGACGTTTTTACTAAAACGTCCAGGTTACCTGGACGTTTTGTAACCTGGACGGTTTTAAATCTTAAGTTTTCGCGTTATAACTTCTACACCGTTGGTTTTATAGAAAAATGTTACTGAACATTTTTGTTTGTTTTTTTTATTCCACGTAACTTGAGTAACCACATGATAGGTAATGTAAAAGTTTTAAATGACCTTGAAACTTTAGTTTTTTCGTTATAACTTTTATACCGTTGGATTTATCGAAAAATGTTACTGGACCTTTTGTGTTTGTCTTTTCATTCCGCGTAATTAGAGTACCCGCACAATAGGTTTAGAGTAATTTAGCAATTTTGCCCCCCCCCCCTCCCCCCATCCCTCCCCCTCCCCCCCCTTCCCCCCCATCCCTCCCCTTCCCCCCCTCCCCCCCTCCCTCCCCCCCCCTCCCCCCCCTCCCCCCATCCCCCCCCTCCCCCCATCCCCCCCCCTCCCCCCCCCTCTTCTCCCCCCCCATCCCCCCCCCTTTTACAAAATTGCTCCAAACCTATCATGCATATACTCAAATTATTCGGAATAAAAAGACGAACAAAACATGTCCAGTAACATTTTTTGATAAAACCAACGGTATACAAGTTATAACGCAAAAACTAAAAAAAAGTATTTTCCAACATTTTATATTTTACTTTATAAGTTTCCAACCCTTATTTTGTGAGTACTTAAATTATGAGACCAACAACAAGCTTCGGTAACATTTGTTATAAAATCAACATTATTTTGTAAGAAATTAACAATATTTTGTAGCCTGGACGTTTTTACTAAAACGTCCAGGTTACCTGGACGTTTTGTAACCTGGGCGGTTTTAAATCTTAAGTTTTCGCGTTATAACTTCTACACCGTTGGTTTTATAGAAAAATGTTACTGAACATTTTTGTTTGTTTTTTTATTCCACGTAACTTGAGTAACCACATGATAGGTTTTGTAAAAGTTTTAAATGACCTTGAAACTTTAGTTTTTTCGTTATAACTTTTATACCGTTGGATTTATCGAAAAATGTTACTGGACCTTTTGTGTTTGTCTTTTTATTCCTTGTAATTTGAGTACCTGCACAATAGGTTTTGAGTCATTTTGCAACACCCCCCCCCCTTTTACAAAATTGCTCCAAACCTATCATGCATATACTCAAATTATTCGGAATAAAAAGACGAACAAAACATGTCCAGTAACATTTTTTGATAGAACCAACTGTATACAAGTTATATCGCAAAAACTAAAAAAAAGTATTTTCCAACATTTTATATTTTACTTTATAAGTTTCCAACCCTTATTTTGTGAGTACTTAAATTATGAGACCAACAACAAGCTTCGGTAACATTTGTTATAAAATCAACATTATTTTGTAAGAAATTAACAATATTTTGTAGCCTGGACGTTTTTACTAAAACGTCCAGGTTACCTGGACGTTTTGTAACCTGGACGGTTTTAAATCTTAAGTTTTCGCGTAATAACTTCTACACCGTTGGTTTTATAGAAAAATGTTACTGAACATTTTTGTTTGTTTTTTTATTCCACGTAACTTGAGTAACCACATGATAGGTTTTGTAAAAGTTTTAAATGACCTTGAAACTTTAGTTTTTCGTTATAACTTTTATACCGTTGGATTTATCGAAAAATGTTACTGGACCTTTTGTGTTTGTCTTTTCATTTCGCGTAATTTGAGTACCCGCACAATAGGTTTAGAGTAAGTTTGCGAAATGGGGGGCCCCCACTTGATATCGTCGCCGTTCAACTTTTGAGCTACGTCGCCGTACACGGTGGCAGTGGATATAACAAAAATGCTCTAAATCTATCGTGCGGGTACTCAAATTACGCAGAATAAAAAGGCAAACAAAAAAGGTCCAGTAACATTTTTTGATAAAACCAAAGGTATAAAAGTTATAGCTCAAAAACTGAAAAAAAAAATCTTTTAAATCATATTTTTCTTTATATGTTTCCAAATCCTATCATGTAGGTATTTAAAATACGCAGAATGAAAAGACAAACAAAAAGGTTTGGTAACATCATTTAATAAAATGTTTATATTTAAAACAAGTGTAGTTTATTTTGCATTTATTCAACTAGATATTTTTAAAATAATTTGAATACCCACATGATAGGGTTCGGAACAATTTACATAAAAATAACCTTGGGACTTAGAAATTTTCGCTAACTCTTTTGGTTGACCTTGAAAATAAGTAGGTCAAGGTCATTCATTAATTAAAAAGAAAATGGGGGTGTATGGTTTTACAGAACCGTACACCCCCGGAAACCTAAAAGAAGAAAAGCTAATTTACAATACAACCTGCCTAGAGTTGATCAATTAATAAAAAAAATTAAGTTAAAAGAAATAATAAATAAAAAGTAAAAGATAAGTAAAAAAGCTAAACAGCCCAGCGCTGCACATCATGATTACGGTGTAATCATCACGTAAGCGAACTCACACACCTCATCATAAGCGCACAACGCTAAGCTAAAACAAAAAATGTTATTCTGAAATAGCACGTTGCTTAATTAAATTTTGGAAAAATGTTATACAAATATGTTTTTATTTCCTAACACTAAAGGAGCCAGTGACTCGCCATTAGCGACGCAGTACAGCTGAGGTCTAGCGAAACTCCGGAGGTAGGCGAACTACCCATCCAGCACGTATAGAGGTTGTAAGTGACCCGCTTTGGTGTGCGTAATCACTACAAAAGCGGTAGCCGGTTTTACCATAAATTAATTGGTTTTACCGTGCAAAAGATGGAAGGCAAAAAAAGGAAAGGAAATTGGAATTGAAAGGTGTCCCTAACTAAAAAGGAATACAAGACAAGAGAGGGAATGCCCTCAACAAGCTTGTTGGAAAAAGGAAGTTGGAATAGAAAGGTATTAAAAACATATCATATAACATTCTTAAAAACAAAATATTACTTTAAACTTAAACACTCCAGGCAAAATATATTGTAAGTAAAAGAAAGATTTTAAAATAATACTAACTACCAAACCAGCAAACTAAAAACAAACTACAAACCCTAGGGTATCTACAAGCACAAACAACTACCATGCCTTAAAATTAATCAGTTCTACATCAAGATGTTATTGTACAAATAACACCAAGATATTTTCACCAAACAGCAAAAATGATAAAATGTTCAGGGCGCCTTCTGAACATGTTACCACCTCACTGTCTAGCGAGCAACTGATGCAGAACCACACGCGCAGATCCCAGACCCCAACTCGGCTCGAGGTCATCACCCCCCCCCCCCGCTTACCCCCTCCTAAACCACAGGACCCTTGCTGCGGGTTTGGTTTCTATCATTCTTTCGCCACTGTTCCAACAGGCAACAACATTTCTTTCTTTATTTTACTTAACGTTGGACTTGTAAAAATTTCAAGTGTTAAAACTTTACAATAATTAATACTTTAGGACTTGCAAATGTTTCAAATTTTTGAAACATTTGCTTTAACATTTATTTTACAATATCAAGTTTCTTTTTGCTGCGAGTTTACTTTCCATCATTCATTCACCACTGTTCCAACAGGCAACAATACTTCTTTCTTTATTTTACTTTACATTTGACTTGTAAAAATTTTAAGTGTTAAAACTTCTCTATAATCCATTTTTTTAGGACTTAGAAAATTGTTTAAATTCATCATTCTTTTGTTACTGTTCCAACAGGCAACAACACTTCTTTTTATTTTACTTTACATTGGACTTGTAAAAGTTTTAAGAGTTAAAACCTCCCAATAATTAATACTTTAGGACTTAGAAAATTTTTCAAACATTTGCTTCAACATTTATTTTACAATATCAAGTTTCTTTTTTGCTGCGAGTTTGAATTCCATTATTCTTTCGCCACTGTTCCAACAGACAACAACCCTTCTTTCTTTATTTTATCTTACATTGGACTTGTAAAAATTTTAAGTCTTAAAACTTCCCAATAATTAATATTTTAGGACTTAGAAAATTTTTCAAACCCATCATTCTTTTGTTACTGTTCCAACAAGCAACAACATTTCTTTATTTTACTTTACATTGGACTTGTAAAAATTTTAAGTGTTAAAACTTCCCCTTAATTAATATTTTAGGACTTAGAACGTTTTTCAAACATTTGCTTCAAATTTACGTTAAACAAGATTTTTTAAACTTGCATTATTTGACCTTGACACTTAGATTTCTTTTCAAACTTACATTGGATGATCTTAATACTTAGGGGTTTTGAAATATAAAAAATTTAGCAGCTATTTACACTTTTCGTGTTTAATACAGAAAAAAAGATTTTTTTTTAAAACTTGCATTATTTGACCTTGACACTTAGATTTCTTTTCAAATTTACATTGGATGATCTTAATACTTAGGGGTTTTGAAATATAAAACGTTCAACAGTTATTTACACTTTTTGTGTTTAATACAGAAAAAAAGATTCTTTTAAACTTGTATAATTTGACCTTGACACTTGGATTTCTTTTTAAACTTACATCGGATAATCTTAATACTTTGGGGTTTTGAAATATAAGAAATTTAACTGTTATTTACACTTTTTATGTTTAATACAGAAAAAAGTGGTGGGGGTAATGCTATAAATAGGGGGAGTTTTAGAGTGGTTTTCATTACTACGGCAACTTTTGTGGAGAGCACACCTACGTCATGTATTACTGCATTAGTTGCGAAGAATCTTTTGAGGATGAAATTTTACTACAAATACACAAAGAAGTTTACCATAACAATGAAACAAACCAAGAAAGAAACCAAGAAACAAACCAAGAAACAAACCAAGAAACAAATAACAATGCAGAAGAAGAATATTTGGAAGATTTAGATCAAATACTGGCTACCGTACAACAACAACTAAATTCAAGATCAAGTGTTATTCAATACGCACCCGGACCATCTTTGAATGTGGAATTATACGCCCGAGCCTTACCAGGTAGTGTAGTAACTCATTTTAAGATTGACAATGCTCAATTGCAACTTGCACAGTTTATTTCAAAAGCAAAAACATTAGTAACAGAAACATTAAACAATGAACTAAGAAGATTAAATTTTATAAAGTTTGGAATATTATTAGATACAGTATTTACAAATGTTCAGAATGAAACATCACCAAGAGGATTTTTAACTAAAAACAAAACCATCATGTTTGCATCAGATATAAGCTCAATTGTGGATGATTGTTTTGAAGAACTTTTAACAAAATTACAAGAACATGAAGGAAGAGGTTCTGGATGGAGTTTGTTAAGTATAACAAGCTTAGATGTAAGAGTTCATAAACATGGATATGGAATGAGAGGTAGTAGTCATATTGAATTGCCAAAGAAAATTCAAGACACCAATTCCTGTATTAATGTTCAAAATAAAGATGCTGAATGTTTCAAGTATGCAATGCTTGCAAAATATATAAGAAATCATGCGGAACGACCGAGTAGAGCATACAATGAGGTTTACCATAACTATAATTTTCAAGGCATGAGTTACCCTGTTTCAATTCAAGACATATCAAAATTTGAAAAGAAAAATCCTTTTGCATCTGTAAACATCTTTGGCTTGGATTCATCCAACAATGTTTACCCCTTACGTATAACACCTACCGAACGCAGAGATCATACTGATTTATTATTAATAACAAAAGGTGATATTTCACATTATGTATATATTAAAGATTTTGAAGCTCTAGTTTGCAAACAGTTATCAAAACGTAAAGAAGGAAAAACCACTTGTAAAAGATGTTTCTGTTTTGTAAACAAACCTTTGAGAAGAGGAGGTTCAGAATGGCTGACGGAACATCAAAGACTATGCAGTGGAAACTATGAAGTAAGAATTAAATTACCACACCCTAGAAGATCTCAAGTAAAATTTGACAAAGTTATCCAACAATACAGAATTCCCGTTGTAGTGTATGCAGATTTTGAATCTTCATTGCTTCCACTTGAACAAGAAGAAGGAGAGGAAAATACCAGCAGAACAAAGTATCAACTTCACAAACCAAACAGCTACTGTTTAATAGTAAAATCCACTCTGTCTGAAGAACATCTTCAAGAATATGGTTTGACATCTACACCGAAGATCTATCGTGGAGAAGAAGCAGCTCGATACTTTGTTGATGATTTATACAACATCGCCGGGAAAGTGGAAGCAATGTATAGCAATGTGGTTCCTATGTCACCTATGACGCCGGAAGAACTTCATCTTTATGATTCAGCAACAACATGCTATTTGTGTAACAATCAATTTACAGAAACTAAAGTTAAAGTTCGCGACCATGACCATCTGACAGGAGCCTACAGAGGTGCAGCTTGCAACGGATGTAACATCAACTACAAACTACCATCTTTTATTCCTGTGGTTTTTCACAATCTTAGTGGATACGATGGACATTTTATCATTCCCGAATTAGCAAGAGACAACGGTGAAATAGATGTTTTGGCACAAACTATGGAAAACTTTATAAGCTTTTCAAAAAAGGTGGGCAAAATTAAACTTAGATTTGTTGATTCATTTAGATTTATGCCTTCCAGTCTAATGAAACTTTCTGAAAATTTAAGAAGAGAAAATTTAATAGAAACAAGCAAAATTGTACCTGCAGAAAAAATGGATTTGGTTCTTCGGAAAGGAGTTTTCCCGTATGATTACATCGATGGACTACATAAATTTCAAGAAACATCACTTCCTCCACCAGAAGCATTTAAAAGTAAACTTACCGATTCGGACATTTCACCTGAAGACTATCAACACGCATGCAGAGTTTGGGACGAATTGGAAATGAACACTCTGGGAGATTATTCTGACTTTTATGTAAAACTTGATGTGACCCTTCTCTGCGATGTGATGGAAGAATTTAGAAACACTTGCTTTGAAGCCTACGGATTAGACCCTCTTCATTCTTATACTTCTCCAGGACTAGCTTGGCAAGCTATGCTAAAAGAAACAAAGTGCAACCTTCAATTATTAACCGATATTGACATGGTGTTGATGATCGAATCGGGCGTTAGAGGTGGATTGACCCAAAGTGTTACTAGACATGTTAAAGCTAACAACAAATATCTTCCAAACTACGATAAAGAAAAACCATCAGTGTTCTTAGGATATTTCGATGCCAACAATTTATACGGATGGGCCATGTCTAATCCACTTCCTTTTGGAAACTTTGAATGGGTTAATCCAGACTCTATTGGTGATATTACACAAATTTCAAAAGACGGAGACACCGGATACATATTGGACTGTGACTTTGAATATCCAGAACACTTGCACGATCTTCATTACGATCTTCCGCTCCTTGCAAAAACACAAGTTTCACCAATTGGCAAACATCCAAAATTAATGATGACTCTTGAAAATAAACAAAGATACGTAGCTCACTTTTGGGTTGTTCAACAAGCACTCCAATTGGGTTTACGTATAACCAAAATTCATAGAGTTTTAAAATTTTCCCAATCATGCTGGTTAAAACCGTACATTGATTCAAACACCAGAAGAAGAGCAGCTGCAACATCAACATTTCAAAAGGATTTTTTTAAATTAATGAATAATGCGATATTTGGAAAAACATTGGAAAACAAAAGAAAACACAAAAATGTTAAATTAATTACAGATCCTATAAAACTAGAAAAACTTGTACAAAAACCAAACTTTGGAACATCCGTTATCATCAATGAAAACCTTGTAGCAGTATCTATGAAGAAGACAAGCGTGAAAATGGATCGTCCGTTGTACGTTGGAATGTCAATCTTGGATATTTCCAAAACCCATATGTATGATTTCCACTACAACAAAATGGTTGCCTTCTACGGTAGAGATAACATCGGAATCGCCTACATGGACACGGACGCTTTCATCTACTGGATTCTTACTGAAGATATGTATTTGGATCTTCGAACATTTGTTCACAAAAATGAATTTGATTTTAGTGACTATCCAAAAGATCATTTAAATTATGACAATGATCGGAACAAAAAGAAACTTGGAAAATTTAAAGACGAAGCAAATGGAATTTTACTAAAAGAACTTATTGCACTAATGTCAAAATTGTATTCACTACAATTGCATAAAGAAGAAAACAATGTAATTAAAAAAGCTAAGGGAGTAAAAAGTTTGTATCTTAAGAAGAATGTAAATTTCGAACACTACAAGCAATGCTTATTTGAAGAAACGACTATAACTGCAAAATTCAACACCATCAGAAGTTTCAACCATCACCTGTACAGCGTAACAGAAGTAAAAAAAGCACTCTGCTCCAATGATGACAAACGACACATTCTTCCAGACAAAATTCACACTCTACCATTCGGCCACTATTCTCTCAATCCTATCAATGAGTAAAAAGAAAAAAAAGAAAAAAAAGAAAAAAAGAAAAAAGAAAAAAAAGGGGAAATCACAGCATGCTCGCTGTGATTTTCCCTTTTTTAAAAATATGTTGAAATGACCTTGACCTATAAAAGCGGATGCAGAAAAAGAAACACTCAATACTAACTTGACTTTGTTAGTAAAAACATCATGACAGAGTTAAAGGAAAAGATTGTTAATGAACTTCATAAACCTGCAAGAATAAAGTTTCCACGAAGAAATACTGTTGTAAAAGGAATAAATGATTTATATCAAGCAGATTTAATTGAAATGCAACCGCATAGTAAAATAAATAAAGGATTTAGATACATACTTACGATTATTAATTGTTTTACTAAAGTTGCAGATGCTTTGCCATTAAAAGACAAAACCGGTAACAGCATAACAAAAGCTATGGAAGTAGCTATAAAAAGAGATAAAAATAAAATTAAACATTTACAAACTGATGATGGGAAAGAATTTTTTAATAAACCTTTTGCATTGTTAATGAAAAAATATAAGATAAATCATTATTCTACAAATTCTGAGAAAAAGGCAGCTATAATTGAAAGATTTAATAGAACCTTAAAAGGTGCAATGTATAAAATGTTTTCGAAAAGAGGTTCTTACGTATGGGTTGATATCTTACCAAAATTAATAAGCGATTACAACAACAAGTTTCATAGAACTATCGGTATGGCACCTAACAAAGTGAATAAGAAAAACGCTAAACTAGTTTTACAACGAATTAAAAAGAATACACAGCCAAAAGCGGAACAAAAAAAACCAAGAAAATTTAATGTAAATGATAAAGTTCGAATTAGTAAATACAAAGGAGTGTTTACTAAGAAATACCTGCCCAATTGGACAAACGAAGTTTTTACAGTGTATAAAGTACAACCTACTGTACCGGAAACTTATATTTTAAAAGATAACAAAGGAAATTTGTTACAAGGCGGTTTTTACGGACATGAATTGTTAAAGTCAACAGTAGGTGATGTCTATCTTGTTGAAAATGTGTTGCAAAGGAAAAAAGACCAAGTTAAAGTACGTTGGTTGGGGTTTGACAAAACTGAAGATTCGTGGATACCTATAAAAGATTTGATTTAGTTATAAATCAACTTATTTATTCTTCAGCCTTTGAATAAGATGGAGATTGTTCACCATAAAGATAAATTTAATATTAATAACATTGATGATTTAACTGTAGATAACGTTAAAATCAACAATGGTAAACACGGCAGTTTATTTCCAAACACTGTACGATGTATAGTAAGCGGTCCTTCAAACTGTGGCAAAACTAACGTTGTGTTTAACTTAATTACAAACACAAAAGGATTGCGATTTAATAACCTATATATTTTTTCAAAGTCCTTACATCAACCAAAGTATCAATTGTTGGAAAAGATCCTGACTGATGTGCCTGATGTTAACTATTACAAATTTAATGCTAGTGACAGTGTTATGCAACCAGACCAGGCTAAGCCGTATTCTGTATTTGTATTTGATGATGTATCTAGTGAAAATCATGATACTATTAGAAACTATTTTGCCATGGGAAGACATAATAATATTGATAGCATATATATCGGACAAACATATAGCAAAATTCCAAAACAACTAATTAGAGACAATGCAAATATTTTAGTTTTATTCAAACAAGACGATACAAACCTAAAACATATATACAACGATCATGTAAATGCTGATATGTCATTTGATAAATTCAAAGAGCTTTGTGGAAAAGCTTGGGCGGAAAAATATGGATTTTTGGTAATTATGAAAGATAAAGCTATAACAGATGGTCGTTACCGCATAGGTTTTGATAAATTTGTTTTAATACATTAATTAACAACATTATCGTCCAAGTCTCCATGGTGTAAACATGGTTAATCAGGAAAAGCTATTAAAAGAAATAAAATCACTTAGTGATTCTATTAGACATAAAAACAGAGCGTTAAGATTAGGAATAAGTGAAAGAGAGAAATTTCTGGAATCAACATTTAAACCTATTACTGAGCCATTAAAACAATTGGGGCAAAATGTTACACCTTCAACATTTAATTTTTCCGGAGATGCTATTTTACCCATTTCAAAATTTGAACAAAAAGAAGAATATGAAGGTGATACAAGTTTTACGCAACAAGGAGAAACAACTGAAGAAGAAAGCGAACTAGGTGAAGAAACGGATGTTTTAACAGAAAAAGAAGGTCTTTCTACAAGCGAAGAACAACAAGAAGAAGAAGAGCCTATTAATCCATCCAACTTGAGCAAATTGGGCTCGGATATTGCGTATAAAGGGCCGCTTGCAAGACAATTTGTATTAAAAATGTTACATTCTGCACAACCAACTCGAAAGTATCATACTTTTGGTGCTAGAATAGAGGAAAATGGCCTAATGATTGGAGATAGCAAGCTTGATGTAGACGAACATGACAATATTATTATAAATAATAAACAATACAAAGGTACAAAAGGATTGTTTGAACTTATTTTTAAACCGAAACCTAATAAATATACTAAAAAGGATTTAAACATTTTTAAACAAATATTGGAGGATACAAATGCGCATAAGAAAAATTATTCTAAAAATTTCAATGTTTATAGAAATAAATCAGAAAAATATAAAACTATTATTGCTAAACTTTTCCCACCAAAAAGAAGGGCACCCATAAAAAGAAAATCATTATCTTCTGCTGAAATAAATATTTTACATAAAAGGAGAAAAACAAATCAATCAAGTTTATCAGGAAAAGGATTATTGAAAAACTTGTATGATACTAATATAATATACTACAACGATATAAACAAATTGGTTGATAGAATGAAGTTGATATATGAAGCAAAACAAGCCGGACATAGCGGTTTAGAAAACGAATGGGTAGCTTTGGTCGGCGAATTGCGAAATCGAGGAGTAATTGCATAAAAATATGAGTATATAGAATACAAGCATAACCGATTAAACATTCAGTATAACCATGAGTGTGGATAAGTTTGGACGGTATTCCGAAACTGGAAGCAAATCAGGATCTTATGGAAAAAGAGGTGGTTTACCACTAACATCCGATGGAGATTATGATATAAGTAACAAACGTTTAAAGTTTGTAAATGATCCAAAAGATGATAATGATGCAGTAAATTTCAAAACTTTAAAAAGTGAAACATTACCTAGCTTAAAGCTTCAAAATGAAGTGTATAACGCTAATTTTTATAGAATTGCAAATCTTCCAAAACCAATAGATAAGAATGATTCGGTAAATAAAGAATATTTAATGTGGTACATAAACCAAACCTTAAGATATGATCCTAAAAGTAATAATAAAGCATATGATGCAAAAGATCTTAGAATAGCCAATATAGCAGATCCTGTTAATGATCAAGATTCAGTTACCAAAAAGTATTTACATTCAGTCATACCTGAAAAAACAGATAAATTTTCCTTTTACAACTTTGTAATACACGATATTGGAGACCCTAAAGATATGAAAGATGCGGTAAACCTTCAATATGTTACAGATCATTGTATTACACATGATATTAAGTCAATTGATTGCAAAAATAAAGTGTTAACTAACGTTAAGGAGGGAACTGCAAAATCAGATGCAGCTACAATAAGTCAAATAATGAAATTAAACAATAACAAATGGGATGCGGATGCAAAAATAATTACTAATGTTAAAGAAGGGTTGAATGATGTTGATGTAGCAACAATTGGACAAGTTCCTGCATTAAAAGAAATTTCATCAAGACTTGGTCAACAAGGCTTTGATTGTAAAGAAAGACCACTATTTAATGTTGGAATGGGAGTAAATGACAGTGATGCAGTTAGAGTAAAAGAATGGCGTGAAAGATGCTTAAGAACAGAAAAACACAAAAAGTTTTTTCATTGTCAAAACTTGCGATTGACTAGCTTAGATGACCCTATTGATATTGTTGATGCTGTTAATGTAAATTACATTATAAGACTCTTAAGTGTAGTGTTATATGATGTTTATAATACGATAAAGCCCATAAAAGCTGATCAAAAACTACATTGGGTTAAGAAAAATGTTATAGAAAAATATTTTTTAAATATGAAAACTGGAAATTTAAGATTTGCTCAAGTTGATGTTGATAAAAAGGATACAATCCTACCAAAAGACTGGGTAAAAGTTTATTACCCATAAACAAAATACATGTTTATTATAAATAAACAATGTCAAAGGATAAGTGCATCATTCATTATAAAGAATTTATAAAATAAACAAGTATTGGCATTTCCTTTCACTATAAAAAACCATGTTGAAAGTTCAACGCATCAGTCATAATCGACACGTTATAAAGAGAGGAAGAGGAATAGCATCAACAGCACTTTCTCTTATTACTAAGCCGGTTGGAGCTATAGTTAACAAAGCTATCGATTTATTACCTGTAGAACTACATTTACCAGGAGGTTATCAATATTGTGGTCCAGGAACAAAATTGAAAAAAAGACTTGCTAGAGGAGATCTTGGAATAAATAAACTTGATCAAGCCTGCAAACAACACGATATAGCATATTCAAAGTTTGCAGATACTAAAAATAGATCAATAGCGGATAGAGCACTTGCTGAAAAAGCTTGGCAAAGAGTAACATCCAGTGACGCTAGTATCGGTGAAAAAGCAGCAGCTTTAGCGGTATCAGCAGCAATGAAGGGTAAAACGATGTTTGGAGGTGGAAAGAAGAAAGGAGGTGGAAAAAGGAGGAGAAAACCTGCAAAGAAACGTGGAGGAAATATAAGAAGAAAACGACGATCCACCGCAGGTAAAAATAAAAAGAAACAAACAATATGGTCAATGATAAAAAAAGGAGGAGGATTATACCTAAGACCGTATCGTGTGTATTAAACAGAAAAAAACAATTATTAATTCCAAATAAAGAATTAACAGATAAAGAATTAATTACTTATGTTTCTTGTTTAAAAATTCCATTTTTTAGAGGAGTATTTATGAAAGATGCATTACCTGTTAAAATTTGGAAAAATGAAACCGGAATAGTAAATTTAGATAATAGTAAAGGATCAGGCACTCATTGGGTATGTTATAAGAAACTAGGATCAACTATTTACTACTTTGATAGTTTTGGTAATCTCCCACCACCAAAAGAACTACAATATTACTTTAAAACAGCTAAAAATGTACTATACAATTATAAAAGAGAGCAACCTGATGATACGGTAATCTGTGGACATTTATGTTTAGATTTTTTAACAAAAAGCGTTAGTCAACTTTAAGATGTCTTCCTATACAGTATCATTAACTGGAACTTCATCTACTTTGCGAAGTGTTCTTTTCCCTGCGTTACGTTTGGAAAAAGATAAATTATGGGAAGCCACATTATTAGATATAACAACTTATAATTCTATTCCCAACGTTACTGAAAATGTTAATGACAAAATACATTATTACAAAACAAAAGATAAAAATACAAACAAATATTCAGATATACAAGTATTTAGTTTACCCACTGGAGCATATGAAATTGATGATATAAATGAAGCGATACAAAATCATATGGGAAAAGATAATATAACAATAAAAGGAAATAACAATACTATGAAAGCTGAAATTAAATCTAAATATTATATAGATTTTAGCAAAGAACATTCAATTGGTAGTTTATTAGGATTTCCTAAAACAACAAAAATTTTAGAACCTAATATTAACCATTCAGGTACTAGAACTGTGACAATAATGAAAGTTAACAGTATAGATGTTACATGTAATATTATACATGGTTCTTATAGAGATGGTGAAAATACTCATATATTGCACACATTCTATCCAACAGTCGCTCCGGGTTTTAAAATTGTGGAAAAGCCACAAAACTTGGTGTACCTACCATTAAACACCAGTTTTATTTCAGACATTGTGGTGAACATACTAGATCAAGACGGAAATCATATTGATTTTAGAGACGAACCTATAACTATACGAATACATATAAAATCAACCGTATAACAATGGGGTTATCATTTAAAAAGAAAGAGCTGACTGGTAAACAAGTCAGTAGCACGTCAGCTATAGAAGGATTAACAAGTGATAACATTCGTTTTCTAGAAGAAATTGGATTAAAACTTATTAATAATGGAAATATTGGATATAGCGCAGGGTCCGACATTCGACGAAACCTTATGGGAAAAGGAATATCATACGCACAACCCTTACGCTTCGTCAAAATTAAACAATAATGATGAAATTAGAATTCCCATACAACAACAAGATATTTATACACTTCCATGTGAAAGTTATTTATATATCGAAGGAAGAGTAACAAAAAGGGATGGAACCACTGCAAGTACTGTTCCGTTCATAAATAACCCCATGGCATATTTGTTTGATGAAATAAGATATGAAATTTCCGGAGTTACAGTAGATTCAACAAAAAAGGTGGGAATTACAAGTACATTAAAAGGATTAGCATCTTTAACACCGAGTGAAAAAAATATGCTGGCCGCCGCAGGATGGGTAGCACCCGATTCCAGTACAATCACTCCAAACACTTCAGGCAATTTTGACTTTTACATTCCTTTAAGATTACTTTTAGGCTTTGCCGAAGATTACCGAAAAATAATAATAAACGTAAAACAAGAATTAGTTTTGTTAAGATCATCAAACGACAAAGATATTATTCAAGCAACTGATGGAACAACGGAAGCTACTTTAGAATGGAAAATGCAATTAGACAAGATTGTTTGGAGAGTACCGCATGTACGGTTAAACGATCAGAATAGAATTTCATTATTGAGAACTTTAAAATCAGATCGTGATATCGTAATACCATTTAGAAGTTGGGAGTTTCATGAATATCCGGTTTTACCGGAAACACAACGTCATACATGGACTGTAAAAACTTCTACTCATTTGGAAAAGGCAAGATATGTAATATTTGGATTACAAACAAAAAGAAGAAATGAAATAACTAAACATGCTGGTGAATTTGATCATTGCAAACTTACAAATTTTAAGGTGTTTCTAAACTCGCAATTCTTTCCATACGACAACTTCAACATAAACTTTACAAAAGACAGGTTTAGTGTTTTGTACGATATGTATGCAAGATTCCAAAATTCATATTATGGAAAAACAAACACACCTTTATTAACGCCAAACCAATTTAAATCTAACTATCCGATTGTTGTAGTTGATTGTTCCAAACAAAATGAATCTGTAAAATCTTCCAGTGTAGATATAAAAATAGAAATGGAATTTGAACAAAATGTACCCAAAGATACATCTGCTTATTGTTTAATTTTACATGATAAAATTGTTACATATACACCTTTAACCGGTATTGTAAAAGCAGTGTTGTAAAATGAAAAGAAAAAAAAATACCCCCCACCACTCGGCTATAAAAGCAGGAGCGGGAACGCAAATTGTTTAGTTGACTGTCTACAGTTGTATGGGTAACATCGTCTACAGCATTATAAACAAAATGAGTTCTTTATCAGTTGTACAAGACGTTTCCGAAACAACACCTTTATTGGAAAATGATGATGATAAACATTTTGAAGAAAATGTTGTAAAAGAAATTGATGAGTTTTTAAAGTTTGGAAAACAAAATAAAAAGTTGGAAAATAATAAAACAAACGTAAGAAAGAAAAGAAAACTTGAAGAAAATATTCCACCGAACATTTTAACTGAAGTTTTCCTTCGCATCTTTTATCCTATTTCATCTTGCATGAGTAAAAGTGTGTCGATAGGATTGGTAAAATCATTAGACTACTCTCCCGCAGTAATACTAAGCCATGGTACAAAGATGGTTTTATTTTCAGAAAATGCTTGGGATTCCTTTTTAAAACATCTACATCTTATTGAATGTTATTTAGCCAACAGTTTCTTTGGAAGAAAAACTAACATTCGACTTTTGGATTGTGACAATGAAATTGACATTATTAAACATCGTGGCCAACAACAAGTAAGAATTAGAGACTCGACACAATTTGAAAATAAAATTCTACTAACACGTGAAGAATTCTACATTTTAAACTATGCAACATCACCTATCACTAGGTATATGAAACAATTGGTATTTTCAAGCTCTGTTATTAAGGAATATCTGGTAGATGCATGCGAAAAACAACCTGACAGCACTTTACAATACGGACCAATAGATACATCCATTTTTAATAGAATACCTCACGAAGTGGAAATGTGGAGGCAGTTGAGAAACTTTGAACCTTTTACTGAAATCGCAACGGAAGCTACAGAAGAAGAAACCAACAACAACAATACAGAAGAAGAAACCAACAACAACAATACAGAAGAAGAAACTTTGGTAGTTTAAAAAAAACTACAATGTAGTTTAACAAAAGAATAAACCGTGGGGTAGGCCTACTGGGGACGGTGCCCACGTTAAACATACACCAACGCGCCTACAACTGTACGGCCTGGTTTATATATCTAACCTACCGTGGTGTGGAAAACAGTTAATCACCAGACATCGTGATGAGCGGACTGGATGAAGAAATGGCAGCAAAACCTTGTGTAATTGAATTTCAAGCATTTCGCGGAAACGATGATAGATTTATTATAAAAGAATTGGTGATTTTAGATTTGCTCACACAAGTAGCATACCCGTTTTTATTTGAAGCACCGTGTTCTATCCATGCACTAAAGTCAAAAGCTAAAATAACAAACAGATGGTTAACAAACAATTTTCATCATATACATTGGTTTGAAGGTTTTCTACCGTACAACAATGTACACAAAATTATGTTTCATTTCTGTAAACAATTTACGCACATATACACCAGAGGATTGGAAAAAAGAAGTTGGATACAACAGTACACAAACAAAGAAGTTTTAAGCATAAAAATGGACAAAACCTTTCATTGTGATGTTAGAAATATTTGTGTTTCTACAATAGATCCGAAACACAACCAATCTCAATGCGCATTACAAAACGCATATCACTTGGCTGCTTACTTACAAGAAAAAGAAGAATGTGGTGGGGGTTACGAAGGTTATAAATACGAGGAAGCAACACACCCCGAGTATCACTCCAACTCCATACTCCGAACAGACAACATCTCCAGTGAAGAACATGGCATCACAACAGTTTCTCCAATGTTTAGTTGAACAATTCAACTTACATTCAAAATCAAATACTCTAATTATCAAGAAATGTTCAGAATTAAAAGAACAGAAACATTATATTGTTCATGAAATGAAAAAAGTTGATACAACGCATGGAGACGCAGTCGTCGCATCTTTATCCGATGCACCATATACACCAGGTGATGAACCAAAGTTTCAAGTATATCTTCCAAAACGATTCGTCCAGTTGCTGCAAAATGAAGATCTGCGGGAAATTCAGCCAGGATCATTATATTTGGTGTCACACGGAATGAGCGGAAACAACTCTACGGAACTTACTCTGCACATCGCACAAAAATAACATTGTAAATATTGTAAAAAAAAAATGTTTTAAATAAAAAGATAAAAAACAACATATCAGTATATGTTTTTATATACTGATATGTTGTATTTTTTTTTTAAAAACTCAAACGGATGACCTTGAACTTTTAATCGATGGTATTATTCGATTATTTTGATCGATAGTTTTATTCGATAGTTTTATTCGAATACTTTATATAAATACGAAACCTTAACGTTGAGAGGCTCAGTTCTGTTTAAGACAAGCTACAACCAACATGTCATCCAAAAGAAATAATGTACCACTTTTATCTTATTGTTGCAAAGAGAAATGTTTTAAAATACCTGAAGATCAAGTTGACGGAAAAGCTTGTACAAAATGTAATTCTTTCTGCTACTGTAAATGTGGTTGCAAAACATATCAAAAGAACCGGTTGGATAAACTAGAAGAATTGCAACATCGACTCGGTCTATTGTGGCAACGATTAAATGCAAAGTGATTAAACAAGCGTCTACAATTTTTATCCCCACCACTACCCCCACCACTAGCCCCACTACTATCGGAGGTACCCGCAGCACCGGCTTTGCAATAGTCATTCCTGCTACACCTCTCGTCGAGTAAACAACTCTAGTCATGTCTCTCAACATTCGCGGGATTCACTACAACACTATCAATCTTACAACCTACAAGGATTTGGAAATTTTTAGTGAAGAACTAAAACAACTTATAACCACTGGGTTCGGTTTATCTTTGGAACTTTATGCAACAAACAATCAAAACGAAAAGAATGTATTTTTGCCAACTTACAACAACAAAAAGAATGAAAATAAGCAAGAAATTTCACCACCGACAACAACTTACTTTTCAAATTTGGGAGCAAACTTTTCAACCTTAATGTAAAATAAAAAAAAATATCTTGCATTTTCGGATCTTCCGAAAATGCAAGATCTTTTTAAAAACATCCTCACCTGACCTTGACCCATTTCCGGACATTTAAAGTTTAAATACCCAGCACAGCCGGGCATTTAAACTTTAAATGCCCACCATACACGTCACAGCTACGTCACAGCCTCTGACGTCACCAGACCGGATGTAGCTGTCACTTTTGATTAATGCGTTTTGGCCCAGAAGCCCCACTATTGCACTACTCTTATGATTGTCGAAATGATTTTTTGAAGATAATAATTTGATTTTTAACAGAAGAACGAGGAAGATCAGACATTCGTCGTTGGAAGGAGGAAGATCAGGCTTTCGTTGGTGTGGTGTATTGTTCTTTGAGACCTTATATGATCTTTTGTTCAGGTTCTAGCCATAGGCTATAAGCCAACTTTGTTCTTACTATGGCCAACTTGATAAATGTAATTGTTCTCCAAGAATAGCAGCCTATTTAAGGTGGCAGGAAGAAATTGGGTTTCAGAGTTATATATGTTGTGTGTTCAGGGGTCAGTCACTTTTTCTTGCCATGCTTTGTATAGTAAAACAGGGTGTAAAAGCCGGCAAGTTTTAATGCTATTGTATCTATAAAGATATTTAAAGCATAACTTTCCTTTCATTGAATTTTATTTGCTTTGATCTTTTGAACAACATTGATTAATTCATATAATAAAATTTTTGGCTGGACGGACTCTAAAAAATCACTATTTACTGCTTCTTGCAATCATTGCATCACATAAATGAGAACGAATTTCGTGCCGAAGCAGCACATCAGTTTTACTACTGTAAATAATTCCATTTGCAATAAATTGCTTACCTCTACTTCTCGGTCTGAGCGTGTCAAACCGCGCCATTATCGTAAACTGTTCACGACTACAACTTCTCTAGCGCAGACTCGGGCCTCGGACTTCGGCTCGATGTTGTAACAGCAGTAATGCATTCACAAGCAGTAAACTGTCAACGGACCCCGCCTCGAGATTTACGTAGAGTCCCGCAGCCAAGTGCCAAGTTCCATTCACCACAGAGTGTGCAAAGTGCCAAGTGCCATTCACCAAAGTGCTCCCTGCACGACAATCTGGTGCGGCTGTAAATACGTAGACGCAACGCACACAACGGGGCAAAAATTCCATCGATTAATATAAGGAAAAAGAGTAGCTCTCTTGAAGGTTTGTCGGAACTTGATCCATCCGAGTTTGACATAATAGGCCAAGAGTAAAGAGTACACTTTAACTGCAAGAGAATTAATCGGTAGAGGTAAGTGATAGGAATGGTCAATATATGACCCAAGGCCACACAGTGTAGTGTGGCCTTGTATGACCCATACGCTAATCAGATTAGAACAAACACTTGGTTTCATTATTTGTTCTGAATGTTGTTTATTTGTGGTTGTAGACTATAACCGACAGAGTACTTCTGCCAAAGCGCATAACGAGTTCATATATCTTTAATAATTGTTCGTTTCAACAATACACATGAGTCCGCCCCTAATCAATTCCTGCTATCGGTGGAGCAGAATACTCTTCCTTTATAGTACCTTCATTCATTAAAAAAAAACCGTAACAAGTCTCCTATTTGATCGTCGATTCCTTCCACTATTGCAAAACAATAAATCCCGTAACTAATAGTTTTTTTAATTAAAATTTTACCTATAGTGTTTGCACCTGTTAATGACAATCGGTACAGAAACATAAGGAAGAAACATTAACTAAAGGGGTCCATACATACAAAAACCCAGTTATCATAGCAATTGTGAAGAGCAGAAGATCTAAGGCATGTGCAGGGAAGATATTTAGATCAGATGACAAAAAGAGAATAGATGGAGAAACAAATGTGACGACGTTTGTTGGGAAGACCCAGACTCAAATGGAGTGACGAAAAAATACCTGAGGAGTTTGGGTGAAACTTTGGAGACAGCAGATAAATTTTTTTGCCATATGAGCAACAATATGATTAACAAACAGATGAAAAACGTCCAGTTCAGAAGACAGACGTCAGTAGAGGCAATTTGTTGACGAGGCCAAAAATCACTTGGGATTTTTGTGGCCACAGGAGTTAGAGTAAGTTGCTAAACAGCCGGCCCCAATCAACCCTCTCCTTCCACCCTTACACACGATTATTCAGATTCATTCTTTACATCACCGACTAGCTCAGCGCTCAGCGCCCATCCCCCGCCAGGAATGTAGGTTTCGCGATTGTGCCAGTGGGATCACACGCCGCCTTATCTGAGGCATTTACAGCGTGTTAATGTCTGATATCAGGTGCGAGTGCGGCCGCGACTCCGGGACAACGAACACATTCGCCGGCGCCGCTGCTCCTCGCGAACGGTATCGGCCTTGTAACATACTCTTGTACGAATGTAGCAACTAAATTCTCCAACTTTAGGTTGAGAAAAAAATTCTTTTAACGCATCTATGTATCGTAGCCATGATTTTTTACATTGGATTTTTTCAATACTTCAACTATTTGTAAGGGTGGCTAACCTTAGTCATTATGCTTAGAGATCTCCAAAACCGTTACTGAATATCAAACGCTATAACAATATGTTAGCCTAATATATTTTTCCTCCAATAAAAAGTAGGCAAGTGATTTATTATCGTTGATTTCCCATTCTACGGATGTTTACGCGTAAATATAAAGTGTTTCTATTTTGCCCACCACATTTAAGACCATATATATACCAGTTGCATACCTTTTGATATATGATATATATGGTTCAAATCTTGACATTAAACTAAGAACTAACTTATTCTCACATTACGCATAACTTATAGTAAGGAATCTTGAATAAATTTAAAGAAGGGGTGGTTTCTGTACATTGTATGTCTGTAATAAGTAAAAAACATACGCAAGAACTACTGAACGGACCAGGTTCAAATTTTACACGAAGATACAGACCATGATCACAGCCAATTCATAACCATACTTACGTTATAAACACCCCCTTGGGCTTCGCACATAGGCTTTTTATACACGGTATTCAATTTTCGGGGGATTTTACTATTGTAATCTCCATTTGGTTTACATGTATCATTATTTTCAAATCTAACCGTGCGAAGAACGTGTACAATACCTTGTCTTGAATAGACGAATTACTCTCCTTCTCTAACGTATCTGAGTAGTAATTAATTCAAACTTTAATTAAATTAGAGTTTTGTAGCTTTAGTTTAGTCGGACAACCTCTCGAATTCCTTGATCACTAATGGCTCATCACCGTCACGGGACAGGATGTGTACGGGCACGGGTGCCAGCGATGGCGTTTACGTTCCCCATGATCTATGACCGGAAGATCTTTACGATACTTGTCCGAGGCAATAAATGCTGCTCGCTGGTTTAGATTTACATATGCCCCAACACACTGTGTAATTAATCATCCCTCAGTACATTAATGGCTCGAAGATCATTACCTGTTTGCGTTAGGTACTTCCGGAGCACATGCGTTGGTTAATAATCAGGATCATTACTCAACGCATACACTGCAATGCACTCTGTTTTTGTGTGTGTGTTTAGACGGAGTTAGTGTAAGGTACGAAATGGGGGAACTGGGATATCCCCCTAATTCTCCTTTTAATAAGGTAGGCAATTTTTTAGCATTGCGTATTTTGACATTTGTTTAGTTGATTTTAAATTTCGTAAAATCAATTGTTGGCCTATATATGTGTTTCTGAATGTCAACAGGTTGTAAAAAAGTAATCATACAGTAATGGGAAAATGCACGAATCTTATCTAAATTTTTAAAATTCTTAATAGCAGTTATAATTCTTATAATTATTAATTTTTATACTTTTCCTTTTGGTTCTAGTGTTTAGCGAAAGAAAAAGTCCAAAGAATTAAATAACAATCTTATCTACCCGCCATCAAATTTGGAGGAGCAGCGTGAGGGGTGTTGAAAAGTACTCCGATGGCGACTGACGTTCCTTATCAAACTGATTCCAACACAAATTTTAACCTAAAAGCGAAAGCCCTGTTAAATGTAAATTATAAGTAAACTGAACTGTCATAAACTTGTCTCCATTGCTGAAGGCAATTTTGTCATAAGAAAATGTTTTACAGATCATTAGACAATCTGCTTCATAGATAATAATTAATTTAAAATCCGTTTAAACAGATTAATATTTTGATAAGACTAATGAGTGGATCTTGTTAAGATACATTCTTAAAAGTTCCCCAAAATTCATGAGACGATTTCAGCGTATACTCTGTGGCATTCCGCAGTTAAACTAGGGGAAACAACTCGTTTTAATCGAGAGCAAATTTGAGGTTTTGGTCCGATTTCCAATTGAATAAAAACACTACAGGACGACGAGAAATGTTGCAAGAGGAACTCACTTGATGACATTTTTGTCCAAAGGAATCCTGACAATAACTGCGAGGGTCGGAATGTTTGAACTTATCTGCAAGGTAGCCAGCTAATAAATTAGTTCCGAAGAGCAATGACTCAAAAAAGAAAGCTGGCAAATTACCACTTCGTTGTTCTGCAGCGTTAAATATTTTATGGGCTCTCTTCACCGCAACTGATGGCTTCTCACTGTAATAAACATATGCAATATATTCTCTTTGAAATGGCTATAATGTAATTTAAGAGAGTAATTAAGTTAAACCGGAAGTTGAAAAAATACATGATCGTGCTACTTGTAGACCTTTATAGCTAAGCTAAAGTACAGATCACTCACTGTGCTCTCTAACATTTTAAGGCAATAAGAAAAAGTTATTTTCTCCAACGTTTATCTTTTTGCAACAAGAAATGTTTGTCCAGCTATAATGTATTACTGTCCACTGAGAAATTCCCTTGAAAAATTGTTTCTTGGTTACCTGACGCTATTTTTAAGCATAATACTTTGGCTTACCGGTCATCATTTATCTTTCGTATCTCAAAAGTATCGACATATTGTTAAAATAAAATAAAAACAAAACATAGGCATAATCGTTAGTCTTTAGATTAGGCTACATACTTCTACGCAGCAAAATTGATTATTTTAGTTTTAACTCGTTTCCAACTCTAAATTTCAACATTCAGTGGGTTTTCAGTAAAAGTTAAAACCAAGTGAAGTCAAACCAAACGTTTTATCACATATAGGAATAGAAAGCCGTCAGTTACATGAGTTTATCTATATGTAATTGAGACGCCGCGCCGTTTGACCGGCCGACAGATCAGTTTCAACATGACAAAGTGCTTTTACCTTTCCCGATTGTAGCTAGTTTTACGGTTGGGTAGACGGGCAGACCTACGGCGCCGCATCCGGTCGGAACCTGTTTTTGAATGTTGTTTCATTTTGGACTGTTTTCACCAGGTTATATGAAAGCATGTTTACTTTCAACAAGAAGGAGAATCCAGATTAACAGAAGTGAGGAAGCAGGGCCGCTCCATGTAGACAAAGGGGACATTTTTAAACATGTTCTGTTCTAACTACCCCGTCAGCCTGTACGTTGCTCTGCTCTAATTAATTCCCCACAACTCAAAGACCGAAGACCGATGCTCCAATCACCTAGCCCCTCAGGAACTAACCTATCCCACTTTAGTCCTCATTAAGACAGTGATGTCCGCCAGTAAATCTGCCGGACAGTTTATAGCGGGTCTACGCTGGACCGGCGCTACCAGTGTGTGGCGTCCCACAAGGATCTCTCCTCGGGCCGCTATTGTTTGTTTAATGGCGGTAGATACCCTCAAAGCCCTTACATCCATAAACTTCCTGCCAAAAGCCCCCGCTGCGCCCCCGGGGGGCCGCCCTCGCGCCTGCTCCATTGTTGCCTTTGTGCGCGTAATTAGACCATCATGCCTTTTAGCTCTTTTCTCAAAACCGAGGAATAATATACCTGCAGCTGTCTTCATTTTGCAATAATTTGGGGTTTTTACGAGGCTCCCGGTTTCCCAGGTCATCGCCGGAGAGATTTAGTGTTGAAAGTTGTTTTTGAGGAACAGGTGTTTGGTGGTTTTCAGTTCGTTCAAGGTAGACTTAACTACTTAGGTAGCCAATAAATATATGTATATCTTGAATGATCCACATTTAATTAATTACTTTTGTTTCAGAATTAATTATTCAACATCAGCATGTTTCCTCTGTAAGTTTAAACATCACCATTATTAAAAATCAACGTTTACGATTAATTTTAACGTTTAATGGGTTTGAACTAGCAACAAGATTAATGTTCTTTCTCCATTACTGTACCATTATCGATGGATTCCTTGTTACTTGTTCATTGTTGAAACTCATTTGTGTTTACCATATTCATAAGGCGGCTACAAGTCACCACTCTGTAATAAAAAACCTAACAGACTGCTCTTCCCTACTGGTAAGCGCAAAACGTGGTAACTCAGCACAAATCCATTGGCATTTACTATCCGCGACCACTTTACAACTTTACAAATGGCACGGGAGACTTGTGACGGACAGATGTCGAACCTGGCCGTAAACAGCGTGACGTAAGCGGCACAGGTGGCAGCGTGACGTAACACGCCGGTCGCAGGAGTTATCGCCCAGGGTGCGCTGTTATCTACCGTTACAAGCCACAGTGGAATGCTAATCTCCCGGTGTTAACGAACGGCTCGGGCCTTTGGCCTTTGCAAGAGGTGTAAGAGATAAAGCGGGGGAATGTATGAGCGAGTTATTGCGCTGGGAAGTAATGAAAATGGATAAGAGATTCAAGTCCTATGCACACTTAGTACATCGACAAAGTAATTAATTAAATCCCATGCATTAATAATCAAGTTCGATATTAATTGCAAAAATGAATAAGTTAAGGATATAAGGGAGAATTGGACTCATCCGAAATCATTGAAAGGTGGACATTGAGTGAATTTGTCCACGTGAAGACTATGAAGATTAACAATTCATTCGTAAAGACATATTAACAGTAATGTGTCTTTTAAAGACATATTACTGAACCATCAGTTGACTGAACAAATCAGTTGACCTAGAACCATAATTTTTTCAGCACCTGGCGTCAACTTCGAAAACAATATAGGTACACCCGGAACGTAGTGATCATCAAGTCTGGATATTTTGTATTTATACTTATGCTAAATGGACGAGGAAAGAATTTTAATATTCAACATATTCTACTCCTTCACGGTGCATCTTCATAGAGCGAATTTTTTCAAATATTTATACATTCTACATATTTCGTCTTTTCCTCTCTATCACTTTTCTTTTTCTTCCATCATCACCAAACCCAAGCTTTTAGTCTTCAACGTCCACCTCCCCTAACCTCTCCTCTTGTTACAGACTACACTGCCATCTCCATCCTCGGATCCCTCTATCATCAGCTAGCCCTAGTTTTTAGTCTACAACGTCCACCTCCCCTAACCTCTCCCTCTGTTACAGGCTACCCGCCATCTCCATCCTCATATGCCTCCTTCATCAGCAAACCCTGCTTTTACTCTACAACGTTCACCCTCCCCTAACCTCTCCTCTTGTTACAGACTACACCGCCACCTCCATCCTCGGATCCCTCCATCATCAGCTAACCCTAGCTTTTAGTATTCAACGACGACCCTCCCGTAACCTCTCCCTCTGTTACAGGCTACCCGCCATCTCCATCCTCATATGCCTCCTTCATCAGCAAACCCTGCTTTTACTCTACAACGTTCACCCTCCCCTAACCTCTCCTCTTGTTACAGACTACACCGCCACCTCCATCTTCGGATCCCTCCATCATCAGCTAGCCCTAGCTTTTAGTCTACAACGTCCACCCTCCCGTAACCTCTCCCTCTGAAACAGGCTACCCGCCGTCTCCATCCTCATATCCCTCCTTCATCAGAAAACCCTGCTTTTACTCTACAACGTTCACCCTCCCCTAACCTCTCCTCTTGTTACAGACTACACTGCCATCTCCATCCTCGGATGCCTCTATTATCAGCTCCCTAGCTTTTAGTCTACAACGTCCACCTCCCCTAACCTCTCCCTCTGAAACAGGCTACCCGCCGTCTCCATCCTCATATCCCTCCTTCATCAGAAAACCCTGTTTTTACTCTACAACGTCCACCCTCCCCTAACCTCCTCCCTCTGTTACAGACTACACCGCCACCTCCATCCCCGGATCCCTCCATCATCAGCTAGCCCTAGCTTTTAGTCTACAACGTCCACCCTCCCCTAACCTCCTCCCTCTGTTACAGACTACACCGCCACCTCCATCCCCGGATCCCTCCATCATCAGCTAGCCCTAGCTTTTAGTCTACAACGTCCACCCTCCCCTAACCTCCTCCCTCTGTTACAGACTACACCGCCACCTCCATCCCCGGATCCCTCCATCATCAGCTAACCCTAGCTTCTAGTCTACAACGTCCACCCTCCCCTAACCTCCTCCCTCTGTTACAGACTACACCGCCACCTCCATCCCCGGGTCCCTCCATCATCAGCTAGCCCTAGCTTTTAGTCTACAACGTCCACCCTCCCCTAACCTCCTCCCTCTGTTACAGACTACACCGCCACCTCCATCCCCGGATCCCTCCATCATCAGCTAACCCTAGCTTCTAGTCTACAACGTCCACCCTCCCCTAACCTCCTCCCTCTGTTACAGACTACACCGCCACCTCCATCCCCGGATCCCTCCATCATCAGCTAACCCTAGCTTCTAGTCTACAACGTCCACCCTCCCGTAACCTCACCCTCTGTTGCAGACTACACTGCCACCACCGGCGGCCTCTCCCCGCCGGTCGCCAACGTGGCGGCCCGCGCGGAGGTGACGGCCAACGCCACCTGCGGGGAGCGCGGCCCGGAGGTCTACTGCCGCAGGAGTCTGCGGGGCGGCGGATGTGGGGTGTGCGACTCCAGGAGTCCGGACCCCGCCAAGCGCCACCCCCCCGGGCACATCGTGGACGGGTCGCCCGACACGTGGTGGCAGAGTCCCTCCCTGGCCGCCGGGCCGTACGAGTGGGTGACGGTCACGCTGGATCTCAAACAGGTAACTTGGTTACTTCCTTTTAGACTTTTATAATTTTTTGTGCCAGTATTTTTTAAGCAAACAAAAGAGACAGGTATACATCTGTCAGGTTTTCATCGTGTAGTGAAGTTACTCGCTGAGAACCTTTTAATTAAAGTACGGTTGGTAAAAATATCACCAACACGGTATATTGCTGTCGATACATATATTCGATTCATGTAAATTTTCACACGTGAAATATTTGTGCCTTTCAACTGGAAATACAATTCACTTGTCACTTGTTCACTTGTCATTGGTCACAACGAAATGGCAAATCTTAATGTTAAATTTCCCAGGCCCCTCTTGCTATGGAGATGTATAGTAGTTGTAGGCCGCAATGTACAGTAGTTGTAGTAAATCGCAATCATCGGTGCCCCAGCCGAATGTCTCGCTTCAGTCAAGCTTGCTCTCCGCGGAAGAGCGATGGGGCAATCGACCGAAAAATATAATCGAGTGGTCCATATATTGTTTTCTTGTTCATACGGTCGTGATGATTTTTTTAAGGAGACACCAGGCCCAAAAAATCGTTGTGGGGGAAAGTGGTGGCCTTTTTTTAGGAAAAGCAGCCCAAGAACCCAAAAAATACATTACCATGAAAGTGTAACCATTAGTGTGAGAAAGTGTGTGTGTTTAGGGAGCTCTCATTGGAAAAACAATCAAGTTCTTTCAATCGTAACCAGAACAACAATCGACAACTCGGTTGTAATGCAACATCCGATATATCCGTCGTCAGCGTGAGAGCGGTCTGACGCTATAAAGCGGCCGCTCCGCACAAGGTCGTTTGACTTGTTTCTAATTATAACTCGATTACGGAAAATAGTTTAATGACCCGTTTAATTTGGCGGCACTTTCTCCCTCGCGTGCCTGTGGAACATTGCCGCGTGGAGCCGCAGCCGGTCCGAGTGATTAATGGGCGGACATTTCCCTTGAATATTCCTCCCGCTGCGCCCGTAATTACGGGATTTAAAATTTAAATTTAATATAAACAAGGGAAGTGCTGTTGGTCTTTTACTGATTGGTCGGTTATTAGATTCCGAGTGTGGCGAATGGGATAGAATGCAGTTCAAATTTAAAGTTTGACGTATATTAGTTTTTATACTATATACTTTTATGTAATAGTAAGTCAGATTACATCTTTTGGCTTTTAAATGTTTTGCATGTTAACTGGATCGGAGAATGCTTAAAGGGATGACCATTCGCGTTCAGTCGCTTTATTTCATTGAACTAGAAACCAAACTACAAAACTCAACTGGTTTTGGACGAGTTTGATTGGTTGATCTGAATGTTTGATCTCATTTCTCTTCCAGTTATAGGATGTCTTTCTTGTTTTATAAACGTTCATTCCTTAAATTTTGTACTGAACATGGAATAGGGGACCTATATTATGAACCAGAGACCATAAAGAAGGGTTACCATGAAGAAAATCTGAAATAATGAGTTTAATTTTAGACCAATGCGTTAAAAACTTAAAAAAATATATTTCTATGAGTCTTACTCAAGTAAACGTTCAAATCCGCTACAGAGTTTTAATTGAATGACCTGTGATTCCAAGCAACCATTGTGACTGCTAAAATATTCCCTTCATCATAGCAGTTTCCTATCTAAAATTCTAAGAGATAAAAATAAAAGTTTTTCAATAAAACCTTGGAATGCCATTCGAATATCAAATCAATTAGACATATTTATCGTTCATAAATCATTCGCTATCGCCTCTGGTTGCTCGCCGAAACTTGACCCTGTAAACTGAACTCCAAGGCTGCACATGATGACTAAATGGGTTCGTTGTTTTTGCTAATTTAGGCGTTAGAAGAGAAGCCGTTATTGTTAGTGTTGAACATAAATCCTGGCATTCACTCGTGAGACCGTGAGAATGAATCATTGTACTGTTTTTGCAAATAAGTAATATGCTACTTTATGAGATTCTCTAGTTCTCTATGATATAAATTACGTACAGCATTTTCTTCATTTCAAACCGTTTCCACTTAATTATTACATCTTATTATAGTTCGAATCAAATAACAAGGCCCACGCCGAATATAAGCCCAATGCTAAGATTAACATTAGTCTTATGGGCGGATTTGTCCTTGTTATATGAATTGGCCTATAATTATATTTTCAAGTTGTGAGCCACATTAAGGTACAAGAATACTTGAAGGTTTATTCTATACATGTGGGGAAATTAAATTCGTGTAGTGAAGTGACTCGCTGAGAACCTTTTAATTAAAGTACGGTTGGACCAACACGATGATGGTCTTTTATTGCTGTCGATACATATATATTCGATTCATGTAAATTTATCACACTTAGGAATTAAATATTTTCTTAAACCTTTTGTCAAATCTCAATAGAATGCCCTCTGCCAGCCGGAAATTCCCTGCAGTACCGATGTAAATTACCTAAAGAATGTTTAAAATATTTCATTACCTTTTCCATCCCAATTCTGATCTTTGTAGTACGTACAGTTTGCGCATTATATCTCCCGGCTACGGCTGAATCAGCTGGTTACAAGAGGGGGTACTTTTCTCAAAACTTTGTTCTTAAACACCGTTGCTTATCAAACGTAGTGTTTAGTGTCATATGATAGAGGTTAGTAGCGTAGCAGCATGTAGCAGTCATAGCCGGAGATATTGCCGCAAACAGTACTATTTGAGTCATCAGACAGAAGAAAAATCTGAGTCGCACTATTCATAGGCCAACGAACAGAAATTAGAAAATCTCAATTGAAACAATCCACGCGGATGTAACTCGATATCCAATCACTCCAGGCCCTCCGCGGCCCTGGTTGTGGGTGTAGGCGCCAGGGAGTTCCCGCGGGTGTGGGTCGCGGGGGTTGTATGACTACACGACTGAATGCGACCTGACCCCACTGGGCGCCAATAAACAAATCTGCAGGGCTACGACAGCACGACGGTGCCGAATCTAATTAGCGGCTCAGTCGCATAGACGTAGTCTGCACCGAGCCCCCAGCCGCTAATCCCCCCGCGGCTACCTGCGAGGCTGTCTTGAAGACAACGTTATCCATACCATAACTGAGTTTCTAATTAGAAAATATTTACTCCTTTAAAATCACTTCACTTAATTTTTTATGTGTAAATCATAAGTGTAAATTGTCATTTTATGATTATAATAGTTACGTTACCACAGCGGATTTTTATACTAAGAAATTAGCCGTATATATTACTTTTCTCAACATTTTTACCTTCATTTGATTACACTGAAAACAAAGAAATGACTGCACATTACTACTGTACGTAATTAAATACACCGTGATATCTACATACTATCAAACTATTGTATTTATTTTTTACCTAACCTAACCAAACCTAACCTAACCTAACCTCAAGGTTTACCCCAATCAAGCCGTGCAGACTACGACTACACGACGGTGTCCCCTCGCAGCTGCACCACAGTCGTGTAGTCGTAGCCCTGCAAACCAGGTAAACCGATAGCCCTTGTCAGTTTTATTGCACAGTCGTGTTGTCGCTTTACCGGTCGCGGGTGGGCGAGTCTGTCCGTCCGTCTGGTCACGTCACTCGGGCCCAACGCTCCCGACAGGTTTGTTGGCCGGTGACCAAATGTAAACAGTCTGCTGTGGATTCCGAGTAAATTGAGGGGATTTGGGTTTTGTTCCCAATGGTTGACTGAGTATCCTGTGGACCCCCCCGTGATTGCTTGTTGAAAGGATTTTAGCGAATTTCCCCTATAGGGGAGAAGCTATTACCGTAGGTCTCATGGTAAGACCTAAGCCCGAGACTATGATAACTTTTTGTTTTGGGGCCACCAGAAGCAAAAAACACTATTCGTTCGAATTTATATATATATCCATATATATATATATATCTATATAAATAAAATTAGAGTTTTGTCTGTACATTGCTTAGGATTGTGAAATTTTTGGTTATTTTTGCGTTTTGAAGGTCAGAGAATCCGAATCAAGCCTTATCTCAATTTATGTCACGATGTGTGTTGGTAACGCTCAACATCACACTTTAGACCGCTTTTCACGCAAAAACTAGAGTACTTTTTTGGCTGAAACTTTTATCCTGTGTTATATGCACATATGAGAAGGTTTTAGACGACTCAAAACTAGCGTACGTCTTTTTTAAATTAAATAGAAAGCTTCTAAAAACCGAGTTTTATTTGATTTTGACCAAGTTTGTTTTGAATTTCCCCATAATTCAAGGGGATGACGTTTTGTTTACATTTTCAGTTTTCCAAGCAGATGGTAGTTGCCTTCACTGATGGATTCGTCGTTACAGATGTTTTATGATTTCATAAAGTTTTATGTTTTGGTTTATAATATTTCTTTTCAATTGACATGTACTATATAAAGTTAATATTTTCCCAATCATTATACATTTATCAGGATTTTCATCCTGATCTGACCCTCGGACTACACCTCGGACCAAGGCCGCGCATAGACCCTCTCAATGATCACATATTAATAATATCCTTAAGCCAAAATTATAAGTGATGAAATGTTTATATTCAAACAGATGTTAAAAGCAAGACAATTCATAGAATGTAAAACCAGCTGTCTGTAAAAAATTAAATAAATCACTGACTAGAGATACTAAAATGTCCTTCCTTCCTTATAACAGCGATTAATGAAAGAGATAATGTAAACCATTTTTAAAAATTGCGGGACGGCTATGTTATTTTGTTGTTGTTCAAAATAGACCCTAAAACACTAGAAAATACTTTGGTGGCATTTAATCAAGGCATTTCTACTCTACGTATATAAACGTTCATGAAACAGGAAACTGCTTTAAGATTCACTAATTACGCACGGTCTGCGAAGAGGGTATTTCTTGCCTCAGGGTCACTATATACTATAGCACAGATTCAACGATAGGCCTACTGAGTATAAGCCTTCCCAGGCAGCGACACCCTTAGGGGTTTTGTCGGCGGGGGCGCTGGGATGTGCTGGCATGTGTAGTATAGAGAGGCCAAGTAAGAATGCCTCGTGCGGGGGGCAGCGATATTTCTAAGTACTCCTGTCGCAGCAGACCTGCGTTCTTAGCGGATTCCTAAAACATCTTTCTTGCTGATGAAAGTATATATATCTGCTTTATATTTGTCAAATACCACTGACCTATCATCGCACAGCTCAAACTTCTTGAACTTGACTTAGAATCCTGAAGCTTTTCATAGACGTTCCTATAGGGCGTGAGCATCCACTGAGAACAAGGTTTTTTTTCAAAATTCAAAGTTTTCAGGGTTTTTCGGTGGGGTCAAAGGTCTAAAATCTTTCCCTATAATTTAATGGATGGTCTTTCGATTAAATTGTCAATTTTTATTTAATCAAGAAGGCGGTTTAAGCTTCTCATACAGATAGGTCCAGCTGATTTATAGTTTGGTTCCTTTTATCATGGTTTATGGTTGTTTTTTCTTTTAGGTGATTTGTACTATATTAAAGTCACCAATCGTTTTTGTACCTTATCTATTTAATCATGAACTCAGTATGTGGCACCATCTTCATTTAGTCAGTGGGTGTTAAAATTGTTATCGTGAGCGAAGCCACGGGCAACTGCTAGTATATATATATATTTGTCTGTTAGCACGATAGCGGCCGTAAAAATGGTCCAATCTTAATGAAATTGGTCACGTATGTACCAAAAAGTGGTAATCACTCGGACGAGTTCGTGAACCAGCCCGATCGGACCATTGGAAGGGGAGGTAAAGGGGGATAAACCCCCCAAAAATGGGTTTTTTGAGTTTTTTGCAAAGAAAAATCAAATTATCGAATTTTTGTTGGCACCATTCAATTCAGCTCAAAAAAACAATCAATTTAGTATTTTGAATCACTGCTCTATGTCCATTGGTTACCGAGGTATTGAAAGTGGTAAACACAGTACGTTGTCCCAATGTTAACCTTATGAGAAATAAGTAAAATTCTATATCTCGGTTATTTCTCAACATATCTTGATAAAATTTGGTAAGTAGCTTCTTCTAGTTCAGATCTACTAAATAATGAAATAAAACCACCCAGTTTTAATATACCTGTAGCAGCAAACCTGCATACTCATTCCCCATGTTATTCTTATGGAGCTTACCAAAACATATCAAATCTCGCTATGTTGGATATGTTGTTTTGCATTTGAAATTCGCTGAGTATGCAGGTCTGCTGCAACGGGGGTATTTTATGATACTTTATTTGGACACAGTTTATGTCATTTTGATTACAATCTTCAAAAGTCTATGTAAATTAAAGGGGTTTTGGGGTCCGATCTCATATTTGATTGAGTACCCTGAAACCCCTTGATCGTTCTTTGGGGGATCTTTTTTATGATTCATTCTCTGAAAAGAGTTTAGGGAATTTTTGATAATTTAGAACACCCAAACCAAATGAAATGAATGTGACATTTGAATTCGTGGTCAAACAGTTCAATGTCCTCCAACGTACGGTGTACGCTTCAAATGTCGTATTCAACGCTGGATCGTCATTATTACACAATCAACCACATCAGCTCAATAGGCTCAGAGTGACCTAATAACTATCGTGCACTTGTTGACTAATGTAGATACATGACCAAACTGAAACAAATAATTTTGATGTGGTTCACAATTTTTTTAAGTGTACCTACAGGGGAATAGACATTTGTTATTGTTAATTGGAAGCTGTAGAGTTTAAATAGTTTGTATTCTACAGTATATAGGGTGGCAATTAAATCTTAGGACGACTTTATAACATTGAAACGAAAAGAGTTATCACAACCAAATTTGATAGATAGATGGAAATTACCGGTTATGTTGCCAGGAGACCAACGGGGAAACTTTGAGCACCTACTATACTTTCTGAATTGAGTTGAGTAAGTATTACCTTCAACTTGCAACTTTACGTTCATAAATAAAATGTATTAAACATTATTAAAAATTTGAACAGCAGTTATTTCCGACTGAATCAATTTGTTAAGGGCGGGTTTGCGGCATTGTCTTTAATTTGATGTACATATCAACGTATGCTTACATTAAAGATTTTCTTCTTACTCCCAACGAGCCGTCCCCCAAAAATGACATCCAATCACCATTCACTGAGAAAAGTAACTTACTATTACCACTAACAGTATGTACAATTTTGTTCTGATAGCTCTTTTCGTTTCAATGTTATAAAATCGTCCTAAGACTTAATTGCCACCTTGTCTAAAATCGACGGTTACAATCAATGCAGTCTGGCAGTGACTCACGTTTGGCTGACTCACGATTCGTCAGATCTCAACTAGTCACTCGGTCTTGTCTAGCTGAAATAAGAACAAATGAGTTGTAAATAAACAAAGGGTCGGCGATAACTCAGCAAATACGGAATTGAATGCGGACTTGTGCCGGGCCCACGTCTGTTCCTTTTCGGGCCGGCCGATTTGCATACAATCCTCCGTGGGTATTGGCCCCCGGTCTGTGGCGCGCTCTCGCGGGAGTCGTCTGGACTAAGTCAGTCCACCGGAACAACTTGCACATATCACTGTTAGATAATATGCTGTTACTCAATATACATTTAGACATTAGTAGTAATCAATGGAATCGGCGATACTTGATTAGGTATCAACAATTGATTACTCATGTGTGCAACGTTTTTTGTTCTTTGACTAATGATGTACCCTAAGTTTTGTACATGTTTTAGAGGGAAGTTCTTAAGAGTGAGCTTAAAGAGTTCTGTTTCATGAGTTCAACAATTTTATCATTTGTGGTAAATTAAAGGATAGTTTGGGGTCTGAAGGTTAAAACTATTTTAAGAGATAAAAGTTTACTATAACACTTACGTTTTTTGGGGATTACCAATGAATACCACCTTCTCAAGTTATTTGGGTGATTTCCACAGACTTGAATCGCCTAATAACAGAGTGCAACCATTGGGAAAGGATTCCTTTCAGATATGATGCTGAATTAACATATTTTGTTTGTGTGTTTGTATTTTGTTTTAAAGTCTCCTACGAGACGTGCTCAGAGTATTTGGTTCGTTTTTCATCTTTAAGTTTCAAGCCAGAGATCAAGGCTTAGATAGATTCCATAGGGGGTCTCAACATCAATGTTTAGCATTGAACTAGCAGTTGCCCGTGGCTTCGCTCACGATAACAATTTTAACACCCACTGACTAAATGAAGATGGTGCCACATACTGAGTTCATGATTAAATAGATAAGGTACAAAAACGATTGGTGACTTTAATATAGTACAAATCACCTAAAAGAAAAAACAACCATAAACCATGATAAAAGGAACCAAACTATAAATCAGCTGGACCTATCTGTATGAGAAGCTTAAACCGCCTTCTTGATTAAATAAAAATTGACAATTTAATCGAAAGACCATCCATTAAATTATAGGGAAAGATTTTAGACCTTTGACCCCACCGAAAAACCCTGAAAACTTTGAATTTTGAAAAAAAACCTTGTTCTCAGTGGATGCTCACGCCCTATAGGAACGTCTATGAAAAGCTTCAGGATTCTAAGTCAAGTTCAAGAAGTTTGAGCTGTGCGATGATAGGTCAGTGGTATTTGACAAATATAAAGCAGATATATATACTTTCATCAGCAAGAAAGATGTTTTAGGAATCCGCTAAGAACGCAGGTCTGCTGCGACAGGAGTACTTAGAAATATCGCTGCCCCCCGCACGAGGCATTCTTACTTGGCCTCTCTATACTACACATGCCAGCACATCCCAGCGCCCCCGCCGACAAAACCCCTAAGGGTGTCGCTGCCTGGGAAGGCTTATACTCAGTAGGCCTATCGTTGAATCTGTGCTATAGTATATAGTGACCCTGAGGCAAGAAATACCCTCTTCGCAGACCGTGCGTAATTAGTGAATCTTAAAGCAGTTTCCTGTTTCATGAACGTTTATATACGTAGAGTAGAAATGCCTTGATTAAATGCCACCAAAGTATTTTCTAGTGTTTTAGGGTCTATTTTGAACAACAACAAAATAACATAGCCGTCCCGCAATTTTTAAAAATGGTTTACATTATCTCTTTCATTAATCGCTGTTATAAGGAAGGAAGGACATTTTAGTATCTCTAGTCAGTGATTTATTTAATTTTTTACAGACAGCTGGTTTTACATTCTATGAATTGTCTTGCTTTTAACATCTGTTTGAATATAAACATTTCATCACTTATAATTTTGGCTTAAGGATATTATTAATATGTGATCATTGAGAGGGTCTATGCGCGGCCTTGGTCCGAGGTGTAGTCCGAGGGTCAGATCAGGATGAAAATCCTGATAAATGTATAATGATTGGGAAAATATTAACTTTATATAGTACATGTCAATTGAAAAGAAATATTATAAACCAAAACATAAAACTTTATGAAATCATAAAACATCTGTAACGACGAATCCATCAGTGAAGGCAACTACCATCTGCTTGGAAAACTGAAAATGTAAACAAAACGTCATCCCCTTGAATTATGGGGAAATTCAAAACAAACTTGGTCAAAATCAAATAAAACTCGGTTTTTAGAAGCTTTCTATTTAATTTAAAAAAGACGTACGCTAGTTTTGAGTCGTCTAAAACCTTCTCATATGTGCATATAACACAGGATAAAAGTTTCAGCCAAAAAAGTACTCTAGTTTTTGCGTGAAAAGCGGTCTAAAGTGTGATGTTGAGCGTTACCAACACACATCGTGACATAAATTGAGATAAGGCTTGATTCGGATTCTCTGACCTTCAAAACGCAAAAATAACCAAAAATTTCACAATCCTAAGCAATGTACAGACAAAACTCTAATTTTATTTATATAGATAAACATTCCTCTAACATCTGCAATGTTTCACAACATAGGCAATCATTTCATCGTCCGGATATTGATTGAATTCTATGAAACTACTATGCTCTAGCAGCTATGAGGAGGCTGCCCTGGCAACAGTGAGCGGCAAGTCAAGACAGGCGATATGACACGGTTTAATTGGTGGGACTAACATGACAAGATATTCTGGGAACGGCGCTGAGGCGAGCCGCGGCCAGACGGATAAATTCCCCGTCAGTCACTCGTCCGTCTGGGAGGTTGTCTTCATGTCTACGCGCAGTCTATACTACAAAAGTTCTCTCGTTCTGTGCCATGATAGTTTTCTCCACGTTTATTCCACAGAATGGACTTTTGAAAAAGAAAGAAGAAGCTCGAGGATTATGAAATAAAGTATTTCCCGCTCACTGCGCTCACTGAAAGCATGCATCAGAAAAGAAACCCTAGTAATGTAGTCTGGTGGATGAAAATTGATTTAATCTCTAACATCTTAAATATTGTAGGTGAAACAACCTGTAACATTAAAATGGTGTCAGTCAAAATTTATGTATTGTTCCCTTTTTAAGATTTACAATCTTGAAAAGGTAGTTGTTTCACCCACAAGCAAATAAGATGTAAGAGATCAAATAAACTTTCATCCACAAGTTTACATTGATAGGTTTTCTGAAGCTTTCAGAGTGCGTAAAAGCCTTTACGTCAGCATACTCGAACTTTTTCTCTTGACCTTTCACTGTTGTGTTTTTTTTTAACATAACCATTGCAAAGAATCATCAATTATTAAACTTAAACTTATTCATGATGGCTGTGACAAGAATTTGTTTAGTTCCCCATTCCTTGTTTTTACTTCATCTTTTTCTGCTTCCATCATTCCAGAAACAATGCCCCATCTCCCATAGTCCTCGTAGTCTATCCAGGAGTCACTATGTCCACCTCTTCATCACTCCTGAGTCATGCATGGCTATGGCAGACCCTCGCCCTATATGGCAACCGCTATTTTTACACACACTCACCTCTGTATCGGCGGCGGTCAGTTTTATTCTCCTCGGCCCAGTTTGGACACTGGAATGTCGGGTTGTGGAGTCACCGGCTGCATTACAAATTGTCTACGTTCTGCGACGCATGAGAAGCTCTTGGGAGTTTACAGAAGGTCTTGTAGTGACCACCTGCAGTGTTTTACGAAGAGCCAAACACGGACCTTTTACGCCTCATGGTCGTCTAATGGCTTTGGTTTGTTTTCAAATTCTGTTCAGAGGCAGTTCGGAAATGTCTTTACTACGCATAAAATTATCGGTTGTACTAAATATGTTCACAGGTTTCAGTATCGTCAAATGGTTCTATTGAAAGATTTGTCCTTGTGATCCTGGAGTGACATTGAATCCCCAAACCAGACACCCTCTTGAGGATCTTTGGAGGAGATCTTTGGATCTTATAGGCTAGGTCTTGTGATCTGACTGGATTAGAAAGACGGGCCAAATCTTCGTCTTTCTGATCAGGAGAATTTATTGCAGATATTAGGGACATGTTTTTGATTATTACAATTTTAGACATCTTTATTTATTAACTAGATAACACGTAGCTCGAAATCGAGCAAAAATCATATAGTAAAAGAATGAAGAATTATCAGCCTAGGCCTACTTATATACTTTTTAATGTTTAATCAAAGGGCTAAATTAATTAACATAATTATAGATTAACTCAACTGAAACTTTAAAAATTTATTTTATCTACCACAGGAGTTTCCGGTAAACGTTAACGATTGGGAACACCTTCATTTCCCCATGTCCAATTTTTTCTGAAATGTATATTTATCACCGGCAAAAGATCAAACTCTGCTTGCAGCAACATGTAGCTGACCGAGAGCAAACACTGGCACGTAATGACTGTCTTTGTTTAGTGATTGCCGCTGCACCTTATTGATAATTATCGCCAAAACAGAGATTGCAGGGAACGGCTGTCTTTATAGGCATAACCTTTCCTTTGTGGCAAAAACGCGTAAATCAAGCACTATCTCTACCAGTCTTTTCATTCTTCAAATGCAACCCACCGCAATGAAAACATTTTTAGTTCATTTTGTCTGAGGGTGGAAGGAGCATCAAATGGTAAATCGGGAGGGTGATGCCAGCGGTTGCGATCATGTTCTTTCCGACTCCTCCGACCGGTCAATGTTTGTCTTCTTCTTATCAGTGGCATCATAAATGCAGCAAATCCAAAAATAGATTTGTCCAGATTAATATAACTTCAAAAAACACTATGAGATATCGTAAACTACATTGTAAAACTGGTAACTGCAATGTTAATTTAAGAGCTTTAAAAACTTCATGACATAACCTAAATTACATGATAAATCTTTAAAAAAAGTAAACTGTTGAAAACAAAGCCAAACCGGCTGTAAAAATAAGTTTATCTGTAGAACTATTTCAGAGCTTGGCCATATGTTCAGTTTGTAAACAAAACTGAGCTTGCTCAAATGTCGATGAATAGCGCCACTGTTCCTAAACTTCAGCCCTTTACTGTACTTTAGTGACGCCCTTTTTTAAAATTCTGAGACTTGTTGACAAATATACATAAAATTCCCTTTAATTTGATACCTCAAACGTTACAATCGGTCCAGCCGTTATTGCGGTTGGAGTGTGAAAAGAAAACCGCTTGCGTATTAATATATAGAAGATTCCCTTTAATTTGATACCTCAAACGTTAAAATCGGTCCAGCCGTTATTGCGGTTGGACTATGAAAAGAAAACCGCTTGCGTATTAATATATAGATCTTTATTACCTTTTTGTATGATGTCCACAATAAAGATTCCATTCCCTAACTTCCTCATTTCACGTTATTACTGTACATTCTTTTCAATGGTTGTCTGTAGCAATAAAGACATGGATAAAAACTAAGCATTAATGATTTCTTCATAAATTATTGTGATTTTTGCAACACAGCTTAGACACTGTATTTTTTGCCCCAAAAAGTTGTTTGTGCCTTTCACGGCTTCGTGACCTACAAAACTAAAGGCCAATAACCTCCCACTGTGTAGTTACAATAACTATCATCGTAACGTGTACAATAGAATTATTCCTTCGAGGAAGTTGTATTCATAGCGAGGGAACTGCCTCGCCTATCTCAGACAATAGGCTTTAATGTCTTCGCAACTCACCTTTCTTTTTTTCATCCAAACTCTTTCACTGCCACTAGCGGGAGTTTTTATAAATGTAATGCAGTTTTCTTCTCAAAATTACTGAACTAGGGGCGAATAGTAGAATTTTAACGGAACGTTCATTTTGAAGTTTTTAAACGTAAAAAGAGTAATTTTAGTTATTCTTGGCGTCTCTAAAAATAAGACAACAGTTTAACTAATTTGTTCTGGGTATGAATATGAACTCAAGCGGAGCTCCGGGAAATGTAATTTGGATAATAACTTAAGGACTATCCTTTTCCTTGAACAAGATTTTAGCAATTCTTGTATTCGTGAAAAACACCATTCTTTACACCTAATTATTATCTCTGAAATACAGTTATCAAAAGTTGAACATAGCCTATTGAGAATTCAGATGTCATATTTACTTCATTGCTCTGACGTAACCATTAATGAGCTGATGACTTGTTCGAAGGAAGGGACAAGTCGTTGATTACATCAATTGCGGAGACATATTTGTATGAGAAATTTTCTTTTCGTTTGCGCAAGCGATTATCTTCTCGAATTCCTAAGACATTTCTTGTTGATAGAAAAAATCGTTTATTAATAAACCGATTTCGATGATTTGGGTGTTAAATTAAAGGGAATTCTCTTAAGAACTTTCAACACCCTCGATTTAATGTGCTACGCCCAACTGGACGTAACAGTTTTTATATATATTATAATCGGAAATATAAATTTTACCTAACATGTGGTTTGTCTATATTATTTTTCTTCAAATGACCAGTATAGTGAATATTATTTCATGACTACTACTACCAAAGTTCCTTAAATTTGACACCTCAGTCAAAATTACTCCATTAATTAAGAATTTTGGTATACGCTAAAGCATTATTTCCATTTGTATACATAGTTATACATTATTACAAGTTTCGCAATTGGTTGAATAGCGTAATGTGCTAACCGCTAAAGATAGCTGGTTCCCGAGATCAAAATTCCCTGATCTCATTTTCCTTTAAAAATCAAATTTAAAAAAAATCTTCTGCGCGATTGAACAGTTATAGCTCTGGACAGCCTTACTGGCGGGTGAGTGAGTGCGCTGATGTCGCAATTAGTGTTTAATATCTGCGATGTTTTGGTAATAAATCACATGGTCATTTGTTTATGTAAAGGTACTTTACACAAGAAAATATTTTGCTGCAACCGCAAATGCAACTAACGTCAAATGCTTGCAAGCTCAAAAAAATTCATGAAGTACGACGACAAAAGAGTGGAAACAAATTCTTAAATGTAAAAAAATCATTTAAGATGAAAGGTTGGCAAAACAAAAAGACCAGCTGATGCATTGCGCAAGTATTTCCAGAATTTTTAACTGCGTAAGAAATCTCTCGATGAAATATTACAGGGTATTCTTTTGTAGTGTAAATGAGGTGAAGCGTAAACAAAGTTTTGACAGTTCTACCAAAACATGTGTTTATTTAGCAGACATTTTGGGAGCTTACAATTTTCGCCACCCGCCAGTAAGGCTGTCCAGAACTATAGTCGGGGTTATGCTGCTATTCAATCCTTTGTCCCAGCTGATACACTTCGGGCATTTCTCTAGAACTGAGAGGATTTATTTTGGTATGCCGCTCGTGCTGTTGCCTTATAATGCAAATGCGAACCAACTAGCGGAACGCTTGATAAGCCCACGCCCTGATTGAGCTCAGCCCACGACTAGAATCAGCTACAGATCGCTTTGTAAGTTAGCCTTATGAACGAATAAGTAACAATACAGTTGTGAAACCACTTAAGCGGTGCTTAAAAAATCCAAAAACACAATTTGACAAAGGATTTTCTGTTTAATATAACAGTTCATTCAACCCGATTTTTGACATTAGGTTCCGTAATTGGATAATGGTTCTTATATCAGAAATTCTACCCTCTTACCTTTATTCTTGGATCCCCTAAAGTTCTCTGCACAAGCGCATTTAACATTCCTTTTAAACTATAATTACTCATTTAAACTCCCTGCAAAGAAAGCACATTAAATCGATGTCCGTTGAAATGCATGCTACTCAACTCTAATTCCCATGTCATGTTTAATCTTTACGAACACTTGAAAGGTTTTAAATACGTAGTTTCATAACAAACAACAGCTGTGTTTTGACATGTTTATAGTTGTTAAAAGCCACTTCAAAGCGTTTCACTTGAAAGAAGGCTTTGCTGCAACGCCCGGTGTTTCCGTGTAGAAGCGAGATGGAAGCAATGTACATTGTACCACAGAGAATAATACGTTCCTTTACAGACTATGTCCCGAGTTTTGATCTGTAGCCTTATTTCTGCATGATTTGTAGTATAATTTTGCCTACTGCGGTTTAGGTTGTTTTCACTCCTTGCTGCAATAAAATATGAAACTGTATTTGTTTGAATTTTTAACGTTATATCGCAATCATCATAAGCAATCTAGCACAACCCATGATAGTATACTTTGAAATGATAAATTAATAGTTCTATGTTAAAAAATACCTATAGTGAATTATGATGGGAAAATGTGTACATCTACAGGATAGTAGATTTTTAACGGTGCGCTTAGATTTTTCCATAATTGAGAAAAAAGTATGCTTGCCTATTAATACATAGTTCAAAATCACATGCTTTATTTAGTACTGTATTTAATTTGTAGAGTTAGTTTATAGCTTTGCCAGGAGGTATTACTTTTAAGGAAAATGTGCCAGAATAATAAAAACCCCATACTGCGGAAGATCTTGAGAAATTCAATAATTTGATAAGGAGAAAACTAGTAAAAAATATAATTGTATGATTTTTCATTGAAAAATCCCTGTGCTGCCTCGATTTGAATCGTGAAAATAACAAATCTAATATCATACAGCATGTTATTTTATAGAGAAAAGAAACACGTAATTCAAAAATAATTAGGGACTCCTATCCACGTGCTCGATCCACCAGAAGCGTTTGCACCGAACAATCATTAGCCTCAGAGGCGCCGCGAGAAAGATTGTTTGACGGAGATGTTACGCCTTTGTTCACCTTGGACTTAAGCCAAATAAAACCATCATCTGAGACTGCATTGTTTGGCCGCAGATGGTCCGCAGTCTGCAGTAGCCGCACGTGTTACTGTTTTCTACGATACAATCGTGAAGAGAAAAAGTCTTAGCCCCGTAAATAATCTGTAGTAATTTCGTCTGCGTTAAAGGTGGTTTACCTTGAAATCCTTTATATTATTTTTAAAATAATCATATTTCCATGGGGTTTCTTAAAAATATTAAACGAACCATACTTATTTTAGATAATCATTTTACCAAGAACGATATTTTAAAGGTAAATGATTTCTGGGAGATAGACCGTGACCGTGATGAGGGTAATATAAACGTGAAACTGAGGACATAGTCTTGAAGTCTTCAGAAATTCAAACCAAACTGATCATTTTCATTAACTTAATGTTTATCACTCAGCGTTTTTGTGATTTCAAGTGCCATAAACAATGAGTTATTTAACGATATTATCAAGCAGCATTGTTAAAGGGATTCATTTAATACCTCTTTGGTTACCTTTTTATTCTGCACCTTCTTCTATTTCGTCTGGTACTTTGGATGTAAAAAACCGATCCTTCAACTTAAACATACCAACAATCTGATCCAAAATATGATTAAAAACTCTACTCATATTTGAACCGTTACATCATCGCCTTGAGTTTATACTAAAACATTTTATTATATCCTGATAAATGGTATTTAATTTTATATTTATCGAGCTTAACTCCCTTCCCTCGAGTCTTGAAAGCAGTAATCGTCTTAATAGGCTAAACCTCGCAAAAGAAATTCACCAGCCTATAAAAGACCAGGCAATTTCACCACGGTTTTCAGTACGTATGTACCAGGATCAAGAGGTGCACGTGCAACTGCAACTAGATGCAACGGTCGGGCAGGAAACGCAGGATGCAAGAGACCGCTGGCCGCTCGCCAGCCAGTAACGGTCGTCGCTGAAGGTCTGAGGCCCAGGCTCCAAACATTCCTGTCGGGAGTCATGAATTATTCCTGAATATTCCATTCTGCATTCTGCGGTTTCACTTTCATGAGTATCTACTTGCTCCGGTGTAACACAACAGGGACGAAAAATATAAATTTTGGTTCTTATTGTTTCAACGGTTTTGAGAAAGGGATGGTTTTTGGTCTTCCGACGGTAAATTGATCGATGCAAATGTTTTGGGTCTACTTTTCTGATGATTAAAAACCTTGTGATTATTGATAGGTCTTTCTTTCCCTCTGTACTAGAAACTGTTACCTTCTTTAGTTTTTTACGCTGCAGTAATATTTTTAAATAGTTGTACTGTATTGCTATAGAGTAAATGTTTGACAAGTTTTTTTATTATTTCAGGTATGCCTTCTTTAGTTTTTTATGCTGCAGTAATATTTTTAAATAGTTGTACTGTATTGCTATAGAGTAAATGTTTGACAATTTTTTTATTATTTCAGGTATGCCTTCTTTAGTTTTTTATGCTGCAGTAATATTTTTAAATAGTTGTACTGTATTGCTATAGAGTAAATGTTTGACAATTTTTTTATTATTTCAGGTATGCATACTGTTATGAGCTGAAATGTAAGTTACTCTGGTATAACGGAATTTTATTTCAGAGAGTCATACTCTTTGTTCAAATACTATATTTAAACTTGCTCTTACTCTTAAGCATGTCATATTCAACTTGTAACTCTAAGGGTCGCTTTCTCCATACTTGGTTAACATAAAAAAGAGGTTTAACCTTGGGTTAATCCAAGGTTAAACAAAAATTTTAGGTTAACCAAGTTTTGAGAAAGCGGCCCTAAATAAACTAAATATTGCTATTCTAATTTGAGCTGTATTTTATCGATGTATACATAAAACTTGTAAGATGGAAAAGATGAATCTCTATGACAAGTATTGGCAATATACAGTATGACTGAACAAAGTGATGATAAAAGTTAAGATAGAATATAAAAAAAATTAAATTAGAATATTAGGTTAAAATATACTGCGGTTTACATACAAATAAAAAGGAGTTAGTGCCAACATATTTTGATAAAGGCTGTGTTTTGCTGGTCAGAGTCTCTGAATTATATATTATATCTCTGAATTATTTATGACTATAATTTTTTTATAGTCATAAATTCCACTATAACAGTGAATTTAGCTGCAGCCAATTCAAGTTTTACAATATTATTTTGTAAAAAAGTAACGTATTCATTTCAGCACTCCTAAAACATTTTGGTGCATCAAACAAGAAAGAAAGAGGAGAATACTTTTTTTGTTCCCGAAGCTTGATAATGATCACTTGTAATTCAAAGGTTTTTTTGGTAAAGCGATCGTCTTGCATAGCGATGAAGCAATTCCCTACCTACTTTACATGATGCTTTTTAGATAGTCGACTGGATGGATTATGCGTTACACATAACAATCAACTTCTGAACTTATACGTTATATTTTGCCAACAATCTTTAGTCTGAAATAATAAAAGAGAATTGGAAAGAATTAGACCTAACACAGCGCCAGAACATCCGTTATTTTGAGCTGTAGGAAGCGGTAAATCTTTTTCGCCCGTGTTTGCGGTAGCAGTTGAGTACACTTAACTTCGGAAAGGTTCTCTCTACAGGCCTGCGTCCAGCATTGTAACATATGACGATTGATCCATTAAAAATGGTCGCTAATTCCATTCACAATTAAAATCTAAGTAAATGAAATCGAAATGCCTTTATTGGTACACAGGAAAACTTAAGTACAATAGTCGCTCAAGTAACAAGAATCGCTTGTCAAAAAGTATAGAATCAATGATAAACTAGAGGCTTGAAGGGGCTAATAGCCCCTAAGCATAATCCTTCTTTACTATAGTACAAAATACCTTCTTAGAAAATAGGCTTTTGGGTCCACAAAATTATGATTATATCTAGCATTTGATTTTAAGTAAACAAAGCAGACCTTTTTACATCCCAATGGTTTTTAAATGACAGCTATTTCACGTCATTTCTCATTTCATAGTAAGCTTAAAGCAATTTCAGTATTTTCCCCGAGTCCCTGGGATGGAGACCTTCAATTTCAGCCCCCTCCCATCATCCTGCGACCTTCCAAACGCCCACAATTTCGGCGCAAAAATTTCCCTTACATAATTATGTACTATATATAGATCATTTGGTATTAAATCTGCATCGTTATAACATAAACTAAACAAACGTACTTAACTTTTTATAATTGTAAATTATGAAAAATCTCAAACCCTCAACTATTATAAAATTAGAAAATCTTAAATTTTAAATATTTTTTCTTATAGTACATTGAACGTGCATAGGTAGCTGCATTTTGTAAACATCCCACATGATAACATTTACCATATGGCTTTGAATCAAGCATTAGAACTACATGTTTAATGTAAACAAAGCAGACGTTTTTCAATCCCAATGCATTTTTAATGGAAGACATTTTTCGTTATTTCTCATTTTCTGGTATATTTGGACATAATCTGATATTTTTCCCGACCCCCTTGGACCGAAACCTTTCATTTGAACCATCTCCCATCATCCTGCGAGCTGTCAAACTCTCACAATTTTGATTAAAAAAAATTGCTTACAGAATTAGTAATATATAGATGATCTGACATGAAATTCCCTATCATGAAATTCCCTCAAACAGTAAACAGCAAAATTAATGATCGCATCACCTTTCGGCCAAATCGTTCTGCTTGTTCAGCTCACAGTTTCCAGGAGAGCAATAAAATTGTTGATGCCGTTGTAAAGCACATTAAGTTTTTAACAAGTTTACAAAGCTAAGAAACTTAATGGGGTGAAATGTTAGCAGATGAGAATACAATACCAGCATGTGAAACTAAAAACACGAAAATAGTGAAGAACAATTTTGAAGGGGTTTTAAAACTCCCTCACCTCAAAGTTCTATATAGTTCCACTTAACCAGGGGTAACAATTTCAAAACCGCAGATATTTCAGTTCAGAGTATTGTTTAATGTTTCATACCGTCTATGTACACTCCGGAGCTAAGAACAAATCCACTTAAGCGCCCTTCTTGCAGCAGGGAATCGTTAAAACCTAAATACGCCTACAATTTATCTAGCACCCAGCGCTCAGAGGATCGTGAAGACGCACTAGATCTAGCACTCAGCGCTCAGGGGATCGTGAAGACGCACTAGATCAAGCACCCAGCGCTCAGAGGATCGTGAAGACGCACTAGATCTAGCACTCAGCGCTCAGGGGATCGTGAAGACGCACTAGATCCAGCACTCAGCGTTCAGGGGATCGTGAAGACGCACTAGATCCAGCACTCAGCGCTCAGGGGATCGTAAAGACGCACTAGATCCAGCACTCAGCGCTCAGGGGATCGTGAAGACGCACTAGATCCAGCACTCAGCGCTCAGGGGATCGTGAAGACGCACTAGATCCAGCACTCAGCGCTCAGGGGATCGTAAAGACGCACTAGATCCAGCACTCAGCGCTCAGGGGATCGTGAAGACGCACTAGATCCAGCACTCAGCGCTCAGGGGATCGTGAAGACGCACTAGATCCAGCACTCAGCGCTCAGGGGATCGTGAAGACGCACTAGATCCAGCACTCAGCGCTCAGGAGATCGTGAAGACGCACTAGATCCAGACCTCAGCGCTCAGGGGATCGTGAAGACGCACTAGATCCAGCACTCAGCGCTCAGGGGATCGTGAAGACGTACTAGATCCAGCACTCAGCGCTCAGGGGATCGTGAAGACGCACTAGATCCAGCACCCAGCGCTCAGGGGATCGTGAAGACGCACTAGATCCAGCACTCAGCGCTCAGGGGATCGTGAAGACGCACTAGATCCAGACCTCAGCGCTCAAGGGATCGTGAAGACGCACTAGATCCAGCACCCAGCGCTCAGGGGATCGTGAAGACGCACTAGATCCAGACCTCAGCGCTCAGGGGATCGTGAAGACGCAATAGATCCAGCACCCAGCGCCCAGAGGATCGTGAAGACGCACTAGATCCAGCACCCAGCGCTCAGGGGATCGTGAAGACGCACTAGATCCAGCACCTAGCGCTCAAGGGATCGTGAAGACGCACCAGTTCCAGCACCCAGCGCCCATAGGATCGTGAAAACGCACCAGTTCCAGCACCCAGCGCTCTAGGGATCGTGAAGACGCACCAGTTCCAGCACCCAGCGCTCTAGGGATTGTGAAGACGCACCAGTTCCAGCACTCAGCGCTCTAGGGATTGTGAAGACGCACCAGTTCCAGCACCCAGCGCTCAGTGAGATCATGAAGACGCACCAGTTCCAGCACCCAGCGCCCATAGGATTGTGAAAACGCTCCAGTTCCAGCACCCAGCGCTCAGGGGATCGTCAGACACCAGTTCCAGCTCCAGCACCCAGCGCTCAGGGGATCGTGAAAACGCACCAGTTCAAGCACCCAGCGCCCATAGGATTGTGAAAACGCTCCAGTTCCAGCACCCAGCGCTCAGGGGATCGTTAGACACCAGTTCCAGCTCCAGCACCCAGCGCTCAGGGGATCGTTAGACACCAGTTCCAGCACCAGCACCCAGCGCTCAGGGGATCGTTAGACACCAGTTCCAGCTCCAGCACCCAGCGCTCAGGGGATCGTTAGACACCAGTTCCAGCTCCAGCAGCCAGCGCCCAGGGGATCGTTAGACACCAGTTCCAGCTCCAGCACCCAGCGCTCAGGGGATCGTTAGACACCAGATCCAGCTCCAGCACCCAGCGCTCAGGGGATCGTTAGACACCAGTTCCAGCTCCAGCACCCAGCGCCCAGGGGATCGTTAGACACCAGTCCCAGCTCCAGCACCCAGTGCCCAGGGGATCGTTAGACACCAGTTCCAGCTCCAGCACCCAGCGCTCAGGGGATCGTTAGACACCAGTTCCAGCTCCAGCATCCAGCGCTCAGGGGATCGTTAGACACCAGTTCCAGCTCCAGCACCCAGCGCCCAGGGGATCGTTAGACACCAGTTCCAGCTCCAGCACCCAGCGCTCAGGGGATAGTTAGACACCAGTTCCAGCTCCAGCACCAGCGCTCAGGGGATCGTTAGACACCAGTTCCAGCTCCAGCACCCAGCGCCCAGGGGATCGTTAGACACCAGTTCCAGCTCCAGCACCCAGCGCCCAGGGGATCTTTAGACACCAGCTCCAGCTCCAGCACCCAGCGCCCAGGAGATCGTTAGACACCAGTTCCAGCTCCAGCACCCAGCGCCCAGGGGATCGTTAGACACCAGCTCCAGCTCCAGCACCCAGCGCCCAGGGGATCGTTAGACACCAGCTCCAGCTCCAGCACCCAGCGCCCAGGGGATCGTTAGACACCAGCTCCAGCTCCAGCACCCAGCGCTCAGGGGATCGTTAGACACCAGCTCCAGCTCCAGCACCCAGCGCTCAGGGGATCGTTAGACACCAGTTCCAGCTCCAGCACCCAGCGCCCAGGGGATCGTTAGACACCAGCTCCAGCTCCAGCACCCAGCGCTCAGGGGATCGTTAGACACCAGTTCCAGCTCCAGCACCCAGCGCCCAGGGGATCGTTAGACACCAGCTCCAGCTCCAGCACCCAGCGCTCAGGGGATCGTTAGACACCAGTTCCAGCTCCAGCACCCAGCGCCCAGGGGATCGCTAGACACCAGCTCCAGCTCCAGCACCCAGCGCCCAGGGGATCGTTAGACACCAGTTCCAGCTCCAGCTCCAGCACCCAGGGGATCGTTAGACACCAGCTCCAGCTCCAGCACCCAGCGCCCAGGGGATCGTTAGACACCAGCTCCAGTTCCAGCACCCAGCGCTCAGGGGATCGTTAGACACACCAGTTCCAGCTCCAGCACCCAGCGCTCAGCGGCATTCCCCTTTCACCAGGCGTGATCCCGCGGATGTCTCCTGATGGCGGCATTAATCACGGCCACTCTCCGCCGATACAGCGACATTCCTCCCGGTTGTGTAACGCACGTGTCCCGCGCGCTCATGTGTGACTAGTTGGCTCAAGTGGGTCACAGATCGCAGATCTACGAGATCGATTCATCACTGGACGCCGCCGATGATTGTAAGCACCGGCTTTCACTTTGTGAGTGATAGACGTGTTTTTTAATGTTTTTCTTCCTGTTTTGGTTTTGTCTGAGAACTGTTATTTTTATTATATAGGTCTGTAAGAGTGTGTTATTAGTTTATTACAGATTTGCTGGCAAGCACTTCGTTTAAAATATGTCATGTTACGACCAATTGACTTAAATTGAATATTAAATATTGTTTTTAATTTGTACCGATCTTAAAATTGGCTGTTTTATTAACTAGCTTAAAGTTCCTAAAAAATCTCAGGACTGATGGCGTTTTTGTGGGTTAAAAATCGTAGTTGGATTATAGATTTTAATTCAAACAATTTTCGTTCTGGCTTTCAAACTCATTGCGAAATTTCCCTCTTAAAGGTCGCACCTTTGACAATAGAACTTTAAAAATAACCTGTTAAAAGAATTTCCATCAGCTTCGAACTTAGAGAAATCAAAAACATAAGTAGTAATCACAGAGTATTCAACAGCTACAACAGTAAACATAGAGTATGTAACAGCTGTTATAGTAAACATAGAGTACGTAACAGCTACAATAGTAAACATAGAGCATGTAGCAGCTAGGCGTGAAAGGCGAGAGGCGCTAGTTCTCACCGTCAGTGTCAAGTGGGCGGCACAGGCTCAGACGTCCCGTGCATTAGACCATTAGCCGCCGGGCTACATGCTTCACAGAGTGGCGGAGCCGCCTGCCTCCCGACTGTTACATTCTAAATGGGAAGGGTTCACTTTGGTCCCAACTGATTTGGATCCAGCTTGGATCTTGAATCTCTCGATAGTAGTGACTGTGGAGATTTTCCTCATGTTTTGTATAGTTGGATACTGATACTGAAGAGACACAACGGTAGGAGGCAATAAAAAAACCTGAGAATTTGTCGTTTTGTTGATGCTTGTTAACTAGCAATTTTTCTGAAATGTGTTATGTCTTTCCTGACTCATGAGTTTCTCGTCAATGCAAGGAATCGTCAGTTAGGTAAGCTGCTGACATAGCGTAAACATTGATTTGAATTAGATTTAATTGAACTTGGTGTACTTTAATAATAAATCGATTTGTCAGGAAATCTGTTAACTTGACAGTCGGCTTTAATATCGCGGTATAAGAGCTTTTAAACGGAGGATAAACTACTTTATCACCGTTATAATAACAAGATAAGAAGCAGCAGGGTTTCGGGCAATTACATGATTTTAACAATCGCCATCTTAACTGCATTCTTGTTCAAAAGGAGTCATTATGGCGCTGTTATCACTCTCTAACATGGTCACAAGTTAGCGTCTGGTTCTAAGTATCCTAGTTTATACGAGCCTTAAAGAATAAACTGAGTTGAGCCTTTCATGTTCGACTGATTTGTCCCATTTGATTGGTAAAACATCCGTTCGACTCAAATTAAACAAGCTATTATAGTTTTATGAGCTCTAAGGGTAAGTAAGCCGTTTACAGAGTGAGTCTTGAAACACAGCTGTCCCTAGTTATTTTACACTTGCAGTTGCCAGGGTTAGCTCGAGTTCATGGAACAGAATTGCCTAAAATGTCAAATTAATATTTTTTTGAGTAAACCAGTCAGAGTTATTACAATCAGCTTTAGAATAAGACAAGATAAGTAATGTACAATAGGCAATAATTACAAAATGTTTTTCCAGGTAATGTAAACCTCTTTTACAAGCTGATTATAAGTAAAAAAGTAATTAAATACATTATTGTAAAATCATTTATTAAAAAAAAAGTTGTTAAGTACGAGCCATTTATTTTTTACAGATGATTTATGAGGTAACTCCATTAATAAAGCTAACGATCCTTCTTTAATTGCATTCCGACAGTTTCTAAATTTCTTTCATGGACTTTCTGAAAATCAATCTATAAGCTTTCACCCACAAACTGAAATGGTTTTAAACTCCTGTATGATTAAAACCTGATATAGAGATTTTGTTTGTGTCAGGAAGAAGGGCAGAGAGATAGATATTAATGTAATAACATCAACATCCGCGTGAAGTTTAGCTTATAATTCGGGGCTTACAGCTAGTAATTCGGGTTATGTGTGGAGTTGGGAGCAGCTCACCTTTGACCGATAGACTCCCCATGGAGATGTTTCAACACTTTGTCAAACACTTCGCCCCTTTTGGTAAAAAACGTGACGAAGTCAAATTGTAAACAAGGGAAGGGGATCAGACAAGCACAAGCTGGGGAGGTTAGGGAAGGTCAACTCGCTCATACAAAGATAGTGAAGAGTTGACAACTTTCTAAAAAAACATCTAGAGTCATTAAATCCAAAAATTTAAAAAATGTAATTATCAGGTTATTTATTAGAGTAAACAAAACTTGTTTCCTTTAAGATAGGGCCTAATCGTAAACGGTTACCATATAAGACGCCGACTACCAGTATCAAGGTGCGATAAAGGATAAAATTTATATGAACCTGCGTCATCATTTAGCGTTTGCATATACACTTGAGCTGTCAATGTTAGTGAGTAAATGTGATTTTATTTATTTTTTTTATGTGGTATATTATGCTGTTTTATTTAGTAGTTGTTGTCTGTGGACTTATATGCTTATGATTTATACTGGCCATATTTTCTGTATGACATCAATAATAGTAATGGGATATGGTTATAATGATTTATACTGGCCATATTTTCTGTATAGACATCAATCATAGTTGTGGGATAGGCCTATAAAGAAGGATACAGAAGTAAAGTCAAAGTCAAGCCATTGAAGCCAAGGATCTGCCGACAGCGACGCACTCTGTTGGTTTTGCCACAAAATAAACTGCGTTCCAACGTATCGATAACTACAATCTAAGAGCCGATTTCCGCTAAGTCGATAAAGTACAACCAAGGTGTGACAGGAATGATACGATAAATACCACTTGGATTAAACTGCTGTGACAACAAGGAAACAAAGAACGTCGTCGCTTGAAGCCGATTGTTAAAAATATTTTTCAAGTCCATGTTAAAGACGCAAAAACGACGCGTCTTTGACTACTAGAATGACGACTATCGACTATCGAATAAAAAACCTACACTGTAATTTACCATCACTGACATCCCAGCGAAAGCGAGTGCGGGATTTTCATGCGAGTACGGCAAAAATAACTGGTAGTTGAATCTTTAATAATTAACTTGGGTTGATGGGATTTTCAATTATGTTTGAGTTTTGTTGCAGTTGCTCTTGATTCATCATCATCTTATACATATTTGTTGTGTAAATACAGTATAGCAAATAAATGTTAGGGAATTTCCCTAATCATTAGTTGTAATGATGGAATGTAGAAGCCACTACATAATAAACGAAATATAAACAAATTTTAATTCGTGGACAAATAATTTACACACCGTTCTCTAACTCAATATCAAAAACTATTATGCCAACTGTACTCAGTAGGCCTACTTCTATTATACCGACCAGCGTCATTATATCGATGGCGTTCTGCTTCACTGGGAAAAATTTAACAAATATTTTAAATGAAAACAAATGCATCAGCTGTTTAGCCCTTTTCTCTATATTTCTGCCCTTAAGGTAAATTTTATTTTTAAAGAACTATAATATTTTTCCGGGGAATTTCTGACCGAGACCTTTAATTCAAGTATAGGTTTGATGGTAGTCAGACTGTTTGTCTGTTTTGATAAAACAGATCAAAACCGACTTGTCCAAACCATATAGGCCTATGCGTTCGCCGAAAATCTTCCGCGCAATGCCTTACTGGAGCAATGCCTTACTGGAGATACGGGAGATTGAAATCATGCCGAGCGCATCATAACACAATCGCATTCACCGGATTCGCCCTGATTCGGCGATAGTGAACTGGAGCCATGAGAAGCCATGAAAAACACAAAGGCTTGACAGTTCGACAAAGCCATTATTTTTATTTACTGACGGTAAGGTGAGGTTTTGCCGCCCGCCTAATTTCGTGTGTCCCTATTATGATTGTGTTTAAAAATTGTAAATACTTAAATTTTAGAAATAAAAAGTATAGTTTCGCGTACATTAGCAGTTAATAATTACATACATTTTAGGATTTTGGGAGGGGGTCATGACCCGTCTGACTCGTCTGACCCTCCTCTGGGGCTGCCGTTGCTAGGCCTAGGGGGGTGAAGCCGTACAAAGAATGCACTTCTTAATTATTGCTAGTCGCCGGTGCGCTAGATCATAAGCTTTAAAATTAAACTTCAATCGTAAAAATCGGTTTAGTAAGACGGGTGGAAAAGGGATGTAACAGAGAAAACCCCCTATTTTATTAATTATATATAGAAGAAATGGTACAACCAATTTAATCCTACTAATAATATTATAAATGTGAAAGTTTGTGACCTCTGTTTGCTCGTCATCAACGATGTAAATTAACGATGTTTGTCATATTATGTGAATCAGTTGGAACAACGTATAAATCCAAGCTGTCGAATGTAAACAAATAAACCCAATTAATTCCAATTTACAGATACAAAAATCAGAGCAGGAGCAAGGCCACACCGATAAGGCGAAGACCGGGTATCACCTTGTATAACATACGATCAACACTTCTTCAATCAGTCATAACAATCAATGTCTAAGAGAATTACCTTAACATTTTTTATTTTAATTTTCCACATTATTTTTTTAAGCAATGGTGTTAAGACTGTACCACTAGAGTATATTTTATTAGTTTATTTTTTTACAATCATATGGTGCTTGAAATTATTACTTTTGTTTACTTTTTTCAGAATGAGAATTGCTCCTAAAAGATTTTTCCAATTTATACCTGTTAATTTGTCTTCTATTAAATCCCTATACGTCAGATTTCAAAAACCATTAACATTTTTTAGAGTTTTGAAGTTTTTGGCCATCGGACCCAGCATTTTAGAGCATTCGAGATCCTTTCTCTTACAATTGTCCAATGTATGATTGGTCCACCACACACGCCGGTTACCGTAGCTGTCATGGTCGAAGCCCAGCAGGGAGAGAGAAGCCGTCCGCCAGCGCCGTGGCTGTCTCAGAGCCCGACCCACCCAAGTTCACGTGGACCGGCCAAAAGGCGTCGAATGCGGGGAAACGTAAAATGAAAATTGCCACCTGGAATAAATTTTGCCCCTGTGAGTATTTTATATCGCCCGTCACAACGGCATCCGCATCGTCGAAGCCCGTCATTTCTCTGCTGAAGAGACAGACATTTTTCTATGCGAAGAACTGGATCATGCAAAGTAAAGTAGTCAAAATACTATTTCGAAAGCACAAGCCGTTGTAGTACTCGGCGCGTTTACCTGGTGTCTGTATTGTGTCATACTGTTGTTTTGATGGTGATATCTGAGTTTTCAAAGATTTCAGTTTTTCCCTACCAGCCGACTTTGTTTTTTAATCAGTCCAGGACGATTTTTCTAACAAAGACTCCATGACGCCTTGAAAACATCGGAAACACGAGGTTTAAAATATCTTGAGGATTTCTTTGAAGTTCGAACCTTTCTATGACCAAGGACATTACCATTCCGCTGAATCGATTTTGGAGATAAGTCTTGCAGATATTGGCCTAAGATTGAAGTGACGGTATTGAGTACATAGTCTTTAGAACTACAGAATCGAAAGTTAAGAATGGCGCCAAGTCCTACAAGATTTGAAATAACGAATAAACCACTTTAACTTGTCTGGAATATTTTTTAACAATTTTTCTAGCGCTGTAAAATAATTCTTGAATCACTACTTATATAAATGTAAGTATCTCTTGTTACATCCACTCCCATTTTTGAAAGAAAATCACAAAAACTTATGTCGGGAAATCACTTATCTTGACTGTTTCATAAGCAGCCCCCTTTTTCTTTCCGGGATCAACCCTTGTTCTATCTGCCATATCGTACCACAAGTTGACCACCTGTGTTTTCACTTTAGAATAATACACTTGCGGTAGGACTAGTTGTCCAGCAGGACTTGTTTTCTATTTTAACACGTTTTAGATTACATGATTTACTTGGAATAGTTAGTTATGGTTGTTGACTATGAGAAAATGTATCGCCAGATATTAGTTGATAGAGATGGCTGTACGTATCAACAAATTCTATGGAGGGAAAACATTAATAAGCCGATTAAAGTATTTCAACCGAAAACCGTTACTTATGATACCTCCAGTGCTCCTTTCTCAACTGCTAGGTGTTTGAAACAGTTGATGAAAAGGCTCGGTACCCCACAGCTTGCGCTGTACTGACTTCTATGTTGACGATTGTAAGTGTATATTTTATTTATCTTTATATTAATAGACAAGCATTTTTTCCATAAGGTTTTTGTACTCCTTTTTTCTCAGCCTGTGTGCAACGTAGAAAAAATCTAAGCACACCGATAGAATTATATTTTCCTGCAGATGTGCAGAATCCCATTGAAATTTATATTAGTCTTTTAGAAATGTAGAAAATTGAATTTAAAATTTCAAAAAAATTAACATTAGCCTTATGAGTTTCTGTTTTGGTGATAGGCTATTATAACAACCAAATGTAAACAAAGTTAGCATCATATGTAGCTGTTATCACATGCTATTTTTCGTAGAGTAAAGGTTTGATGTAGAATTAAGCGACAGTTTATTGGGACATGGAGTGAAAATATAGAATTTGATTGAAATCAGGACTACTTAGGGAAGATTAGGGATATCATACTAAAATGTGTTCCATTTTACATATATATGGAAAAAAATCAAGTTTACTTGCTTAAATAAGATTAAGAGATAAAAATTTGCTGATAAAAAGGAAAGAAAAAAGTAAATTAAGTTAAGTTTCTACCATCCAATGTACTAACTGACATGCAACCGGCAGGGCCGGTGACGTGGTGGGGGGCAAATGCACAGGGGCCTGGATCCACGCGAGATTAGTAAAAATGGGGCCCAGAATCGAGATGAGTAAAAAAAGGGCTGGTTTCTCAATTGCATAGGGGCCTGAAATCCTGTCACCGGGCTTGGTAACCGGAGTACAAATGGACACATTATATTCAAATTTTGTTTTTATTGGTGGATAATGAGTAATTGGTGGTTATATCACATTTTAGTGATAATAATAGGAAGAGAGGGAAGGAGGGAAAAAGTTCCAAATGGTAGGAAAGAAGGGAGGAGAGATGGTAAGAAGAGAATGAAGGGGAAAAGGAGGGAAAAGTGGAAAGAAGTTCGGAAGAAAGGGAAGTAGAGAGTGAGGAATTAAATGGAGGGAGAGAGAGAACTGTGGTAAGGGGTGTACAGGATAAACTAATTTGATGACTGAAGTTTTACTTTCCTCTGTTTCAATAAGTATTCTTAAAAAAATAAACATGAAATCTTAATGAAATAGTCATTATCTTAATAAAATACTAATTACTAAAAACCATGCCATGAGCCAGAAGTAAAGTAAAATAATTAGTCAAGGATTGAGTCTTTCTCTTTTGTTTTTGGCCCCCAGTTTGGTTATAATATGTGTTTACATGGAAAATATGTACCATATGAAATGTATTTAGAAACGCATTGGTTTATGCGGGGATTATTTATAAAATTAGATATCCCTATTCGTCACTTTGAAAATTGGTCGAATTTTCGACCACTGGCGATCTCTAGTCTATACTATTATAAAGAAGAGGTGGTTTCTGTATGTATGTTCAGTTGTGGCAAGTGACCGCGAAAAATACTGAACCGACTGGTTTGAAATTTTACTCAGAGGTAGATCTTGAACCTGGGAAACACGTAGGTCTATTCACTTCGTTAAAATTCTCTCGGGCTACGCGCCGTGAACATCCTCAGTTTCAATGTTTAAATTTTATAAGGATGCAAAAATTCAAACACAGAAATGTAGAAGAGCTAAGAGCTGTGGGTGCTAACGCTAATTTGACAGTTCTAAGAGCAGTGGCAAGATCAGCTGTTTCAAGCTACCTATCGTGAGCGAAGCCACGGGCCACAGTAACTTGAACATATTCTAGGTACTGTGCCACGGGCAACTGCTAGTTAGTTTATATTATTTACAATCATATGGTTCTTGAAATTATTACTTTTGTGAGAATGACAGTTTTTGAGTCTGAGTAAAAACAATTTTTAACTTTGAAAATTTGTTTGAGTTTAATTGAGTATTTACAAATGGCAATCAAACAACTGCGACAGAACTCACTTTAAAAAACAAATTACAAAAATCCCATCCGCTTTCACAGGATGACTGTCCTGAACACCCATCAGTCCGCTTATTTAGCCAACCGTATCGAGACCACTTAATCTCACCATTAGCCATTCTCCAGTCCCCAATGCAAATCATCGCCCGGTCCGAGCGTATCTCGGTCCAATCACTGCCGGCCAAAGACCTCCGAATCCGTTCCACGGACCGAATTCATCACGGACCGATGGCGTCAATGAATCATAATCTGTCGTGTCCTTAGGACCACACCTGACGATAAACGGTCTTTTGTGCGGTCCTCATTAGCCCTGAGCCCTATCTCCCACCTACAGGTCTGAGGTCCGAGCCCTTTGTTGTTTCCGCCCACGCTCCGATCGTTTCGTTTAGGACCGAATCGTAAACACAGGTTTGTCGTTGTCCCACGGCGTGGAACTAGTGGTTACTGTGGGTTCTGGGTTTTAGCCGGTGGCGCCTAGAGCTGTCGGTTTATAAAGGGGCTCTATAGTTCCTCGCGCTTTCTTTCAACATCTTGATTTCCTCTCAAGCAGAAGTGAGTATAGTTTTAAAAGCTCTTCACATCCGTTAGAGGTGATTTCTGATAGAATAGGTACGTGGATGGAAGATGAGAGTTTGAGATTGTTAAACCCTGGAAACTGAAGGTAGAGCCTCCAGTTATCATGGATTTTTATATATATCATGGAGAATTAGTTTTTCCCTAATTATCATTTATCCACAGCTCATGATACTTTTGTTCTTGTTAGTTTGTACCATCCTGGGGATGGTAGGTTCTGGAGGCCTTAGTTCTCGTCTTGTCTTATAGTCCGGATCTTGATCTTATGAAATTGCGCTATATGTGGGCTGGCTTTAAAGAAAGGTACTGTAATCTGAATGGTTTTTACTTAATTTGTAGAAAACTTCGATCAAATAATTTAGCCCATAGCCTAGGTATAGAGGCCCCTATGATCTAAATAATATGCTCCCGCTGCTTTCGTTGACTGTAATTTTAATCTCTCCGAGGGAAAACTGTAAATATATAGAATTTAGTTTCTAGTATTAAGCTATTTACGTACCTCCCAAATGGCAAGATCAAAAAAGTACTTTACATCGCTTAAGGGATTTCACGACACCTTAGCTCCCACTACTGCTATATCACGCGCTAAATCCCATCCCACACAATCTCCGAACGTCAGCTTCATCACAGCCTGAAGACTTTTAGCGAGCTCGGGCGTTGCGCTGCAGCGATAAAAGCTCATCTGGGACGCCAAACGGCGATAGAAGTGGTAATAACAGCTTCCGTGACAATCGCCGCCGCGATACCCCGGCGGGCGGTGTAGAGGCACTTTCACCGAGGTAAAGGGCAGTCGAGCTCCAGAGCGCCAGCAGGGGGCTGAGCTGGGCTAATGATCTTGACAATTATCTAGCACTGTGCAGCTCGTGGGAATGTCACGTTCACTTCCTGTCCGAATCGCCCGATCAATTGTCCGCGTTGCTCAGAAGAACGAGTTAAAATATCTGTGAAATGTGTTGTATTGCAAGCAGTGCTTGAAGTTGGGAATCACACCTGGCTACATACCTTAAAATGTCTTGTCATTTTAGGAAAACCACGTATAGGCTTAGAAATACAGCATTGGCTAAAGAAGGAGGGTCGTCTGCAGTAAGATGGTGGGCACATAACGATGACCCCCACAACAAAACTCTGATATTATAAACTATGATCTGTCCAGTACATGGCGTAGAAACCAGGATATTAGAAAAATAACAAAGATAAATAAATGAAAGAGTATGTGAAAACAAGGTATGCAGGGAAATCTTTGGCCCAACTTAAAACAAAAGAAAATTGATGATAAGACACGACCAGGAAATGTGTAGAGACGCAGATATTGTAGGAGTGATACAGAGTAGGACACAAAGATGGAGAGGACACGTTTTAAGAAGGGAGGACGAGTCAAATCTGAAGAACATCTTGAAAGCAGAGCTTCGGGGAAGAAAACTCGGACAAAGACCTAATCCAGGTGGTGGGTCCAGGTTTATCACGATGTTAGGCGTATGAAGATTGCGGAAGAAAATTCACAAGGTGAAAACGAAAATGGCAGCTGAGGTCCAGTACCCATATGGGGTAAAATGGTCCTTGCAGCCCTGCATAAGTAAAACGAGGTGCTGAAATGTAATCTAAAAAATATACTTATCCAAACAATTCTGTGATTCAGCACACTCTCCTAATATTAGGTGAACGTATAACAACACCAAAGCCTTTTCTACAGAAAGCCATATTGCCGGTGTCGCCTCTCTCATGGGTCCTCCCGGTTCGAAACGGAACACAACAGATGCCGATATCTAGATGGCGCCGGCACTGATCAGAATTGCTGATTCGTAGACAGATTTGGCGAGCGGACACATAACCGACCAGGGTGTATAAGGAGTACGCCTGTAATATTAAGTAGGTTATTTACTCTCAGGTCCAAGCTGAAGCTGTACTGTTCTCAAGTGTATACCGACATGATACAGGCTTGCTCACCGCTCACATTCGTCTTCTGTCACTATTTTTATTTAATGTTATTTTAAAACTTAATTTCTATCCTGCTCGCTCGACTAAGGAACATTATTATATTAAATATTGTTTTCATCTTTGTATTCTCCTCCTTCTTTTCAAATCAATTATAAATTTTTATTTTCATTTTGTATTTTTTTAACATAAGTGCTTTAAAGTTTTGCTTAATTTTGTCCAGCTGTAACGTCTCTTAATGAAAGCGATAGCAAAGGAACATATCATGGATTTTTTTATAATGCGGAATAGTTTGCCCCTAATTCTCAGTTATCCACAGCCCCAACGGCTTTCTTCAAGATAAGTTTGTTCTTGTTAGTCCTTCGATAACTTTAGTTAGAAGTAAAACACAGTATCGATACACATGATTGATTTATTTTTAACATTTTCATGGTGGGTCTATAGTTTGAATCCTGGAGAGTTTATCAGCGAGAAAACCAAGTGCGATTTAAATACTAATGTAGCCTACTTTTAAGATGACGTAACTGAATCTTGTATGCTCACACCTCTGCTTGGCTTCACGTAATGATCCAGCACTTTGCACTTAGTGGAGATACACTGCTAATTGACTAGCCGGAATGGAATTGGCAACGGTAGAAAAGCGATTGGCGTAGGTCTTGTCTTCACCGGATGTTGCCAATTTGGCGCGGGATCAAAAACAGATGTTGAGTCTGAATCAGGTGACGTGGCGCTCGGCTGTTCACGACTTTGGCGGACGTCGAACCGGAAGTACTTTAGACAACACGAATGTTGTGACAACATTCGTCTGGTACAGTAGGTGCGTTATATCTTGGGGTATTGAGACCTGAGACCGTTTACAACTGTGGCAGTTGGAGTGGAGGAAAAGTAGCGACAGCTCTACTGCTGAAGAGCGAAGTCATACTAGCCTGACATGTAAAGATTTTCTATTAGCTGACCAGATAAAACTTCAGACGTTTGCTAAAAGTTGTTTGTTAATTTTAAAAATATAAATTTTACAGACCCGGATCCATGGCTTTACTAACTCCGGGAGTGGTGCAGGCCATATCTCAAGATGTAACGCACTTAGTGTGCTGAGGCTGTATAGTTACAGAAATCACTTTCTAGTCTTCAAAATGGGAAATTTGACTTTACTGAAGCAAGCGAGATTTTATCCATAAGGTGTGAAACCTAAACTCTTACCAATCCTGGAAGACCGCCCGTTTAATTAATACAGGAAATTCGTCAGTTTCAACAATTAATGCAGGGTCTGCCTAATCAAGAGTCCGATATTCATTTTTTTGAAGGGCAAAAATAATTGGAAAAAATGTATAACAAAAAATAGCATCACAATAGTAACAGTTAATAGTTATAGTTAACTATTTTGTTAAGGTCATTCCCTCAGTTGCATTTGACCGAATTATCCAGAAACTGTGTTTTTTGGTTTACCTTATATAGAAGTAAACCCAAGATTGTGCCTAGATTACGTTGTCATATTAAACTTAAAGATAGAGTTAGGCAGCGATAATCGATTGGGCATCGTCCCTAGACGAATCCCCAGTTATAATAGTTTAAACAAATGCATTCGCTCATGCAGTTCATAAAAAAACTGTGATAAACGTAATAAAAATACAAAGGTGGATATATTCTTCTAACAAATATCTCAGAGTTTCTTCGATTCGTCCGTCGAACGCAGAATGCTTGCCCCACTTGTCGGTCCAATCGACCCTAAGGTTTGTGTCATCCGAGCCGGGCAGAAGTGCTTTGTTTGACCTCTCGTGGTTTTGCAACCCGGGTCTCCCGCCACCGGATACTCTGCCGCTGGCAAGTCATGTAGAAAACTGGGGTCTCATGTCGACCGCCGGGTTTACGCGCCACTGGGGGGGGGGTGGCAAATCGTTTTAAAATATCGATAGATCGTCTTTTGAAGTATTGAAATCATACCGTTGGAAACATAACATCGATAAGCTCTCTGCTATACATCGGAACCAAACTTCCCATGTGCATATTGGGATACTTCCCATGTAATGATATTACTTTGCCGTTCCTACACAGCATCGCTGTCCCTGGCTGTTGCGAATATTGTTGGAAGAGGGCAAATCATTAATTCCGGTTCAAAGGTGCTTTATTGGTACAATTTGCATTCTATCCCTAAGGCATGCAAATTTCAGGTAAGACTTATTCCTAAACAATGAATTATGCTAAAATCGTCGATTTTTTCACTGGCGAACCTATTAAGTTTTGTTGCAAAGAAGTATGTAATAATAAATTTCTACAATACGATCTCGGTTTGACTTTGAAAAAGATTGTAATTATGCAATGAAACTTCTTTTGAGACATGAGTCTACTGACATCCAATTAAGTCAAATTAAACTAACACGATTCTTTTCCTTTTTATCCTTTCAGAAACAGTAAGACATTAATTAATTAGTCATTCGAAAACGTGCGAAACCCCAAATAACGAAAATACGTCTATGATGTTATGTAACAAGTCGATTTCATAGAGGACATGCCTAAAAAACGCCTTCACGAAGAATTCGCTCTCAAATATTCCTTGGTTTATTATCTTTCACTCGGAAAACGTATATTTGTCACATCTCAGGAATCACGGAACCGTTTGAAGAGAGGCGGTTCAGAATCTTTTGCCGCGAGATGTCAAGTTATGGTAATTTGGTGCACTTGGTCAGGACAGCACAGACCTCCGTGCTATGTAGGTGTGAGTGAGTGTGTGTTGTAAGTGTGTGAGTGTGTGAGTGTGAGAGTGTGTTACCAGCCGCCTGCATCACAACGGGCCTAATTTACAATGCAAAAATGCCAGAAATGATTTCTTAACGGCTGTAAAATGGCCTTGTTGACCGAATGTCCCATTCTTGACAAGTCTGGGGATGGAAGGGACTTTGAACCTCCTTGAGAACTGCACGTGCAGCGTTGTTATACTATAACGTAAAATCATCTGTTAATATCTGGTTTGAATCTTCGTCAGGATTTGAAAGATTATTTCTTTCAGAGAATAGTAATGGGCATTGAAGTGGTAAGACTAAACTTATTTCGTTTGCTGACCAATGTGAACACTTCAAGATTGGTAAAATCATTTTTGCAAATTTGCACGCCTTAATTGCTTTGAGCGCCATACAAATCGCCACAAGTTTGTTTGTTTTTTTTTTTTACTTTTGGAACTAGTTTTCTCTGAACTATTTTATTAAAATTTTTTTAACAGTTTTGGCTACTTAAATATGACTGAACCTTATTGCTGCAAGGTATTATTTTCGTGCGCATTGTACGATTATTCCTTATTCTTTGAAAGTTTACAACTCATCCATTGAGGGAATCGTTCTTTCACCTAGTCGTGCAGTACACATCGTCCATTGCAAGCCTTTGCTACTTGGAAAGTTCATTTTAGGATAAGACTTACGAACGGTCTGGACCAAGTTATTTGACTCGTCACTAATGACCACTTCACATCGGCCATTTCAGCCACGTCGCGCCGCGAGATCTGTATCTTTCTCCCACCGAAGTTTTTGTCCACTCGCCATCCAGATCACGTACTCTGGAGTACGCCGGGTCTTCGTTCCCAGAAGCGCTCCGGTTTTGGACCTCATTTCCATCCGCGCACGGTTTGGGTGAAAAACGTGGAATTTGTAACGACGGGCAGGGAACGCGAGAGAGGAATGGTGGAATGCGAACCGACGGCATTTGTGGAGTTTTAGATCGTCCGCCTAAATGGTGCGGATGCTTCGGGTAGATATGGGATGATATTCAGCTTAGCGTCGGATGCAAAGGATCATTCTTATCTTTCATTGCAGCAAACATATACATTAGGTAAATTTGAAATGCTCGATGGAATAACAAATAAAAATTAAAACCTTTTGAAAAGTTTTTTGGCACAATTGCATACTTTTATTTTTAAACGCAGAGCGTGTTTTACTGAGCAGGGCTTAACGATGTTCAAAAATATATTGGCGTCGCTTCACCCAAACTTTGGCTACGAAATGTTCTGTTGGAATATGGTCATGTTAAGTTTACTTTTACAAACAGATAATTATAATTTAGCCTACATGGTTTGTAGATCGAACCGTGCACTTGCAAAACAAGAGAGCTTATGAATTCCAACTAGAATTCAAGTGACTGGGTGGCTGTAGTAATTTTGATTTTGAGCAGAACCCTTTAAAGAAATCTGAGATAATTTGTCCACACAGCCGCTGTAAAATTCACTGAACAATTGATCAGTGAGGTCTGGAGGATGATACATCGCCTCCGAAATGATAACCTTGAGCGTTCTCAGCCCTCCTGACATTGAACGTTCAACGCTGCTGGAACGAAGCATGTGAGACCTAAGCATAATAAAAACTACTATAGATGGCTATGCTACTATACACGAACAGCACAAGAGAAAGGACTGAGCATGAAATTGAATCCCTGAATGTGAACCGTGGTTGTGAACGTGTTTGAATCAATAAAATAAAGATTGAAAGGTGAAGACATCTTTTAAGATAAATAACTGATGAACGGTTTGCAAAAGGAAAAATGAAAAGTAGAGAGGCAATACTCAAATGTCAAATGTATGGAAAGTCAGTAACTTAGCTACACCAGGACATTTCACTCATTCTACACACAAAGAAATTCGTATTCCAGTTTAAATCTAAAACTACGTTTTGGGCTTACATGATAGCCTCTAGAGAGGCAGTACAGGATCCTGCCAATTTATGGTTTGTGAAGAACCAAGCGACACAAGTCAAATCACTCTTTATCCACACAAAGAAATTCGTATTTTCCCAGTTTAAATCTAAAATTACGCTCTGGGCTTAACAACATGATAATCTGCATCGACCTGATGAGGTAATCTTTACTGTCGAGCCCGGCGAGAGTCGCTCCTAAATACCATCTGTAAATCACATTCTGACCAGTGGCCTATTTAGGTCAGCACCCCTCGAATAACGACAGCCATAAACCCGGGGCAGGACGACCACGGGCCGCTCTGTGATCAGTCGCTCGCTGCGGCTGCGGTGTCCGAGGCAGGTTTAATCGCTCTATTTGTACCGCCAGAGATCAGCTGAGGGGATGGCAACGACTGATGAATCGATGTTTGAGATTTTCGTTGTAATAAAATATCAAAAAATCGATATCTTTAAAATTATAAATTTCCACGCGATATACAAATTCACTTAGGAAGGACAAGGAAACACTCTGTAGGACTAGGCCTACGCATATTAAAAAATACCGTATATGCACCCACTATTATTTTTGTCATGATATTATTTTACAGATTTTTTTTAATAGTCGTAATTCATGGTCAAGTTTCGATTATGTAGGGGAAAGAGAATGGTCGCGTTCAGCCAAACTCACCGGTAATTTGTCAGTGTAGGCCGATGCAATTTTTATCCGTGTATGATCAACAGTAATTAGCTGGTGGTAAAACCACCGCTATCACTGGTAGGTAAATTACTCGCCGGTGTGTACAGCTGAACGCGAACAATGATATTGCCGGATAAAAATAGTCTACTTATAATTTCCCAGCTTGGATTGGCTTGAAACAAATTATACCTTAAGCAACAAATCCTGAAAGTTAGTATTCTCATCGTAACCTTCTTAGGTTATATACTGTTTTAGTATCGAAACTTAATTGACACTTAATTTGAAATCGTGTAGCCTACAATTCAACATTTAAAGCAAAATAAACATGTAGTATATTAAACCCGTTAATGGCGCTAATCGCCAATATCGATATACACACTAACCACGATATATCGAGGTCTAGATATCGTTATATTCGATATATCCATTGTTGCCATCCTTATTAATCAGCTGATCGCCGCCATCTTGGACACGCATCACGCGTGTTTGTTACGCAACGCCCTCTGTCATTCCAAGCACGAGGTACGTGATGTCTGTCTATTGTGATCAAGGACCAAGGATGGCAGTCGAGATCGAATCGATTCTAGCCGCGTCTTTCGTTATTGATGACGCATCACGTGACATTGTTGTAGCATGTGTGCATAAAAGTTTCATCAATTTGCATTTGATTTTGATTTTGTCGAATTGAGCAGTTGCACTTACGGGATAATTGATCAAAATCGTTAAAGCTTGTTGTGTCATTTTTGCTAGACGTTTAAATTTTGATCGTGTCGGAAAGCTCGAGTAATTGTCTTTTTACCTATTGTCGATAATAGGCCTACCGTTGCGATAATAGGCCTAAGGTTTTATCGCATTTTAATAAAATGCCAAGACTAGATAATAATTAAAAGATCAGTGCTTGGTGAAATTTCTTCAATAGTCGTATAACTCGTACAGTACGTGAATATTTTGAGAAATGGTGTAACGCCTTCCGATTGCGACTAGCAACCAGGCTCTCGGAGATGCAGCACGTTTGCTGCACAGTAACATGAAGGAACTCTCTTGAATCATAGTTTGTGCAGTTGACTTAGAAGAGGATCTGAGACAACCTAAGCATTTTTGCAAACCATTTACCGCATGAGACCTTATGAGAGTGACGCAGAAACGAGTCATAACATCCCGAGTTCGTATTGGCCTGGATTGCTGGATTCGCTCTTGATCGGCGATAGTGAACTCCCTTCATAACAATTCTCACTCAACGGTTATATTAGGCTATGCACTTTTGATCATAGGTACAGTTCGCGCATTATATCTCCGGCTATGACCACTACGCTACTAACCGTGTCATATGATATTTTTAACATATGATATTTGTAAACACAACATTTGACAAGCAGCGGTGTTTTAGAAAATGTTTTCAGAAAAGTACCCCCTCTCCCCCCCGCTCCCTGCAATCAGCTGACTCGGTCATAGCCGGAGATATAATGCGCGAACTGTAAAATGTACCCAGTAGGTATATAGAATATACCTGGCTCTAGTTTACTCCTGCCGAATCAGGTTGAATTCGACTCCTGTTTACTTATACGTTCGCTAACAATCTGTATAGTATTAAAAATACGCCTTACTAACGGCTAAGAAATTAATTTTTCACCACACTACGACGAAATCACCTGTTTTACAAACGTCAAACGCGGACCGAAACACACCGTTTGCCGCCACAGGACCGAAAACGTTGGGGGCCTGAAGTCAGCTGATCGTTTATTTGCTTGAAACAACGTCAGAACATCACAAAATTATACGGCATTCAATACAGGATAGTTGCGAGCATATGATTGTCATAGCTGTGTTTTGTTTTCAAGTGAGTCAAATAATAATCCGATTTTTTAAATTACTGTATTTAGGGTATATTTCATTGTGTAGTGTGGTGAAAAATAGCGTTCGCACCTCGGCCGAAAGGGTTTTGTAAAACCTCATTTTTGGCCCTTGTTGCGAAATATACTATTACTACACGTAAAACAATTTTTTAAATTTTTTTAACCATTTACCCATCTATCAAACTCACACCCTCCTTCTCTGGCAGGAGTACCAGGTGCAGTACGTGATCGTGAAGGCGGGCCCGTCGCCGCGGCCCGGGACCTGGGTGCTGGAGCGGTCCGTGGACGGCGCCGTGTGGAGCCCCTGGCAGTACTTCGCCCCCAGCGACGACGACTGCTGGAGCCGCCACGGCGTGCGGCCGGCGCCCCACAACGCCGACCTGCAGCGCGACTCGGACGTCGTCTGCACCAGCTACTTCTCCAGCAAACCGAAGCCGTTCGAGAATGGCGAGGTGAGTCAAAGACTGTGTGTGGATTGGGCAATTCTGGCGGGTAAATGTTGGTAAAAAGAAGTTGGTTGATTTGATTAAGTACGTTTTCGGTTTATTCTCCAATTTCAGTTTCCAGGGTCTCAGACCCCTTGATCCATGAGTAAGGTGACCAGATTTTGGAGCAGCCAAAACGGGACGGCGACCTCCAAGGGGTGTGGGGGGTATGAAATGCCCCCCACAGAGAGAGGTCCGGGGGTCCTCCCCCGGAAAATTTCGACAAATTAGGAGCATTTTGGTGTGTTTTTAGACTCTTTCAGATTGAAAATACAGTATGTGTTAGATTCTAGATCATCTTTACCATTAATTTTAAGGTACTAGGAAAAAACAAAAGAACCGAAACAATTTATTTAAGAGTTATTTACATTGAAACATATTTCCATTCCCCCAAAAATTTAAGGGTGTCCGGGGGTCCTCCTTTGGAAAATTTTGAAAGATTAGGAGCATTTTTGTGGGTTTTTAGACACTTTCAAATTGAAAACATGTGCTATACTCTAGTTCATCTTAACCATTAATCTAGTGCGCTACTCTAGCAGAGCGATAATTCAAATGGCGACAAATTAAAAACACAATCATGCTAACACGATCCGTCTTGAGGGTTATGTTTACACAAATAAAAAAAATAACAGCAATTAAATTATCCATCTGATCAAAATGTAAATTATGTTCTTCATAAGGATAACATGGGAACTTTAAAATCCAATGGGTCCAGAGCCCAAGGGACTTTTTCAAAAATGTAAGGCCAGTTTGCAAATCTACGCGACACGCTCTTTCCAATGAGCCGTCAATGATCAAAATCGGTTAAGAAATGACGGAGGAGTTCATAAGACAAATTTCGTGTTGGCGTATTAATTATATAGATTCCTTGGAAAATACAAAATAACCGGACAATAAATTTATTTAAGAGTTTCTTTACATTAAAACGTATTTTTAAAGTATTTTTCTTAGCAATAACACCAAAACGGGACAAACAGGCGGAGGCATCCCAAGAGGTTTCGTCGTGACAATGGGACACGTCACTAAAAAACAGGACTGTCCCGTTCAAAACGGGACGTCTGGTCACCTTATCTATGAGCCTTCAAGCCTTGTTGCAAATGTACTTGCACCTGCCAGTCGCAGCTCATAATTTTTCTTCAGCAGAAATTAATGTTTCACAGTACGTGCACGTATTTGCATAATACACTCTATGTACAATTTATAGTCAATGGCGTTGGCCACTGTGTCATTGAATACACATCACCTATAAACATCCACTATGTGTTGAACTATGATTTATATTCAATGATTTGGCTTCAGGCACATTGAATATAAATGGATTATTTTCATCTTAGGCAGTATTTTATGAGCAGTTTGTTCGGTACCTGACAGTCGATGGTGTTGAACTCTGACTGGAAAAATGTAAACTGAAAACTGAACTGAGTTTTGGCACGTGGCAAGGGCCATATATGCTTTTTGGCGGTTCTCAAGCAGCGATAAATTGTTCCCTGTTTCCTCTGCTGGGCAGCGGAGAAAAATATCTGTATTCAATGTATTATATATTTTGGATTTTCTCTAAAAAAAAAATATTAGTAACTTATGAGTTATGTTTTTTAGCATTACTGGCAACTCTTTTGAACTAAGTTCGCTACCTAACGATAAGAAATGTTTACAGATCCATGTCTCTTTGGTGAGAGGACGTCCGGGGGTGAACACTTCCAGTGAGGAGCTCGCGAGCTTCACTCGAGCTCGCTACATAAGACTGAGGCTGCAGGGGTTGATTCCTCCGAGCTCAAAAGACCGCTTCTTCAAAAACGTCGACTTCCCGAAGAAGATGTTCTACACCATCAAAGACATCACGGTGGGCGGCCAGTGTATCTGCAACGGCCATGCTTCGGAGTGTAGGTTCAGCTCCTCTACTGGGGTAAGTTGAAGTTGTAACACCATACCCATGCAGATGGTTGTCGTCTTAGCTTACAATTACTATGATTAACAGTGTCCACCTAATAGATTATCTATCGGCAGATAGAAAATCTTATGAAATCGAAACTCAGAAATCACTAGCTATGGGAATTAATTGACTTAATGATCAACTTGATGTTTTAATGTATTTAGTGAAGTTTCTTTTTCTTTTCCTGCTGTACTGCTTTAAAAAAAGAGAAAGACCTTAAATCATTTTTTAAAATTAGTATGTTAAAAAAAATGCAGTGTTAAGCAGCTAAAATGTAGCTGGCCACAGATAAAATGACTGTTTAACACTCTTTAGAAGCTGGTTCTTTTTTATTTCTCGTTTACAGGCAAACTTCTGGGATCTTTTCCGTTATACGTATACCACCATTCCAAATTTACCCTTCAAGCTTGATATTTGACAGAGCACCATAAACTAGGTCAAATGATTGTTATTAATAGTTTTAAAGTGGAAATTCCTTGAAAGAATATTTTACCTGCGGTTTCGTTACCTCATCTACGAAAAAAAATCTCTTCTCTCTAACGTTATCTCTGTGTAGACACGAGAAGCCAGCGTCTGCCCGTCTAGCGGTCTCACTTCCAGTTTCTTAGGTTAGGTTAGGTTATGTTACGTTAGATTAGGTTAGGTTATGTTAGGTTACATACCTAACCTAACCTAACCTATCCTAACCAAACTTACCACCTACCTTGTACCCTGTACCTATTGATGCCTCCGTCTGGCCGCTGCGGCGGCGGCGTTGGAGTTGTCAGCTGCCCGGTGCAACCGAGACACTAGATTTATGATTTGATGATAGATGGTTGATGGTAGAATTGATGGAATCCGGCTGTTAATGATGGTTGACATGTTACCAAAATCAAGCTTGAAAATCAAACCTGAAACAGTGGTATACGTATAACGGAAAAGATCCAACTTCTGATCAGCAAGGATACTGATCAACCTTTTAAGCTCAGATGTAATTCAAAATCTGAGGCTATGTATGACAATTTAAAACTCCATCACTTATCTACATCATTTCCTGAAAGTCAGACTATCAGTTAATCAGTTTCTTGTAAATGAGACTGTGACCTAACTTACATCTGTCATACAACCTGAAAGCTTAAACCATGTTCATTATCTAAACCCTCCCCTCTTGTTTGCAGGAGTCTGAGTGTGAGTGTCAGCACAACACGTGCGGGCCGCACTGCGAGCGCTGCTGCCCGCTGTACCACCAGGAGCCGTGGCGAGCGAGCACCGCCGTCGACGCGGCCGTGTGTCACCAGTGTCAGTGCTTCGGCCACTCAACCAGCTGTCACTACGACCCAGCTGTAGCAGCGGCTAGGCTCAGTCTGAATATCTATGGGGTGTTCTCTGGTGGCGGCGTGTGTAATAACTGCTCGGTGAGTGACAGAGTAGGATAGGTTGTCTAAAAAATCAGAACAAATCAGGTCCTAAGATGTACTTTTATTTTTGAATAAAGGTATATTTTTGCCCACCCAGTCTAAGCTCCCATTCCTTTTCCCATTTCCTTTTTGCTGTTTCGTATTAATCTGCTTAAGGCTTAGGGCCTAAGGGATACTTCAGGAGAAGCTTCCTTTCCATTCCGATAGCCGTACAAAATACAAAATAATGACTTAAGTACCCTGAGAGGATTTTCCTGTAGGATGGGGCATCCCAGATTACCAAATCAACCTACCAAAAAAAGTAAATAATTCATAAACTCATTTTCCTCACTACAGAGACACACGACGGGGGTGAACTGCGAGCAGTGTGAGGCAGGGTGGTACCGCCCGCTGGGGGTGCGACCGGACGCGGCCGAGCCATGCCTGCCATGCAACTGCCACCGTCAGGGCTCCAACGGGCTGTGTGCCCGCGACGACTCCCAGGGCAAGGTGAGTCTGGCTGGAAACAAGCTTGATTCTACCCTAATTTTGATTGTGCTTGTAATTATATGTTTATTTTCAAGTACAGTAGACTCCCTCTAATCCAGACACCATTCAACCGGACATCAGTTTAACTGGACTACACTCAGGGAAAACAACAGATTTTTAAGTGGGAAATTTTTATCAACACAATAAATTAACTGGACTTGATCGCTAAGAAGTGGACAGTATTGTTTTAGTGTGGTACTTTTTGGGAAAGATTTGAGAAATTATATTGTATCTGTCAAAAATTTTGATGGTGGTTAAAAATAAAAAGCCTGACAAAAAATACAATAACTGATGTTTTACTTGTTGCCAATTTGGTCAACCTGATGGAAGCTATTTAGAATGAACTTTCAGTAGCAGCCGAAAGGATCAGTGTACTAATCTCTGACAGTTTACTGAGATCTTGCTCATGGCCAGTTCTCGGCCATGAATAAGATCATTGTGAGTATTATTACATTGTTTACAGAACCCTCTATAAGTAGGAACACCTTATGGAAAAATGAAGTTCCCGCCGCCGAAAGAGAGATGGCGCCACTTTCATTTTTCAGTCCGATTGGAATTGTTGTAGGAGTTTACGGATCAAGCTGACTTTCCAAAGTCAAGCAGCTGGCTATAATATTTTGACAGTTGTTGTATGTTATTGTTTTGTATTGTTGTATCTTTTACCATAATGTTTACCTTTTTTTGTCGACAGACATTCTCATTTTGACATTTTGGATAGTGAGTAGAAGCGCAGACTATACGGAACCAGCTTGAACTATATTCGATGTATCAGTGCTAATTTCTCCTCTGCTTTTCGGCGGGGGAAGTAAAAAAATTAATATTGGATGTCCCTACTCAGAGGTTTCTGTATGCATTGATTATTATTAGCTTTGTTTTGTAAAAAAGTTTAATGTTTCCATTTCAAAATCAAACTGTAACTATTATTAGAATTAGAAAACTGTAATATAATAGCTTCTTAAAAATTATTTCTGAATGCCTTCATGTTGCTGTTCTTGGTTTCAAACATTTTTTTTTCTTTTCAAAACCCAAGCAAGAATGATTATGATCAGCCTAATTGTTATCCTGCCACAAACAGATAAGTATTACATGATAATCTCTCTATAACTTCATTCTATCACTTGACGGTTATATTGACGTGGTGTGGTGTGCCAGCCAGCAGGGACGTGCGAGTGCCTGGTCGGGTTCGCTGGGGAGAAGTGCGACTCTTGCGCTGTCGGCTTCCACAACTTCCCCAGCTGCGAGCCGTGTCCGTGCGATCCGGACGGGTCTCAGCCCACACACGACTGCGGCAGCACGTGCCAGTGCAAGGTATGTGTGGCTGACAAGTTGTATGAATGTAGACATTATATTTAACTTATTGTAGGATTGCATTTGCTTTTTAAATGGGTGCTAAACACAACAATGACATAACTAATAAAGTCTGATAGGAATGAAAAGGATATTTAATCAGAGATTTGTCAACCCTCCATTACCGCTCAATACACACTGCATTGGTGAAGGTCGTAATCTATTTTTATCCTGTAAATTTGTCCTGTAAATTTGGCCTGCAATTTTTCCATTTTTTGCATTTTGGCCTGACAAAACAAGTTTCTTGTTGGGTGCCATATGTACTTTACACTTTATCCCATAAGAACACAAAACTTTTAAGGTCCCAGTCTTATTTATTATTCTCTAGTCTGTTTTTCTGACAGTCTGTAAATTGTTCCCAATATAAGGCCTATTGGAAATTTTTATGTTTACAAACAATTTTATGTTTGCAAGATTTGTCAAGCCCACATTAATGTTTCATATGTGATTCGTGTGATGCAGACGAACGTGGAAGGGGATCGCTGCGAGAGGTGTAAACCTGGATTCTTCTTCCTGGACCGAGACAATCCCGATGGTTGCACAGAATGCTACTGCTCGGGGGTGGCTCATTCCTGTGTAGAAGCCACGGGATACAGGTTACACGAGGTACATCTGTCTATGTTTTTAGTTTTTTTATATTTCCAAAGTATACTTTGTATAAACATGTAATTGATCAAAGACTTTTGAATTACTTGTAGGTAAGTCAAAATACAATTGATGTCCTACCTCATTTAGAGTTCAGATATAAGAAAACATTTAGGAGAAACACCGTAAACAATTTATTTATCAATCAGAAATGCAAATCTTTTTCAATTATTTTTGCCCGAAAAATAGTTTTCTGCTTTTAAAAACTTATTTTATAGTTACCAATCTGACTCGATAATGGATGTGAATAGTAGGCTCTAATATTGAATCAGAGCATTTTGATACTGATATTTAGGAAGGTTGCAACCAATACAAAAACAAAAAAAACTGATCATAATTTTTATTATGTGTTAACACATGCCCTAATACTTAAAGACTTATCCTTTATGTATAGTTGTTGTTCAGATCTTGATTTAGTTGATTAGAGGACCGTTCTCAGTAATCATATAGATTTAGAGGATTACTGAGAAAATTACGAAATTCGGGCACATGAAGCAAAAGTAAAAAATAAAATTACCTCTCCAACTGGCATAGGCGTAATTCGGGGGGGGCAAGGAGGGGCAGTTGCCCCCCCAAAAATTTGAAAATTAAAATTAATTTTTGGGTATAAATAACGAAAATTGACCAGAATCATGTTTTTTCAAGTTGTAATATGTATTAAATTATTATTGACATACATTTTTCATTAATATGAGTCTTGTCGATATGCCGTAAAAGTACGCTGGTGGCGTAGTTTTGTTTGGTCCGATTTCAAGGTTACGTTTAGCGAACAAATTACAGAGATACACGCTATCCACTATGGCGCGCCGGTCGACGAGAACCCACTCTTTTTGTTCTAAGTGCCAAAATTGGCGGCTTGGATTTTATCCATGAAGCCACGTGGTTCTCTGTTGCTCATTCCATTCCTTGATTGAGAACCCACTCCTACACCAAATGACACGTCCACCAATGAACTAACGCTCCAGGATGGCCAACCTCTAAACTCTGTAGTGCTGTTCAGAGCCAGTGTAAGTTGCCTGTCATAAGACACTGTTCACCAGGGGTGCCCAGAAGGGGGGGTACGGCGCCATCAAACTTTTGGGGGGGCATAAATCATGCCTGATAAATATTTGGGCGGGATATAGGTATTGTGAGGAATTTTGAATCAGCGAATAAGGGAAAATTACAAAAAAAAATTATCATAACCATACGCAACAGTAAAAAGTACTGTTTATTTATCTAACCATTTCATCAGGATTACCATCACTGAACTCGTCATATATTCAAGTTTGCTATGTAAACCATCCATTGAATCTCCAAGTCAATCCATGTGTTATAAGTTAGTTATTTTGAAGGGTGGTTGACAATGGGTCGACTAGACTGGCAACCCTGTCTGACATCGGGCCCAGAAGACATAAGTGTCAGACAGGGTCTGTGGCCCCGGTCTGACACAGCCGTTAGCAATGTTACCAATTTCGGGAATTTTGGAGGCCGTGCGGACTTTCGGCAGTGATTGAGAAAAAACCGGGTATAACCGGGGATTTAAAATTGGAAAATTGGATTGAGGAAATTTACTCATCAACCTGGATATTAAACAATGGGTGAAATCGGGGATTTTTGACGATCGAGGTACAAGGATTTTTGGAACTCTAAATATTTTATTTTTCAAACGAAAGTTAGTGTTATGTATTGGGTTTGGTTGTATTGGTTATTTTGTTGCAGTGTTACCAGAAACTGGGTAATAGCCCGGTTTGTGGGTTTTCTGTTGGCCGTTCGGGGACTTAATTAACATGATTATGAAAAATCTAGAAAAATCGGGGATTTTAGATTTGAGCTGCGGGGATTTACCCGGCATCCTAAATACATAAGAAAAACGGGTAAAGCCGGGGATTTTTGAATTGTGATTTGCTTTGCAAATATTTAATGTCCACTAAGGTGAGAAAAAGTCCGGTATTTGGTGTTTTTAAAGTCATTAGGTGGTTGTCCGGCTAACTACCCGGATTTTGGTACTTGGGGGGATATTGCAGGGATTAGTGCCGAAAAACCGGGTAAAGTGAGGATTATCAATGGAGTTAGCGGGTAAAATGCCAAATCCTGTGTAATGCAACACTGGGCGTTAGAGATAAGAGTATAGCAACAGTCAATCGCCAGTCGTATGAAGCACAGTTGGTGTGCCTGCTTTGACTGCAGTTTTACAAATAGTACAGTTACTGACTGAAGTCAAGGCCATAGCCAATGGGGGGGGGGGGGGTAAGGGGGTCAAACCCACCCCCCGAAAATGTTGAAATTGCACTTAAATGAAAGGTTAGAAAGTTATATTTTTCACTTCCTGTAACCACGGAGCCCAAACCCCCCCAAAAATTTTTTTCTGGCTACGGCTTTGAGTGAAGTGAATGGTGATTACAAGTTCACATTGTGTTGTGATATCGTGGTTAGATAATAACTTTAGCATAGATAAAAAATACCCAGGAGTATTTTTTATCTATGACTTTAGCTAGTTAGATATAAAGAAAATAATATGCATTGGCAGTGTATATACCCCATAGATACTTTGGTATTATATGGAGGCCATTATTTTTAGATTTTTTTATTGGTTACCAAAAATGACTTTGTAATTGGAAAGAACATACTTTAATTTACTTACTGTCCAAATTGGACATAATTATGATAATCGGTCTTTGTTTTCTGCTTCCCAGAAGACAGCGATGTTAGTGAGGATTGAGTTGGTTCGAGTCGCCGCCGCCACTAGCGACTTCTCCCGATCTCCACCCTTATTCAGCTCGCTGCGGCGGTTATGTTAAGTTAGGTTTATCATAAATATGCTAGTAGGACTTTCCTTGTTTCGTTATGAAACAAACGATACCAGATGAGTCATACTTTCGTCTGCTAAATCCCTTGACAGGTAATGCGTGCGCTCCGATCAACGACCTGACCTTGGCCTATTTCAAGGGTATTTGGCGGGCAAAAGTATGACTCATCTGGTATCGTTCGATTCGTAACGAAACGAGGAAAGTCCTACTAACATAATGATAACCTGACCTAACATAACCGCAGCGCGCTGTATAAGGGTGGCCTCCGTGTAATACCAAAGTACCAACCCATATTCTTCAGTACGAACTGCTAGTGCAAAGGGGGGGGAGGGTATATGGTGTATGCAATCAAATCAGGATGAGGCAATGAATGACCTAGAAGATCTTGCCCCCCCAATCGAAATGCTGAAATTACGCCCATGCCAACTGGCAAAACGTTGTAAAAACAGTGAGATATTAAATAACCAACAAGTAAATGAAAAACCTGAACACTTACCTCGAAATCTCAGGTAAAACTGAAAAACAAGTTCAAACTCCAAAATTCCAATCTAAAACTCACATATTAAACTAACCAATAACAATTACCTCGAACATACTGGCCGTAGGTGAACACACTGGCCAACTGGCTGATCAGTGACGCCAACGTGAGCCGCACGGTGCTGCCCTCGCTGGACCCGGACACGGGACTGCTGACCATCGGCAACTACGAGCTGCCCGGCGTGGACCACTACTACTGGCTGGCGCCGGGCGAGTACCTGGGCAACAAGCTGACCAGCTACGGCGCCACGCTCACGTTCCGGGTCAGCTGGGTGGTGATGCGCGGCGACACCAGCGGCAAACCGACCATGGGCCCAGACATCATACTGGTGGTGAGTGTTTTTTCTGTGATTTGTTATGGTGGATGTGGACGTGGAAGCTCTGTACGGTTCATTAACAGTCTAGAATAGGAAATATTTTTAGTGGTAAAATAAGTAGAAGTTATAGTTAATGTAAGTGAAGTCAATTATCGGTATCAGCAGTTCATTGGATAAGTACTGGCGGCAAACCGACCATGAGCCCACTGAGCCATACTGGTGGTGAGCAGTTTTTATTGTGTTTGCTATGGTGAATATGGTTGCTTTGTATGGTTCAATAATAATACAGTAAAGCGTTTATAAAAGAAATGTTTTTAGTGATAAGTAAAAGTTTTAGTTAGGGTAAGTGATGTGTCTGATGTATCTGTATTAACAGTAAATTTTTGGTGTCACTGGTTCTTTAGATAAGTATTGGTACTGAGAACCGATGTTTAAATGTTGTTACTGGTACGTTCTTCAATACCTAGAAACAAGATCGCAGGTAAACTGTAGAAACAGTGCTTGATTTGTAGAAATGGAGATATCAAAACTATATAGTTTAGCAGGGAGGTACTTGACCATCTCCACTCGTCTCTTCATTTTTAACATTCGGCTTAGCTCGAGATTAGATAAAAGAGTGTGACTTTCGGGCAGAAACTTCACACTTAATCCCGTACATGACGTGCGATCGTTGTTAACGGGAAATTTACTTTTGCCAATTATGTGTTGAAGACCACAAATTTGTTAAGGATAAAACATCACATTGTTTTGCTAAAATGTACTTTTGTTCATAACGCGCAATCATCACTCACGACAAAACTATTCTGGCCGATAACACGTGATCATATTTTGCGGCAAAGCTGCTACCTCCAACTATGCGTGATCGTCTTGGATGTTAGAAAAGGTCTCGGAATGCCTTTCCGTTGCATTCCGCCACAAATCAACCACTGGATATCATTGTGAAAGAGACAATAAAGCCAAATCGGCAAAATTAACATTGCCATGAACAAAAAATTGTGTGTAAAATCATCAAAGGTAATAATGCTTTAAAAAATCGTTAAGTGTATTCTGAGCATACTAGTTTAATGTGCTCACTGTCACAGGGAGAGAACGGGGTCCAACTGGGCTACGGGGAGAGCTGGTACCACCAGAACAACATGAGCGTGACGGTGCAGCTGGTGGAGACCGGGTGGTACGAGCTGGGCGGCGGCCCTGCCACTCGGCCGATGATACTCAGCGTCTTGGCCAACGTCAAGTACTTACTGCTGAGGGCCAAGTTCCACACTGACCAGGCGGAGGGTAGGTCAGTATCTGGCCATTATAGATTATATTACTTATAATCTACAACAGATGGTACCACCATCTGTAGATTCTATAAATGTTTCTTACTAGTCTAAAAATTCCTTTTCCTTATCTGATGTGCCTCCTATCGGTTGGTTAGTGTATTGGATTTAGGTTTAAGAGGTCATTTATTCAATCCCCAGCATGTTCAAATGAATTTTTCGGAGTTTGGTGTGATTTCCTGAAAATCGTTGCAATGCTCCTATTCAGTGAAACTTCTGTTAGGCGATCACTAGTCAAAAGAAAGTAAATAGTTCTAGTCACTGTGTTTGGTTGACTAAATTCAATTTTCCTTATTTATGGTGACTTATAAATTATCTGCACTACAAAAAATAAGTGGTATCTAATCTACTAATGACAATTGTCCATGATCTGTATAGAATTAACCATAAAAAGACCATCTGATATGGTTGGTGAGGTTAACTTTACCATAAAAGATGATTACACATACTCACTGAACATAGCACACCAATATTTTGCTTAAAACAACATGCTTTTTTTCGTTGATTACCAAGCTGAACTGATCATTAAAAAGCTTGACGATGACTTATCATTGAAATTAAAATTACAAGCATTCTGCACAAAAGTACTCTAAAGTACTTTTGTGCAGAATGCTTGTAATTTTAATTACTCAGCCCAATATAACAAATAGATGTATTTCCTCTTAAAAGAAACAACTCACTGGTTAATAGTAACATTTCAATCATCTGAACACAATTTGGTCCCAATAATCAAAGAGGTTCTAATGCGCTTAACTTGTGTTCGCCGCAGCCTGGCCTTTGCGTCACTAGAGACGGGTGTGAAGGGCCTCTCGGTCGGTGGCACGGCCGTTGGGTACCTGGAGCAGTGCCACTGTCCGCTCGGCTACGCGGGACTGTCGTGCGAGGAGTGCGACTTCGGCTTCGCTCGGATACTGCCCGACGGCTCGGACGCACGACAACGCGCCGTCTGCTCTAAGTGCAACTGTCACGGACACGCGGCGACGTGCGATCCGGTCACTGGCCAGTGTGGGGTTAGTGGTAGTTTGTTGATTAGTAATATGGGGTTTTCAGTGGTCAGTCAGTGAAAGAAAACCCATAAATAGATCGATGGAATCACCATAATTGCTAGTATTTCATGTAAGGTTGGAAGGAAAAAATGTAGAGGTTTCTTCACTTGCCGGGGGCTCTGCTTCCAGACCCCCACTTTGAGAGTAAAATGTTAGGAGTAAATTTATGTCAGTATTCAATTGCCATGTAGACCTCATCTGCTGCCTGGCTGGCTAATTAAATTTCAATACATTTCTTTTATGTTAAAAAAAGTAAGTTCATTAGAGCAGACCATTTTATTAATGGGACGGTTTATTTTCTCTCTCCGTGTCAGCCTAATTATAGTTTGATGGACCATTCACGAATAAATATTACAGGAATGTGTGCACAACACGGTGGGTGCCAACTGCGAGAGCTGCGCGGCCGGTTACTATGGCGACGCGACGCGGCAGACGCCCCAGGACTGCCGGCCCTGCGCCTGTCCGCTGGTCACTCCGGGGAACAACTTCAGTCCAGCGTGTCACGCGGACGGCGACGACTACGTGTGCACCCAGTGTCCCGAGGGCTACCAGGGCCGCCACTGCCAGGAGTAAGTGTCTGAGGGGATGTTTTAAAAGTACTATTGTGGACGGATCTCGTTTGATTGACATAAACTATAGCCTTCTCTAATCTTTGTTTAATGAAACAAGACGGTTGAATAAACATGTTGTTCTCACCTTTCGACTTTCCTACTAGAAGTAATATTTGACACAAAATTTGAATGAATCAGCTGATTAGCTGGGAGTGTTAGTGGAGGCGGGATTTGTTAGCAAGCCCTTTTTCGACCAATTTTTATTTAACAATGAATACGGGATTTAAATTATAACTGTATCATGCTAATAAAGAAGTTATTTAACGAAGGTTTTCAAAACCTACTTTACTAAAACCATCTTTTCCTCGGATGCTTTTAACCAAAATGAGCTTTAACATCCTAGGGAACTAATAGATCGTCTCCTTCACATGAACTGTGATAACAATAGACTGTTAGACTGGAGGAATAAAATCCCCAGCATTGCATGTCTCCCCTGGGATATTGTGCAGGGAAGGGGGTACAAAAGGAAGGGATCATCAGGATGGATAAGGTGTGTTATGGTCAGTGAGCCTCGCCCCTGAAGAAAGAGAGATACACTTCTAACCCATCTTCCATGCTCTTCCAGATACGCCTCACCCTTTAACCCAAGACCGCCCAAGCATTCCCAGCCAAGGATCTCAACCTGGGAGCTCTCCATGTTGTGAAAAGTCTCATACAGGTCGGTTTGCCCTCCAGATTAGCAAACGCTTAGAAGTTTGTCGGGTACGGGTCCCTCATCTCCTTTTAGACGGACAAGCCAGGACAATCCATTTCTCCCTCCAGGGCTCAGACCTGACTGGGTATCCAAGCTCAGCCAGGAATCAAAGCTCCCAGGGAGACAAGAAAGACTCAGGTGAAAAGGGAACTGGTCAATCCCGGCAGCCAATTAATTGATTTACCAGTACAATGACGGTTTCTAATTCTGCGTAGGTGTGCGCCGGGCTACTATGGCAGCCCCACCACCCCAGGCTCCAGCTGCCGCAAGTGTGACTGCGTGGACAGCCCCTGTGACCCACTCACTGGCCAGTGCGTCAGCTGCCGCGGCAACACCGAGGGCTGGCGGTGCGAGAAGTGCAAACCCCTGCACTACGGCGACCCCCAGCTGCACGACTGCAAACGTGAGTCAGAGAGGTAGAAGGTATCAGGTCGAGTCAAACGACGTTATCCAGGCTGGATCTGAAGACTAAAATTTACTTTAGAATTTTGGGCTTAAGGACGGCCTGGGCCACTTCATTTGACCAGCCATGTACTTTTGGAACAAAGATTTTACGAATACTAAAACGATTACATGGGTCATAAATGAGAAAAAATTTAACAAACAGATCTATTGTCTGGCGTAAACAATGAAGTCAAAAATATTTGTATAATCTTAGGCCCATGGTTGTTAATTAGAAGAAGAAAGCTTAATCCAAACCTTGTTTACAGAATCAATTTATTAAAAAAAGATTCTAGTGGCTGCCTCTAGGTGGTGCCAATTATTGTTACTAATTTTGGAATTTCAGATTTAAGCAATATTTAACTTAAGAACACGTAACTAATCCACAATTACATATAATTGATAGCCCTACATGTAATTGTCTTATTTGGATTGGCTATAATATAGCACTCTAGCACTATTTTAAGACACTGAACCTTTATGTTGAAATCTACTTTTCAGGTTTAAAGGGTACAAACAACTTAATCATTAGTGATTGTAAGATTCACAATAATTTATCCTCAAATTTATCTGCAGCTTGCGACTGCAGCGAGATCGGGTCGTTGAGTGATGAATGTGATCCTCAGACTGGACAGTGCGAGTGCAAAGAGCGCTTCACAGGGAGAAGCTGTGACCAATGTTTTGTAAGTTATCTTTCCTGCTTCTTCTCTTTTAATCTTGATTATCAGACATAACCTTGAGATTATGATATAAAAAACATTTTAGTGGAATACCTCTCCTGAACATCAAATGAAAGTTTTGAACTAAATTTAAAGCAAATTTTTAGTATACAGTTCAAAGTATACCTGTGTCAAGATCTGTGTGATAAGCAATCAAGTTCTGCTTAGTATCTGGAAAACTTGTTACAACTTAAAAGCTAAATTAATTAATCATTTTGATTGTTTGGTAGTAAAATTACTTTAATTGTTGACTAAATACTATATATACAAAAAAGATGAAATGGTTACAGATTTAGGTTAAAGTGGATTTGTTTTTTATTTGGATGGATTAAATTAAATTTGGATCACATTGGATCACCAATTTTAAAAATTTTCTCCAGATATGACAAGTTGAAAAAACCCATAGTTTATTATTAACTTTGCATTCTTAAATTTGCACTTTGCCTCAAAGAATAATATTTCAGTAAAAAAATAAAATTGCAGTAGAATTCTTTCATTAAATTTACAAATTAAACAATATGACCTAAATATTTTACAATCAATTAAATACAACTTTACTGCCTCTACAAAGCCAGTTATTCTCCCCTACTGATGTGTTATTGTCCCATACACAGCCAGGCCTTGGCAACGTCACAGCCGGTTGCGTCGCATGCCAGTGCGACAGTGCGGGAGTCGCCAGTGACTTGTGCGACCCAGTGACTGGCGACTGTACCTGCATGCCGGGGGTGGAGGGCTCCATGTGCGACCGTTGTAGGCCGCAACACTACGGCTTCTCACGCACAGGGTGTGCTGGTATGTATAGTTTTTACCACTGAACCACTTCATACCCTTCTCTTATTATACTTTTATTTGTCGTTTGTCAGGTCTGAAAATCATTAAAAAGAATTGTGTCAGAACTTTGGATGAAATTAAAATCAAGAATATAATATGCTAAATGTGTTGTTTCACACCTTAGTTAGTAGCCCTTTGAAAATTAGCTAGCCCTTAGCCTAGAGGTGTGCGGATATCTGAAAACTCGGATCGGATTCGGATCGGATCGGATATCCGAATCCGATCCGAGGGTTTTATAACTATCCGGTAAGACTGACTAGATATCCGACTCTATCGGATAGACTGCATTTTTTGGGGTAAATTGTAAAGTAAGATCAAATTTTCAAGTAAGGAAAGTCTTCCAAACAAAAGAAGTCACTGCCGACGAAAGTACATTAGTGACAGAAAACATCGTGGAGCAAAAACGACGCTTTGAAATGCGACGGTTGCGATAGCGGCTAGAACAACGCCTCAACACAATGCGATTATGTAGTGGTATGCATCAAGCGATGTATTTCGGTTGCCGATATTGCGACTCGTGATAAGATCGAGAATCGAGATCGTTGTATACGATCAGATTACTGCGCAATACCCGACACGATAACAAACATTTTCTTAAGATAAATTCTTGTATCGTAGAATTAAATCAGTTAACAATTAGTAGTACATCCTGTAATAGTTCTGTCTCGATTAGTATCCGTTACCGACGAAACATCGATTGGTATGAGGGAGAATCGCAATCAAGACATATCAGTGTTCGCCATTGACCGACAACCGACAGTGTCGACAGTGTCCAACAGTCAGTCGTCTTGAATTTCCAAAACGAAATATCCCGTAAATACCCCATAAATAAATAGTCGTGTTGATGTTTCGTACGACTATTTCAGGCCGTAAATATCTTACGTGGCCTGTCGATACGATAAAATAAAAAGCCTACAATAATTTTGGGCTGTGAAGGATTTGGCAAACCTGTTCATTCATTGATTTGTCTTTCCAAATCACTTCATTTTGAATGTCGTCGTCTGCTTAAAAGCCGAATTAACTCAAGAACGTCTTTCTTCTTACTTTATTTATTAATTAAACAATTACCTACCTAGAAATAGAAAGTTGAACGATCACAAATAAGTTTTTATTTTGCTGAAATATTTATCTTTGACGATTTAAGCCTAGTCAAAGCCGGCCGGCCGTATTTTCAATACGTGATTAAAATTTTAAAATGGACTTTCTTAGATAACAGTACAATGCGACTTGACAGCCTACGTCTATGAAAATAATTTGTGAGTTTGCTTGTTGTTTGTGATATAAAACAAATAGACCTTTGTTCTAATTAAATGACCAAGCTTTAATACCGAAACTTAAACATTTGAAACTTATCTTGAAATATAGGTTAAGTTTACTGCTCGGACTTATTTTGTTTTTTTAGTGTTATTGTAGTGAATCAAAATCTAGGTTGTCAGGCATTAATGCATAAATAAAAATGTAAAGCTTTCTTCAAATATGAGGTGATTGGTGAATCAAGTTTTATATTTAATTCTTTTGTCTAGTCACTTAGGCCTAGTTTCTGATCAAATAGGCTAAGGAAAAGAACAAAAAAGACAGAGGCCTAATAGTGAACAAATTTAGGTTGCATTGGAAAAGGATTTTTAAGTTGCAAATCCTGAAATTGATTTAGGCCTAATAAGCTTATTCAATTAATTATACACTACCTATGCTTAAGGGGAATCAACGAATTTCTAAATTCTCAACAGATATTTAGTTGAACCTTTGCATACTTTAATAATTTGACATTTGGCCTATATTGGAAACAATATATCAAAACAATCAACAACTCAACCCTATCAAGGCAAATCTTACCTTATACATTAGGATGATATGGTGGTTCCTTACAATTACCTTAGGCTTTTTAGAAAACTTAAATCTGCTCATTACGCCGCGCCATAAATATCCGAATCCGGTATTATCCGATCCGAACCTGCTGTTATCCGATCCGAAACCGATCCGAACATAAGCTATCCGATCCGAATCCGATCCGATCCAAAAAATCACTATCCGCACACCTCTACCTTAGCCTAAGCTTTTTTTTGCAAAGGAAATGTAAAAGTAACATTAACTGTTGTAATCCAGTGATTTACCAACTTTAGAAAGCCTCAAGGAGAAAGCTTCAGGAAGACAATAATTTTTTTGATTCAAACCTTTTTATCTTACACTGTTCAATTACAGGTGTATTTTCTTGGTCTCCAGCAAAAGGGCAATACAGCTCAGACTTTACTGTTGGAATAAGACTGGTCTCATCTCTTCTTGTGATGGTCTGATTTAATCATGGCCATAACCAAAGTATCTGTGCTGGCAATAAATCCCTCCTGATAACAAATTTTTATTTTACCATTTAGAAAAATAGTGATAGGTCCAAAATATCATCCAAGAAGGTGCAGCTGCTACTGGGCTGCTGTTAATATTTCAACTATAGATTTTAATCTTATCAGCAACTCCTTAAAATACTTTTATCATCAGACATCTTTAATTTTTTTTACCAATTACAAAACCAACGGATATACACACTTATTTTCGCTCTGATTATATGGTTTGATTGCAGGTTGTGGGTGTAACAGCCTGGGCTCAGCCAGTCTGGACTGTGACATTGACACGGGTCAGTGTCCTTGTAAGGATCATGTCACGGGCCGAGCATGCGACGCTTGCCAGGTCAGTGCTAAGAAAATTCCAGCCACTTAAGAAAATTAAAGTTACTACAGATTTTAACAAACCCAAATTAGTTGTAGATATTTCAGGATTACTCATGTTGTTTTCTTTACCAAGAGGATTTGAACTGCTGATTTCAATTCCAATTGAAGAATCTTTTAAAGGGGTGGAAACATCGTTTTCTGCTCTAGCCTATCTTCTCTGCATGGTTTTTTTGGTCATATATAGCTATTACTTAGCTAACTCTGGGAGAATTTATTAGAAGGGTAAATCATACTGATAATCTAATGTGTTCTCAGCAATCAATACAATTGGTTGAATTTCAAAGCATCAACCAAGTTAAAGATTTAGCAAACCCAGAGGTAGGTAAAAGTATTTTTTAATCCACCTATAAATGAATCTTAACCTTTTACATTCTTCTAGACAAAATAGTGCACTACCTCTCCCATCCCTGTAAAATCTTTCCATTTTCTTAGTTGATCAATACTTTTAAGAGAAGTGCCAGAGTCAACTTACTCTGTGGTTCCCTTATCCTTCAGACCCCTCTCTAAAACTTAATGATAGCACACTCTTGTGCCTCCACAGGCAGGATGGTGGGGGCTACAAGACGCGGGTTACTGCATTCCTTGCGAGTGTGACCATATCGGCTCGTTCAACTCTTCCTGTGACGCGACGACGGGACAGTGCTTCTGCAGACCTGGAGTGGGAGGTCTCAAGTGCGATCAATGTCTCCCTCTCTTCTACGGACTCTCAGTTTACGGATGTTCAGGTAAGTTCTCAGGAAATTGTTGTTGTCCTATAAGTAGACTATAAATATAGTTAAAAATATTATTGTGTTTTAAAACCTCCTTTGTACATACGCTGCAAATAAAATATTGAAATAGTTGAATGAAAATAATAAATTGAATACTTTTGTTCTTCTTAGTGTTTCTAGATCCCCATTTCCTAATGGTAATAATCTTAGATGTCTTTTATAAAAATTTCTGTTCACTGCTTTCGTGGGTGACATTGCCTTGACCATGTCAGCATTTGTGTATTTTTTCTATATAATAATATTGATAGTTGTAACAATTGTTATTTAATGAGTAACAATGTACTGATTAGTAATATTTTGATTTTTTCCTCTAATATATGTCCACATGTTTCAACTTTGACTACCACCCTTTTACAAGTTTAACTGTTACTGTACCAGCAAAAGAGAAGCCCCAGCTTCAAAAATCTACTTTTTTGCCTTTTTGTACACTACAAAAAGATAATTTTTTTTTAAGTTGTTGACCAATACCTTTACATGTTGTTATTGATTACAACATTATAGCTGATTGAGTGACCCACAAGAGATTAATTTGTTCCAGAATGTGAGATTTGCAACAAGCCGGGTCATGTTTGCGACCCTGACACAGGTCGGTGTGTTTGTCCGCCGTACACCCAGGGTCCCGAGTGCCAGTACTGCCAACCTAATTGTTGGGGCCACCAGCCTATCAAAGGCTGCAAGGTTGGTACACCTGACTATTCATGCAGTAAAAATTTAAATTACCAATATTTATTATGACAATTTTTATTTACATCTTAGTTTATTCTTATAACTGACAATTTAATTAGTTTTTCTAATCATTCTTTTTAAGATAGGTACCTCATGGAGGACGTTACCCTGAATATGAGACTCTTTAAACGACAAATTAAAGAAATTGAAACCAGCAATCAGTATTTTCAATTTGTTGGTGTGATTGTAAAAGAAATTAAAGATGTTAAAGGAACAACTTGGAAATTTTTGCTTTGATTATCATGCTTATACTCTGTAAACAAACATTTTTTAACAACTTATCAAAGTTTTTGGTCAGTGATATATCTTCAGATCATAACATGCTCAACCTAATGCGTCTACAGTAGACTGCCTCTTATATGGCTACCTCAGGATCAAGACTCATATAAATAGCGATTTGGTTAAATAGCCTGTTATACCATTAAACTCAATAAATTTTAAGTCTAAAACATACCATGTTATGTTAACACAATTTTTTTAACAAATAGATATATATATTTTTTTTATTCGTTTATGATCTTTCGTGATACAATCCATAAGTTGATGATTGAGAACCATTTACTGCCGATCTCGGCTGGTTAAAACAATGCTTTAGTCAAAATCGGCTGGTCAATAAAGAGTTACTTCCTTGGAGCACAAAGGGGTCAAAACAATAATTGGTTAAGAGGGAACCAATTGGGGGAGGGAATAATTGGTTAAAGTGCTTTTCAAGTGACAAAAGGCAGTGGTACATACTTACTCTTAAATAAATTCTTTGCATTTTCTCACATCATCCACACTAAGTCATTATTACAGAGTTAATCTTCATTCAGATCACTGTTTTCCAAATTATATATAGGCTCTAGCTTGTGTTAAAGCTCCATGTTCTCCCGCAGCAATGTGGCTGCGACCCGCGCGGCGCGGTGGGGGCGCAGTGTGACGACCGCGGCCAATGCCGCTGCCACGAGGGCTACGCCGGCGCGCAGTGCGACCGCTGCGCCCGCGGCTTCCACGGGTTCCCGCGGTGTCGGCCGTGCGACTGCCACCGTGCCGGCACCAAGCCGCAGCACTGCCCGGGCGGCGTGTGTGCCTGCGACGATGACGGACAGTGTCCGTGCAAGGTGAGTCCAGCGGCTGCGGTTGATTTTTATTTTATCACTGTGGAAAAATTAACTTCGGCAGGACCTGGCCTAATTGTTTTTGGTGCAAGAATGGTTAGGGAGGAGGTGAATTCATGTACAGCACACTGAATGATCTGGAACGAAGAATCTGAACGAAGAACTGAATCTGGAATTATCGAGTGTACTGATGTGAATAGTAAAAAATCAGATTAAAAGGGTCACTATACCAGATTGTACCAACAAATATTTGTCACAGACAGCCTGCGGTATTGATGCTACAATATTTTTGTTTCAAGACTGTATGTAGGGGTTGAACATACGTACATTTATGTACTGTATTGCAGTTGATTCTGACACTTTGAAAATGCTATACAGGTGTGAAATCATGTTATTTAAAGTTTTTCGAATAAGCCTGTCAGGAAGCTTGATTTCATGTTTACTCTATTCTTTCTCCTTTGATAATAGGAAGAATATTAAAGGATGATGTAGTGGGTACCACTTCACTTTACTCAACATAATTAATCGTAGAAGGACCAACTAGTTTTGAAAACAAAACAAAAAACATTTTCATTTGCTTTATTCCAATTTAAGCAATTGGATCAGAAAACAGTACCTTAATTTTGTTTATAAATATGTTATAATATTCACCCATCCACAAGAAATTTTCATGACATTTTGTTGTATCACTTTGGCATGTAAACATAACCCTTTGTGTTTTTGTGTGCAAAATACCTTTGTGTTTTTTTTTCTGCAACAAATGATTAGCAAGAACAAAATGCAAGTAGCATAATAGTTTAAAATGTGGAAAAACGGGTCCTTATACCGTAGACTCTGGTATTTATCAATTGGTACTTGGTCTTCAAATTTAGATCAGAACCACTAGCGATGATGTCTTTTCGACTACCTATTCTTTTTTTTAACATTTTAACTCTTTTTTTCTTTCCCTCGTACTCCCGAGGAGTTTTTAACACATCCTCTTTGTAAGGTTTGGAAATAAGTCCTTAAAGAACTTATGTTTTTTTCTTGGTATATTTCACTTGGTAAAATCTGGTAAAACCAGTTACAAATAATTAAAAAGTAATCCTTTATCTATTCTCTTCAGTCCAACGCAGCTGGTAAGAAATGTGACGAATGCAAGATCGGAACGTTCGGTCTGCAAGAAGAGCAGCCGGATGGTTGCATGCCGTGTTTCTGCTTCAACCGGACAACTCGGTGCAGAGAGGCCGCCGCGACTTGGACACAAGTGCGGACGCCGCGGCCGCGGACGCTTACAGTCACATACGACAACACAACAGGCACTGAGAATGCTTTTCCTGTCAACACGCAGGAGGTGTGCTACATAAATGTAAGTAATGAACATTTGAAGGTGAAATGTAATATTGGTGTTCCTCTTGTTTGATTTTCATGTGTTAAATACCTACCTGAGATTTGGGTTTTTTGGGAATTAGGGTTGATTCACTGATCATATATTATGTAAGAAAGGATTTTTAACTGTTTTCATTGTTTCTCCTCATCTCAATATTTAAAGGATAAGTATCTATGAAAATGCTCTTCCAATTTGATCATTATTTCCTCCATTTGGAAAAGCATTCTGTGAAATCTTTGCTTTAGTCCTTTGCCATTTCCAAATAATATTTGCAGGGCCGCGACAAGGGCCATGCGAAACATGCGGCCACATGGGGCGCCGACTGGGAGAGGGCGCCACCGAAGCCGGCGCGGTGTTGAGTCCGCAGCGGCGCCCGAGGAGTCTTTTAAGTGCTGAACATGTACTTTGGCGAATTTTGTTGACACCCGGGTAGTATTTTAAAATTTTGTTTAACGTGCAAAATATTCGTCTTGGAGGCGTTTTCCGGCGCCCGTGGAGCATTTTCAATTTGTTAAAGAGCTAAATAAATTCATGTTTTGTGGGGTTCGCCGACTTCATGGAGTCTATCAAAATTGTTCAACTTGCCAAATTTCAATTTATGTGGCGTTCTCCAACTAACGGGGCCCGTTGAGCATTTTCATATGGTTCAAAGTTAAGTGTAAATCATGTAATTTGGCGAGTTTGGTTTGCTCCTGGGGGAGCATTTACAAATCGTTCAACGCGCTATAACATGATCGAGTTGTCGCCATTTTGGAGGTGTTAGCCAGCCCCGGCGCCTGGAGCCCTTTTGAAATTAATCAAGGTGCGAAATGTGAGTTAAGGAGGCGTTTGCCGGTGCCAGTGGAGACGTTTCAAACTATTCAAAGAGCAAAATGCTTTTTTTGTTGGAGCATACTGGCACCTGTGGCGTATTTTAAAAGTGTTTAAAACTCGCAAACATTTTAATTTCGTGGCCGTTTACCCACGCACGTGATTTAATCATTGTTTTCAAATAACTCAAAATGTAAATTTTTGGGCATGTGAATTGTAGCTGCAGTTATGAACAAAATAAATGTCAATTTGAAAAGAATGGGTGAAGTAAATGAGTTCTGTTTTCAACACAGTTTCATTTTAGCAATATCTTTAAAATTAAATTTGCAATTTGCAAAATAAATTTCAAGATTCAAAACCAAAACCTGGGGAACTGAAAACTTCTAGAAACTCAAACTCAACCCTCGTCCTCAGGGACTTTTTGCAAGTGTTTTAAATGGGCCGAGTAACAAACAACTGTGACATTTTTTAGCCGTTTAGTATATTCCTTCTTAGCTTAGATTGGTCTAATTTGACTGGGCTCTAATGTTATTTTTTTTAAGCTGAAGCAAGAATCGCCCGATTAGTGGCGTGCCTCTTCTTACTTAGATAATTTAATTCGTCTTAATACATCCAGCAATACAAAACCGTAGGCCTATCCATCAACAAAAAACCTTTAAATATCTGATGAATAAAATTCAACACAGTAATTTCAAAATATTCTTTTTTATTTTGCAAATGGTAGCTTTAACCACCCTGAGGGGTGGTGGGTAACTGATACATAAATCTAGTGAAAGGGCGCCAATGTAGGCTCTTGTATGTCCCAGAAAAATCCCTTGTCGCGGCCCTGAATATTTGATAAATAATATTCAAACTGATAAATAATGTTCAAATAATATTTGAACTGATGCTCGTTTGCTAGTAACAAATCAGCACCACCTGCTCAAATGAGATACAGGAAAACATTTATAATATAAGTTTTTGAGTGGGACAATTTTTTTTGTATTTTGACAATTAAAATAGTAAGGAATAACTTTTTGAAATTCTCTAATGAAGGAGAATCATACTCTGATCAATCTTTGCTCACATCAATCCACCCCCACCCCCCTAGTTTAATCAGAGTTGGGTTGACAATCAGTTCTCTCAACATCTACTTGCAACCCAGCATCCCAAAAAAAATAAAAAATAAGCTTTGTTTTAATAATTTAAGTAAAAAATATTTAAAAGAAAAACTAACCAATACAGAGCGTGTGTTCAGCTCGCAGTGCCCGGGTCCAAGGGGATGAGCCTGAACGGAGATGAGAGCCGGCTGAACATCACCAACAACCTGCGGATCGTCCCGGGCGACGCGTGGGACGTCGAGATCGGAGTCAGCTACCTCTTTGACTCCCCCGTCTACTGGCAGCTACCGCAACAATTTCTGGGCGACAAGGTAAGCAAATGTTGAGGTTCACATTTTGTCACATCGTTCTTATGGGGATGAAATCTCATAACTTGTAAGTATTTATTCTTTTATAATTGTCTAATAGCTCCCTTCATTTTGCTGCAAACAACTTGAACATTGTCCATAAGTCCATATCTTTCCTTAGTGGTTAAAACATTGTTTTGTTTGTATATGTTTGGGCAATAAGCACTTATGATGACAGTAAAAAGCTCGAGACTGCACTATTGCAGTGGTTAACTAATCGAGCAAAAAAATACCTCTGAGGAGGGCTCGCACAAACTGACTGAAAAGTATACAGCAGAAATGTTAATCGGAAGTGTGAAAAGAAGTATATTAACATACAGGCTTTCATTTAACAATATAGCTTTTAAAAGAAATTGGTTGAACTATTTTTGCAAAGTACGCCCAGTAGATTGGGTACCAATGTTACTCTAAAATGGGCAAATCAGTCAGAGCAATACTATGAAAACAGGTAGTTATTTAATGAAGGAGGTCGAAGAAGTGTGTTAAAATATTTTGAGCTGTTATGATGATTTTTAGATAACACTTGACTGTCAGTCATTCAACTCGACATACTGTGTTGCAGGTCCTGTCTTATGGAGGCTACCTCCGCTTCACCGTGGAGACAGAAGGTGGCACCACTCAGCTGCCCGCGGCTGTTTTGTCCTCCTATCCTCTTATCCAGATGCAGGGCAACCGACTGATACTGGAGCACTACCCCATGCAGCTCAACCCTTCCCCTACACTCAGTGTCAGGTGGGTTGTTTTACTCAAGCAGAGTTTCCGTATTTTTCAGCTTTTGTTAAGTTAATTAGTCCTTGGAGTGATTTTCAGGTTAAGTGGTGTTTTGTCAGGATTCAGGCATTTTTGTGAATTGTTGGCCTGGTGGTCAGCATTTCAGCCTTTGAGAACATGGCAGTGGTTCTTAATGTGGTTAGGAATCTCATACCTGGCTGTAAACCTCGCCACTCAGTGGAAGAGGATTCAGTAATAATCATTTCAAATCATGGTTTGGAAAAGATAAAACATGATCATGTCCAATCTTGAAAACGTAAAATACATATATTTTTTAGAAAAGTTGTCCTGTTCCCATTTGACTTACACAAAAGTACCTGTCCAGCTGACTTAGAGTCTTATGTCAAGTTATTTGGTGACGAATGGTCAAAATGTCTAGTTTGTCTAGGTTCAACCAATGTAATAGTCATAATAACCGACCAGTCAATTTTTCATTTCAGGTTTCATGAACATTTTTGGCGAATGAAAAACAACCCGACAAGCAAAGTCAGCAGAGACATGCTGATGGTGGCTCTTCAGAATTTGCAACACATTCTGATAAGAGCCACTGATTCCGTTGATCTGAAAAGAGCTACGTAAGTAACTACAATATTCAGTAGGATTATTTTAGTTTTTGTTTTATGATTTAAAACGGAGATTGTTAATTAGCTCTGATTTTACATCAGTGACTCTGCTACCTACTCAGACAAACAGATAATGAAACCAATTTATTTGTTTGAATGAGTTATGCTACTACTACAAGTGTACATTGTGCTACATTCACAAATGAAATTAAGATTGAACTCTTCCTGCAACCACCGTTTACTTTAAACATGAGTTGATTAGAAATAAACTTGTAACTTCTAAACTTCTAAATAACTCTGTTCATAGCCATTTTACAAGACACAATAATTTATTGTGAGTAAATCAATGTAATTATCAAGCAACAATGAAGTTTTTTGTGAATTTGGAATTAGGATATATAATATGTTACCTTCCCATATTAAATCTGTAGAATTGAGAAAATTTAAATCAACTGTTAAAAAAATGTTGTGTGATTTATGTGTTTATGATATTAATGATTTTTTGGAAAACATGTCATCAGTAAGAAGTAACAGGCCTATGCCTCATTAAGAGACTCATGTTACTTGTGTTTCTTCTGTTAGTAATATTTTAACTTTTTATGCATTCATGTACTTGACGACGGCTATACATGTATAATATGTTTCTGGCAATAAATGTTTTGACTTTGACTTTGACTTTGACTAAAACTAAGACTGTTTTCAACTTCGTTGGTATCGTGAGGTTAGAGCCCAAGCCTTAGACCACTGTAATGTATTTTGAGAGTTCAGGAATAAAGTCACGATTCATTACAATTTATGTAAAGAAACATTATTCCCTTTCAATCAGGATGTTTTCCTAAAAATCTTGTTTTTGCTTGATAAAAGTACTGAAAACAGAATAAAAAAATCATAACATATTTCAGAAATCCTAATGAAACTCTCATTTGAGATAAACTCATAAATCAGTAAAATATCAAAACACCTAAAATTAAAATACTATTCACTAACTCAAAAACATTGAAACATCGTAGGCTGCAAGACGTCACCCTGGACACAGCTGTTCTTTCTCCCTTCGGCAGCCTGCCGCGAGCAAGAGGCATTGAGCAGTGCGAGTGCCCGCCGCAGTACAACGCGACGTCGTGCCAGAACTCGGCCCGAGGGTACTACCGCTACCACAACAAGACCAAGACCAGCCTGCTCAGCGTGGTGATCGGCGAGAGTCGTGCGTGTCAGTGCAACAATCGGAGCCGTGTCTGCGACATCGAGACCGGCCGCTGTCTGGTGAGTGGTCGTGGTTTGTAGACTTCCTCTTATCTGGACATCTCATTACCAAGACCAGTCCAGTACATTTCAAAAACAAGTGATTCCGCTGACTTTAGATTTCAAAGCTGACTGTTCAATTTGCAATAAATGCTGTTTACGTAATACCACATTATTGAATAAATGAGATTTTGACTTGATTTTCTTGGCAATTCAAATTAAATTTTTATTTTATTTTATAATGTATGTGGTTTTGAACAAAACTAATGACGAACAAACTTCAAATATAATTGAAGATTTTAGTACATGCCATAATTTGTGTGTTGACACATGCTGATCTGAATGTAGAGATGATCATTGAAACAAATGATGAAAGTGAAAATGCACATGTGCGGACATATCCATAAATTCAACTACCAATTCCATAAAAAAATCTGATCAGTATTCACACTCTGATAATCATAATATTACTTCACTGAAATTTTTTTTTGTTTCATATAGAATGTAGGGCCTCAAAACCTCCCATCATCTTGTCCTCCCACAAATAGTTATTCCCGATCCCTCGTGTCCAAGGGATTACTCACTTTGTATGTTGGCAGGACTGTGCTGACAACACGGGGGGCCACCACTGCGGGGACTGCGCCGAAGGTTTCTACGGTAATCCAGAGCTCGGTGGCTGCAGGCCGTGCCCGTGTCCCTCGGTGCAGCAGAACTTCGCCTTCAGATGTGACGTTCGCCCTGGCCAAGAGCCTTACTGTGCCTGCAAGCCTGGCTACACAGGCAAGCTGTGTGACAGGTAAAGAAAGGATGGTGTTTATTTGGCATTGATTTGAAAACGTTTTTGGTTACTGACACAGCTTGGCTATAATCTCTAGTGTTCCAAAATTGATAAAATTTCATACATTACATATGATAAAGTTTAAACATTTTTTGTCATCATTACTTTTATCTAAGTTTTTTTAGAATAAAAGGTCCTACAGTGTGTGTTTAACTGATAGTGAAATCTCTTCAATTTAATCCTTTAATGCATTGTGAAGGAAAATTATTTTACAGTAAGCCTTGACTTGTAATGAAGGCTACAAGTTATCCCTTTCCTTACCACTCCCTTTCATCGCTTTTAAATTCCTTTAGGCTAATATCGTTTTCAGCAATCTTCTTAATTGCTTCTCAATCTTCTTAATATTCTCAATTGCTGTAAAGATAGTAAGGTGAGGGTAAGTTAAAAGTGAGCTATCTGGCAGGTTGAACCCTATTGCCCGTCAATAGGTTTAATAATGTGTGATGAGTAAAATGTCTTATACCTTGTAAAATAATCTTATTGATCAAAGATTCCTTCAGTCAATAAAATGATGCTTTGAAAAACAGAATCATATTGAAAAGGTATGGTAAATCCTAAGCTAAGACACTCAGCACCTTTTCCGTTGTCTGCCAGGTGCGCCTATGGCTGGTACGGGTTCCCGCGGGCGCCTGGCGGCTCCTGCGTGCCGTGTGACTGCAACCCGCATGGCAGCGTGAGCGACGAGTGCCACGAGGAGACGGGCCAGTGCAACTGCCGAGCCGGCATCTCCGGCCGTGACTGCAGCGCCTGTCAGGCCCGGCACATATTGACGGATAACGGCTGCGCCTGTGAGTGTTACTGGTCGACAACTTGAGTATTTTATTTGTTACCGATGGAGGATTTTCGGTTGTTAAAGAAGTTATATTGGTTAGATCTTTGTTTTCACATTTTTAAAGATTCTAGTTTTATATGTATTGTTTTAAGTTTTTAATGTTTTTTTTTAGTTGGCTGGAAGAAGATTTCAAAATGTTAACCCAATGTACTGTGTTTTATCCCAAGTTGAGCTTTTCCTATATCTCTCAATTTTTTTTTCACAAGACTTTTGATGTTTTAAATTAATAAACTTATTTGTAACATGTCACATCTCAGGAGCAAAGGTCAAATCATCCATTGTACAGTCATCTCTTTTTCAAATTCCTCTTAAAACACCCAGCCATGTTTTCTTAGAGATCTCAGTCAGTGATGTTGTGATTTGATAAATTTTTTCGTCATGCTTACCTTTCATCATGTACTCTATACTTTTGCTTGACTTCATTGACAAGGAGTACATACCTATTAGTATCCAATGTCAGACTCTACACCGATATCACAGTTTGTTACAGTTTGTTTAGTTATACAAATAATTCTAACTGCAAATTAATTTACAATGTTTGATAAAAACCTCCACTCAAGTGTTGCTTTGGAGGGGTTTTCGCAGTACAGAAGGAATTAATGTTACAATCAGTAAGGTCAACTCAGTAGTGAGAAGCGGTGTATTATCTAATAATGAATTTAATCTCAATTGCTATACAGTCTTCTGTTGAAAGATGATTCTGTACATGTCTGCCTTTATTATGATGTACTATATTTTTATTATTTATTGATAAAATAAATATTTACTATTTCTTTCTTTTTTTGTGTGATTTCTCTTTCAGTGACATTTTTTACATTTTGATCAGGAATGCCCAAACCCGGGTCTTGTTACTATCTAAAGGTGACCTTTTGTCAGATAGCATCACTAATTCATAGCCCAATGACAAATGGCAACTACACCCAGTTTCAGGAATCGTACTGGTGACCCTCAGGTTATGATGTGAGTGCGTTAATCATTTGGCCATTTGGTCAATTAATTATTATTTTTCTGTTGACAGCCTGCGACGACGGCTGCACCGGCCTGCTGCTGGACAAGGTAGAAGAGCTTGAGGTGGGGCTGAGGTACGGGGCGGGGCACCTGGCGGGGGGCGCGCTGGCCCCGCCGTGGCAGCAGCTGCTGGGGTCGGAGCGGGCGGCCGAGGAGCTGCAGGGGCTACTGGAGCGGCACAGGAACGTGACGGCGGCTGTGCGAGCCTTGCCCGCCGTACTGGACGAGGACCTCAGTAAGAAAGTGAACCAGCTGCTGAACAAGGTAATGATTCGTTTGACGGTTTTTGTAGAGTTAATAAAGTCTCCTTTTAACATGTCCAGTGTTGAAAAAGATGGACAGATATAGTATATTACGTTACTAGCCCGGTTAGTACCGTTTTACTAGCCCGTGCGAGCATGATAGTCCCCGCGGGAGCCTGATGGCATGTAACTTGCCGGGCGTGTGACGTACAATACTTTACATTAAACTACTCAGAAAAAACATATTTTTTAATCATAACATATGAACCATTACGTTTCTCAATTCTTCAAACCTAGACTATGATAAACAAACAAACATTAGCTTCTTCCACCAGTGATGCCACTACAATCCTCTGAAGTAGCCAATAAACATGTATAAACATGCATGGCAACTGCTAGTTTTGGAATAAAATTGCTCCTTCCAGTCTTAGTTTAAATAGAGCTAACTTTAATCATAACATATGAACCATTACTTTATCAATTCTTCAAACCTAGCCCATGATAAACAAACAAGCATTAGCTTCTTCCACCAGTGATGCCACTACAATCCTCTGAAGTAGCCAATAAACATGTATTAAACTTCGGTTTACTGCAATGAGCTGATTGTTTTGATTGTCGACTTCCGTTATTTCCGTTTCCCAGTGCACGGTAAATTTACCGTGTAGTGATGAGTAGTGATCGGTAAAGAGTAACTTTCCAGCCAAGAGTAAGGCACAGAAAACAGATGTTACTGTTTAGTATGATGTAAAATTGTTGCTGCTCCTAAAAACAAATGAATAATGAAAAGAACTTAACCCGCGAGGACTGACTTACCTGTCTAAAAGACCAGGTTAGTAGTTTTTTCAATAAAAATGATATTTTTTGGGTGTTGGCAGGGCTGGCCGTCACTATACTTCTCGTACGTCTTTCCAGGAACATCATGACTCACTTCCCGTCATTCTCTAACCCTTACAGTCAGTTCAATGTAAGATTCTTTAGAGGTCTGGTGTTTTCGATCAAGAGTCACGTTAGGCTTCATGTTACATATAAATATTTTGTATGCACATATTTCTTATATAAAATATTCAAAACACTAATGCACAATACTTTTGTGGAGTTTTTGTCAGTATAACCACATCCTTGTACAACATGCGGATGTTTTTAACGTAATAACAATAATTATTGACGTACCAATTATTGACGTATGTTTGAATTCACTATGCATAAAAAATGTCTTACATATGACTTTATGATTTTAGGCAAAGAAGATGGAGAAACTTTGTAACAACAAATTTTAATGCTTTCGACACAAAAACAGAAGCAGAGGGACTTTTCTCAGAAATTAAAGAAACAGTATTATATTGCAATTCAAAATATATTTTTTTATATTATATAAATATTTTAGATGCATATATATCTTATATAAGGTAGTCACAAAACTAATGCAAAAGACTTTAGTGGAGTTTTTTTGCAAATAAACTCATTATTTTTCAATATACTATGTTTTAAATAAAACCTGGTCCAAAAGACCGTGAGTCAGTCATCGCGTTTTCAAATCGAAGTCAGTTCTGCCGGGTTAATAGTAAACAATTCAAAAGCTTCTGTAGAAAGTGCTGTGTACTTTGAGCCTTTGTGTGCGACCTTAATAATTGTCTTCAAGTGAAAAGCATTTAAAGTGAATTTTTTTTACATCAATTAGAGTGTTCCGCATTGATCAAAAGTGTTGAAATGGTATTATAAACTTTCCATGTTAATCTTTTGTATTGTAAAGAAGAGGTAGTTTCTGTATGTGGCTAGTGAACTTGAAAAATACTGAAGCGACTGGGTTGAAATTTCACACAGAGGTAGATATTAAACAGTTCTAAGAACAGTGGCAAGATCAGCTGTTTCAAGCTATCTATTGTAAGCGAAGCCACAGGCAACTGCTAGTTTTGGAATAAAATTGCTCCTTCCAGTCTTAGTTTAAATAGAGCTAACTTTAATAAAGAATGAAAAATTTCAAAAGGAGCACTTATAAATCTATAACAATGTTTATCTTATTATTTTGCTATATATTTGATCATTTAACCTACCGGTACTGTTTTTATTTTTCTTGTAAAGTAATTAAAAATCAAATTATTTGTTTTATGCATCAGGATTTATTTTATGTAAGTATTTACAATAATCAGTTTAATTTAAAATTTGTCACTAAAGTAGTTTGAATGACAATATGTAAATATAAAAGTTTAAAAATGTTACATTCATTTAAGATTTTTGTGAGTAGCTCATTTCTTTCACAGCTAGCCAATTCTCCTGTTGGCTAAAAACACAACTGTGTAAAGATGAAAAAAAACTAATAAAGAGATTCGATCAAAACAAAATTCCATTGAGAGTTCTTTAATTTAATTCATTTATGGGTTTGGAAGCTTATACTGTACTCATCAGATAACTGCTGTTGCTGTATTAATTATTCACTTCAGGTTGTTACTAAAATTCCGTTCAGGTTTTAACGTAAGATTTTAACGCATTCTCTATACTTTTTCATTTATATATTTCTGTAGGCCAGGAAATGTTATGTTTGAATTCACTATGCATAAAAAATGTCTTACATATGACTCTATGATTTTAGGCAAAGAAAATGGAGAAACTTTGTAACACAACAAATTTTAATGCTTTCGACACAAAAACAGAAGCAGAGGGACTTTTCTCAGAAATTAAAGAAACAGACGTTGAAAATAGAGGTAATTTAAGAGGCACAGTGTTGTAATTTTTGTCATTAGGTTTGTTGATGTGGATAGTTTTTGTTTTTTGCATTAAGAATTTTTTTCAGTTTTTACAGTAACTCAAACATTGTAAAAATTAGTAGTTAAAAAGGTTGGCAAAAATAACTATCAAGCTGGAATTATTTAACTAACTTACACTTCACAGTTTTTAATTCATTAGTTACACTCCCAGATTTTTAACGGATTTAAGTTATTTGCTATTTAGCTATGAACTCTATCTAATGAACGTAACATGTGTTTTATAGGTGTTGTATCCCAGCTGCTAGGCTATGGTATGGGGGATATAGAAGGCATCAGTATTGCACAAGCTTTGTTTCAAGCCAAGCTTCTCATCGGAGATATTCGAGACCTCGGAAACTTCGAACATTTTGCAAATGCTGCTGCTAATGCAAAGAAGTAAGTGGTAGGAGTTTGCAAAATAATTTAATTAAAAGCTCAGATCAATGGATTGCTGACCTTTGTTTTGTTCTTGATTTTTGACATCACCTGTGTAATATTTGCATTCTTAAACACAAGGTAACCCCCAGACCTTTCCCTAATATCAACTTCTTATTAGTACAGTTTTCAATGAAGAAAGGCAGCAAAAACCAGGATAAACGTTTAAAAGCTTATTTTCATATTTTATTTAAGATCAGCTGTTAAAAATTAGGGAGGGATGTCATTAATTTTCTTTGCCAATTAATAAGCCAATAAAATCCATAAAAAAAATCAATATTTGTTCCCAGTGAATTGGTTTTTCAAATCTGAGATTGATTTAGCACTTTGAATCCTAAGCCTGAGTCCTGCCTGAATTTTGACCTTTTGACTACTCAGGAGTAATTTTGTGTCAGGCACATTTGTTATGATCTGCTGTTTTCCAGCACAGTAATATAATGTGCATTATTAACTTAAACATTTTGATCACAGCTTGTTATCAGAGGCTTATGTTTATTTACAGCTTCTGCAGTAAAACATTAAATGACCTGCCCAAAAATATTGGAAACTTTTCCGATATTGAAGCACTGAAACAAAGGTTAACTGATGTCCAAGAAAGGGTCATGGACATGGATATTATCCTGGCTTCCATCAAAGACAACATGAACAAGGTAAAAATCTAATAATTAAGTTTATTTTCAAAAATGGTGAAATTCTTAAATCCATGATGAGAAGAATTGGGCCGTATTTAATTGGATAACACGTCCTAGTTTTATTTCTCGCTTTTATTGGTTTATTTATCAACTACCTTGGCTTTCTTGCCTTTTTCAGTCCGCTTTGCAATAAATTATTATGTTTTTCAGGCCTCCAAAATTGCTGAAGACAGCAGAAAGGTGCTAGAGAATGCTAAAAAACGCATTGAAATGTCATCAGACATAGAGTCAGAAATCAACGATGCTACAAACAAGAGTAAAGAAATGATAAACTTGGCGAATGCCTTTCTTGTTGAAACTCAGGACAATGTTGATGTGAGTTTATTTACAACTATATACAATACATAACTCAAAGAGGTAATGTATCTCTATCCTAAATGACCCTTTAGAAATTAAGCTTAGGTCACAAAATGACGAATAATCTCAAGAATGCTGATGGAATGCAAGAAAGCTTATTGTTAGTTTACTACAAATATCGGATAACAGTGTGCACATGATATATTTTCCTTGATAATGGAAGCACTGCAAATTCCAAAATCCGAATATGACATTGGTCATTGGTATCCACTGTTCTTTACATCATTGCCAAAATAGACTAATGTACATCTCGAGTCATCTGAATAATAAGAATGATGTATTCAATGGTTAACATTGTTTCAACAGTTTATTCAACGGTCACATAAAATAACTTTTTTTATCCAGGGGCTTCGAATGATGAAGGACCAGTTGAGAAATTTGACAGAAGAAACCGAGTTGAAAGAAAGTGACCTCTCTATTATGAATCCGATAAACGAGAACGAGTATGTGCGGCCAGCCGAGAGGCACGCGGATGACTTGATGATGAAGGCTCAACAATATGCTGAGTAAGTTGTCAATGTTGAATAGCTATACTCTAGATCCTTTTTATTTAAAAAGAAAACTAAAAAATCCAATTCTCAATCTTATGAACTAGTTGCAACCAGAAAAAAATATGTTAATCTCACTTCATTGTTAATGTTGGTTTGTTGTTACAGTTTGTTCGTGGCCACAAGGCAAGATGCAGGGGTTGCGTTACGAGCAAGTCAGGCTTACCAAGACATCGCCGACGCAATCAAAGGCGCAAGAGAGGCTGCTGACAATGCCAGCTTGGCTGCTGACTTTGCATTCGAGAAGGTAAATATTATTTTGTTGTTTTCATTAAACAGTTTTTAATAAAACCTTTAGTGATATTTGTCCCAAAATTAAAAGTAATAAATTTGTGACTCATAATTGCTTTATTTCCTGTAATCAGCTTCATTAATTTTGTAATTTATCATTAATTTTGTTCAGGCTTTCACTCTATTGTATACCAGAATGTTTCGGTAAATTCTATGCTACAGGTCCTAAGCAAATTTATATGACTTGTGGCAACCAAACTAAACTTCTTCTTGGGAAGTGTCCAAGTAATAAGTAAATTTTTCTGTTATACAAATAAAAATTCAAGCCATAGGTTTCTCAAAAGTTTAATTAATGAGTTTTGTGGGGCTCTTTATCCTGTCATAAATAGAATTATCTCTAATTTTGACTCACAGTCTAGCAAATGAAAAGGGTTAATTTTTTGTAAAAAAAAGTAATTATTGTAATCATTCCTCTATCATTTGCAGTACAATGTTTCACACTGTTATGAAACACAATTCATATAAATTAAGGTTTTGAATACAAAATTTGAAAAAAATGAAAAGAACTCACCCTTTTAAATAATCTAATTTATTCAAAATGCAAATAATTGAATAGCCCATATTTATTCAGGGGCATCACAGCACCATACAAACCTGGTTAAAACAAGTCTTAAACTTTTGAGATCAGGTTTTAAAATGGTAAAACATCACATACAACATAAAACAACACATTAAATTAAAACTGTGATTACAACAGTTGATGGTGATTTTTTGTTATTGTTTTTACACAGCAATTCCTAGTGGCCAATAGCAACAATACAAATTTGAAAATGTAGTTTTGGTTTCAGTTCTTAAATTGTTACTTGATTTGTCATTAATTATTACACCAATCTTACCAATATTCAATCCCTAATCTTAATAACACATAAAAATGAAAAGACCTTAAACAATTTAGCCATATTTTTGAAACACCACACTATAACACCATGTTTCTCGCAGGTGTACCCGGGGGTGGGTCGCGTCTCCCTGGTGGACCAGGTGGCGGCGGTGCGCGCGCGTGGGCGAGGGCTGCAGTCGCAACTGGCCGCACGCAAGCGACAGACGGACGACCTGCGCGACAGTCTTCGTGCGCCCGAGTCGCAGGTGGCAGTGCTGCGCGACATGCTCACGGCGGCCGCCAACGGAGACAACGCGGTGAGCCGAGAGCTGCAGAAACTGGCCGCTGACTTTGGTAGGTGCTGGTTTGTGGTTGCTTTCGTTATTGTTAAATCATCGTAAAGATGGGATAAGTTTTGCTGAGAGTGTGCTTACAGAATTTTTATGAATGTCACCTATATGTTTACCAGTTAAAAATTTGTTTCATATGTTCTAACTAACCAAGTGCTACAGTCACCTTAGACTTTTTTTTCTACGTTCTTCTTCTATATTATTAATTTTAAAATATTCATATTTTTCACAGATTTCACCAATAATCAAAAGGTGATTTATACTTAATTTCGAAAAAACAAGTATTTTGGAAATTGCAGGGAGAGCAATTTTGATATTACATTGTTGATAAAATTTTAACCCAGCACCAACAATCTTTAAGTTGGGATTTTTAGTATTGTGTCATTGAGAATGCGCTCAATGTAATCAGCGGATTTTTTGTTGCTTTTTTTTAATCTTAAATGAAAAATTCTGGCTGAGAGGTTAAGGCTAGAAGGAGTTTTAAAATGAGTATATTGCTATGGAGGAAGGAAGTAAAAAGAAAAATTATTTAAAGGACTAGAGAGGTGTTAACTCAGAGGTAAAGCGCTTGCCCCGTGTCTCAAACGTCGGTGGTTCAATCCCATTGGCGGTCAATTTCTGTTCCATCATGTAACTATTACCGCTACGTTACCTCGTACTGTTTTGATCGCCAAACAGGCTTATTAGCCTAAAGCAAAGGGCAGTTGAGGTTTTTTAAATGAAAAAAATAAAAAGAATGTATGTTATTGACTTTTGGATCAAACAAAATGTGTGTTTCAAAATGTGTTTCAGGAGTGAGCCTAGTTATATGTTTTCCAACCTGTAAGTACAATCCCTGTTTTAGATTCTGATAAGAAATTTTCAACATATTTGTTCGGTTTTTTAGCGAATTTCCCCTATAGGGAAGAAGCTATTACCGTAGGTCTCATGGTAAGACCTAAGCCCCAGACCATGATAACTTTTCGTTTTGCAACCCCCAGAAGCAAAAAACACCATTCGTTCGAATTTTTAGATATATATATATATATATATATATATATATATATATGTGTCTGTTAGCACGATAGCGGCCGTAAAAATAGTCCGATTTTGATGAAATTTGGTACAGACATGTAAAGTGGTAATCGATTGGACGAGTTCGTGAACCAGCCCGATCGGACCACTGGAAGGGGGGGTAAAGGGGGATAAACCCCCTCAAAAATGGGGTTTTTGAGATTTTTACATAGAAAAATAAAATTTATCAAATTTTTGTTGGCACCATTGAATTTAGCTCAAAAAAATAAACAATTTAGTATCGTGAATCACTGCTCTATGTCCATTGGTTACCGAGATATTGAAATTGGTAAACACAGTACGTTGTGCCAATGCTAACCTTATGGGAAATAAGTAAAATTCTATATCTCGTTTATTTCTCAACATATCTTGATAAAACTTGGTAAATGTCTTCTTCTAGTTCAGATCTACTAAATATTGAATTAAAACCAACCAGTTTAAACATACCTGTAGCAGCAAACCTGCATACTCATTCCCCATGTTAATCTTATGGAGCTTACAAAAACATGTCAAATCTCGCTATGTTAGATTAAAATATATTGTTTTGCATTTGAAATTCGCTGAGTATGCAGGTCTGCTGCAACGGGGGTATTTAATTATCAAATGTATTTTTGTTCAATTGTCCAGATGGGAAGGAACCAGCAGAAGCTCTAATGGCAGCTGATGAACTTGAGGAGCAGACTACGGCTTACAAGGCAGAAGCTGATATGATTACTGACAAAATTGAAAATGAGCTAAAACCCGCCATGAAAAAACTATCGAGTGAAGGAGAAGACAGTATAATGGCAGCTCAGAATATGAGTAAGTATTCATGCTTAGAATCAGACAAAAAATTCTTTTCTGAATATGCTGACATCTTTTATTTCTTTTCTTTATAATAATGAAAATATCTCCTGTCAAAATAATTTATCGATAATATGACTGTTGCCAGAATAGTAGATTTGTTGCCAGAATTCACAAGTTTTAATTGTTACTTTGGAACAGTTTCAGAGGTGAACGCCAATGTGCGGAAGGCGCAAGACCTTGCTACCCAGGTCACGATGACCGCTCGACGACAGACGGAGGAGTTTGTTGTTTGGAACAATTCCATTTCTGCAAAACTGGATGAACTCCGCAGCAAAATAATGCAAGCGAGGCATATTGCTGATGGGGTAAGTTATTGTCTTTAGACTGTATATTAGCACTGTTGGCAATTTCTTAAAATGGAAATAAAGCGATCAATGTTAAATTATCGTGTGACTTTTGTATCAAACAACTGTCAAAAAACATAAATTTTGTATACATACAAAAAACATTTCTTAACCTCAAAAGACAAAAGACAGAATACAAAAGGCAAAAAAAATTTGTCACGGCTATGTATGTCTGGCCTAACAAATCAAATAGTTTTTAAAAGTCTAGTCCTTATTAAATACAAACTAAGAACCCAAAACAAAGCTATTTGTCATAATAGATAGGTCCTGCGACCACTCTGACTGATCATATCATACAGCTGAGTAAATTAACCAATCACATTCATCACAAAACCCAATTTATTTCCAGATCCGCCTCTCGCTGACAGGCCGAGAGGGTCAGAGCTGCGTCAGGTCGTACGAGCCGGCCAGCCTGGAGCCCTCGACCATGACCTCCGTGGTGCTGAGTTACGCCATCAGCTCCCAGCAGCGGGACGCTCTGCTGTTCTACCTGCCCAGCAGTACCTCGGTAATGGTTGTTCATGGTTGTACTGTCTGTTCATGGGGTTGGGTACGTGTAGAAATGGTTGTGGCTGGAATGTCTGGGGTTAAATTACCACACGATCTTATTTGAACAATTTTGTTTGCCGAAACATACAATTCAATACAGTTTTTACAGTAAAAATAAAGTATCTAGCCTAGTCAAGCTGTAGAGTTTCACAGAGTTAAAAATTCTTTAAATTTCTTTTCACATGACCAAAGCCGTAACCAGGAAATTTTTTCGGGGGGGGGGTTTGGACAGGGCCGGCGGCAAAATTTCGGCCCGCGAAAAGTGGTGACCTTTTTTTTTTTCTCGTGTGTGTCCTTTTCGACGCCTTTATCGTAATTTTTTACCCTTTTTGGCTGTTTCCGGGGGTTTTTGGGGGGTTTACACTATTTCGGGGGGGGGGGGTTTCACCCCCATTTACTACGTTTTCAATGCTATTTCAACTATTTCGGGGGGGGTTCTGACCCCCTAACCCCCCCATTGGCTACGGCCTTGCACATGACTTTGGGTACACTTATGCATAAGGCTAATTAAAATCAGCCAGGAAGAAGCGAAAAAACTAGTTGAGTGATGGGTGGGTTAAAAATATTGCTCCTATCAAGTTACTCAACCGACATAAACTCCCTTGAAAGCCAGTGGTCCTATGAATCTTGCTGAGTATGATCAAGAATTTCACTAATATAGCTTAGCGATCTGAGAAAATATTTTTGTAAAAAAATCGAGATTTTGCAGCTTTTAGCAGTTTTCCCAAAAAAATTCTGCATCATCGTGCATTAGTCTTTGAAATTATATCCACTGTAAAAGAAAAAATACTGACAAACTGTGACTTGTGTGCAGGAGGACTTTATCGCGGTGGAGATGGTGAACCGCAAGATGAGGTTCGTGTGGAACGTGGGCGGTGGCCCGGGCGAGGTGACGCACCCACTGCACATCCAGACGGCCGGCGACCTCAGCAACGACCAGCACTGGTACCGCGTTGAGGCCGAGAGGTACCACCCTCACTATACCTTAAATTATCATGTAGTTTTAAATGGTTTTTTTGTTTTTGAGGTGAGGAATCTAATCAACCAACCGAGGAGGATAATAATCTAGCTATTATATTTTGGGTTTATCTCACCTCAGGGTATTTAGTTGTATACCCAATTTTAGTTACAATGGTGGAATTTTAATGGTGTCAGTTATTCTTGAAAACACTTATTACACATAAGTTTATGCAGGAGGCGCTTGCGGCCCAGGAGCCACAACGGTTTTCAACATCATTGAATCATTCTTAATTAATCATTCTTTTGTGAGACAGGTACCTCATGGAGGACGTTACCCTGAATATGAGTGAAGGATGAGTGTGATGATCATGATGATAGTGGTGCGATTTTGTAGCCTTGTTACTGACTAAGGTTGGCACATTCCTTAGACAGGACTGTTAATTAATAGCCCAACAGCCAACGGCAGCTGGCTCCAGAAACAACCCTTCAAAAAGCTACTAACTTTTCTCGGGATTGATCCGGCTATACCTACAAGTTTGTAGGCAGCGGTAGTTTGTGGCACTATAACCACTACACCAACCAGCCATGGGAGGGTTTATGTATGCGGTGCGAATTGAGGCCAATTTCTTTCCCACACCGGTTTTAACTTAGTCCACATGTAGTTAGTTATAAACTGCAACGATTTTTCTCCCTTACCGGTTTTCAACCACATTGAATCAAATGGGCCAGTTTATGCTGCATAGCTCCCACTGCGGCTGTTACCAGGGTTGGAGAGCTAGGCAAAAAAAGTTTGTTTTCCTGTAAAAACAATCATAAGATATTGTTTTTATCAGAAAAGAGCTAGGAGCTAGTTTATGGATGTATGGACCAGTGCCGTAGATTTTTATAGGAAAAGTGAAAAACTGTTGGAGGTCTCTATTAGATATAAATTCGAAACGTGTATCAGAGCACTTTTATACTGGTAATTTTATTGTTTACACATATTTTCCTAACACTTGAACCCCTTGTTTTTCAGCTGGGATCTAATTTTTAAAATACCAGCACTCTGGAGAAGCTTGACTCAGCAATAGAATTGTTCATGTAAGTTTTAACTCCCCAGTCAACCTGACCTGTCGTCTGTCCCCAGGATCAGCAACGTGGGCCGTCTGTCGGTGCGGCCGCAGGTGCTGCCGGAAGGTTCGCCGCTCTCCAGCGGTTCGCCCGTCACCAACGTGTCGGCCCCTGGGGTCGGTCGGCTGGACGTGGGGCCCGGGGCCCGGGTCTGGGTGGGGGGCCCGGGGCCCCGCCGGCCCCCGCAGCTGCTCTCCACACAGCCGGGGCTGGTCGGCTGTCTGCACCGACTGGTGTTGGACGGCCGCCCGGTCGGTCTGTGGAACTTCCGGGAGGAGAGCGAGGGCTGTACAGCCTGCATCGAGGGGTGAGAATGAATGTTGTTGATCGGTTAGCTATTGTTTCTTGTAAATTCTTTAGCAGACACTTAATGAGTAAGTAAATAAGCTGAGCAATCAGTTGGCTGATGATCAGCTCAGATACAAGCTTAAGGTTAAAATTTTTCCATTTAAGCTGTATTATGCTGTAAAAAAGTAAGTTACACATCGCCGAATCAAATTTCAATGCCACTTTGGGTAAAATTTTGGCTTAGAAACATTTATTTTATGCAATGGTTTTTGATTACAATAAAAATCATTCACAATAATGAATACTTTTAATGCAAAGGTGTTGAGATTCTTTTCATACAAATACATAAACATGATGACAAATGTAACAAAACTTATTAATAATTATCATGCAAGTATCAGGCAATTCAACAGAAAAGTAAGAAACGACTTAATAAAATACATGCAGAATACATTGGATCAGGTCAACAAATGCAACAAATTGTGTCTTGCTTAATATAATATCAAATGTTGAGTCAACAATGGTAAATAATTTATCAGAAGCTGATTTTTTTTTCTGTGCAGTACAATCAGAAAAAAGTACTAAAAAATATGACGGCAGGGGATTTGATGGTCCCTTAAACATATTAAATGTTGCATTATTTTTTAAATCAATTTCTCAGTCATTCAAAAACCTTAATTTGCTTATGTGTCAAAATTAGGAAAAAACAATATGTGCCACACAAGCTGGACATAAGAGTGCTCCAAAAAATTATGAAAAAGCTGATGATCCCATTCTGTACACTGCAATGAAATCTCATGGTGAAATAGTAGATTTTTTGCAGTGTAAAATCACTCAGCCAAAGCAAAAAAGCTATAAATATTGGTTCTGTCACTATATATCACTTCTGAAATATTGAAGTCAAAACTGACCAGGTACCTACATCACGTTATAGTTACAATGTATAAATATTTTTCAGAGCTGAAGAGGTAAAGGACGAGCAGTCGTTCACATTCACAGGAGATGGTTACGTGGTTTTACGACAAGAAAGCTCCAGCGCCTACAACAAATATCTGTTCAGTGTCTCCATGAACTTCCGCACATTCGATGAAAACGCTTTACTCTTCTTCACAGTCAGTTCACATCCAGTAAGTTGGAATCTTATTCTTTTTTTATTGGCATAGGATTTTACAACAAGAAATCTTGAAATTATTTCATGAGCCATTTTTAGTAACAATTTATTCCATGAACCATTTTTAATATCATTTTTTAAGAATTGTTATTTAAAAAATACAAATATTTGTACTAAAATACAAAGGCTTTATTGTGCTTTGGGAAACTGATCACACTATGCATCCACTCACCCTGTCACTTTGCTCAGAAAGTGTATTTTATTTAGTGTCTTCAGCTATGAGATTGATTGGACTGATTGGTGACAAAATTTCAAGCTTGGTAGAATTTTGTTGTAAAAAGCCTAACGCTTGTTTTTTTTTTAATTATTGCTATCAACGTGTGAATAAAAAACAATTCTAACAACAATATCATTACTTAAATAAAACTATTTATAACAGAATAAATGAATGATTTTGAAAATTTAACCATTGAGTAGATTTAGTACGTCATCATAAAATCTACCACACAATTTCAGGTGTTGCCACTAAGATAATTCTGTACCAACAAACCTTTGTTTGGTTTTAGGACAGGTTTGTCTCCCTCACACTTTCTCAAGGTCATGTAGTTTTCCGAATCGGCTACGGAGGTGATTCCAGTTTGGAAATGATGACTTTAAAAAGATACAACACCGGGAACTGGACAAGACTTGAAGCAAGTCGTTATTTCGATAGAAAAAAGAAAATTGAAAAAGGTAAGGGTAAAAATCCATCAATTATAGTCAATAGTCAAATTAATGGAACTGTTAAGCCTGTTAGGGAGGAAAATTGAGGGGGACACCAAGAGGGCATCTCACTGTTGCGGCAGTGATTCCACACTAGAAATGTTGTCAGCTGATGCAGTTTGAATTTGAGTGAACAGCTGGAATTATTGCAAATTATTGCCAATGGTGGAATCAGCCAATCCCATCTTGTTTTTGCACTATCCATCTCGCACTTGATTTCAATAACTCTACATTAAATCAATCACCTGGATATTTTGTGAATGATCATGTTTTTTGTTGTGTCTATATTTTGTTGATGTAGAAAATAGAGAATATCATTTTAAGAATAATTTAATTTTGTTTTTTAAAGGACCGTCTGAAAAGACTATACATTTTTTCTTGACAAAACTGCAGTGAAACTAATGTACAAGAAGAAACTATGGTATTAAAACTTACTTTGCTCAAAGCAAAGGGACAAATGGATTGATCTTGTAGTCACTTTTTGAGTTGCTAACATTTTTTCATTCCAAAATGAGTGTTAAAACTATTGCAAGAATCCAATTGCTTTCACACACATCCATAAAAATAGTCACAATAGTTTTTTTTTTTGTGTGTACCGGTATTGGAAGTATCCATTTTTCACACATAGGCTGTAAGACTGATACAGATATTTTAAGTCATAAATGACTTTTTGCTACCACTAAATGGAAATAATCACATTGCCACACGTGTAAACAGTACCCAAAACGGTTCATTTCCGCTTTCATTTAATTCCCGCTTGCTAAATCAGGATTACTTGAAATGTAGAATAGGTTAAGGTGGCAAACAAGAGAGATAACTTTGGCGTCAAACACCAAAGACCAGTTTCTATTGGTCAGAAATCCCATGACACTCACCGTGTTCTAAATCCTAGTTGCCTTGTTCTAAATCAGCTGATTTCATTGTCACCGTTTCTATCTCAACTTCCGGTTCCTTCCAATAGAATAAGCAAACATAACCTCAATGAACTTTTGTGTACAGGTTAGTTAATAAGTTAAACTGTTTAAATAATGGTGGTAGGAAAAATATTGTGTGTATTACAATCACAAATAGTCATTGCGCTCTTAATACACAAATAACTATTTGTCTGCCAGGAGTGCTGAAAGTGGAGTCGGAGATCAGGGACGGGGCCCCCACGCCGCCGCCCAGCCAGGACGCCATCCCTGACTTCTCCGGGTCCATGTTCTACGTGGGCGGGGTCCCGCCCGGGTTCAAGGCCCCAGTCTCCGTCCCCGGGTCCTTCCTCGGCTGCATGTCCGGCTTCCAGGTGCTCCAGGAGGGCTACAACCTGCTGAAGAACAGCTTCTGGGGCGTGCAGGCGTCCTGCTCCGACAAGGTCAGTCCTCGGAATTGTATTTCAGTTCAGTGTAAAAAAAACACCAATTTTTATAGCATATGATCACATGTTAGGCTTCAGATTTTAACTTCGCTGGACTATCGATTTTTTTTCTTTAAGATAATGATATAAAATACATCTTTCAACACTCAAAATATGTCACAATTATTCTCTACTGACATACAAGACGGTAAATATACATCAAAGATGGAAAATGGTGACCGATTTCAATTAGTCATACCGATTACCATAATTCCATTGTTCATTGGAAATGCATGGAAAGAATGATTTATTTTTGAAGAAAAATGTAAGAAATATAAATTAAAGAACGAACAAGTCCTCTTTAACTCAAGCGAAAAAGAGGCCTGTTTCTAGTAGATTTTAAGGCGACCAATAGGATATAAGGAAGGCTGTCATCTTCATCTCGCCAGAATCTCTTTGGGTCTGATGATGATTGGTGTAATTGATCAAAATCGATTGCCATTTTACATCTTTATATTTGTTTACTGTCTTATATGTGAGTAATATAGTATAGTATAATATATATATATGTGAGTATAGGATAAGTGTAAATCTATACTATTATAAAGAAGAGGTGGTTTCTGTATGTATGTATGGGACAAGTGAACTCGAAAAATACTGAACCGACTGGGTTTAAATTTCACACAGAGGTAAATCTTGAACCTGGGAAACATATAGGCTTATTCACTTCCTTAAAACCCCCTCGGGCTACGCCCCGTGAACGTTCTTAGCTTCAGTGTTTACATTTATATAAGGATGTAAACATTCAAATACCGAAATGTAAACAGCTGTGAATTCTACAATTTGACAGTTCAAAGAGCAGAAGTAAGATCAGCTGTAATTTTTATCGTGAGCGAAGCCACAAGCAACTGCTAGTTTGTTATAAATTTTGAAAGTCAAAGTCAAATCATAGTTTTTTATATACCTTGTATTCACATACATACGGAAAGGCAACAGAATAAAGGAAAAATGCAAGTAATAAACTGACAAATAAATCATTTACTACAGGCATAATATGATATTTATTGGAAAGATTTCTTCCAAAAAATATAAAGGTTTGGACATATTATTTTATTCAATTTATTTTAAAATTAATTAGCTGGTAATGTTTTTTATTTTTAGTGGTAATTAGTTGAAAATTTAATACTTGTAAGATTAAGTTTTATTTTAAATATGTTCATTCACCCTTATATAGGTAAGTAAAATGAAAGTTGATTCAAAAACATAGTCAAAGCCTACAATGTAAATATACAATAAGTCACAAGTCTAACTTAAAGTACCGTAAACAAAAAATATAATTCTAATTTTAAAGATCTGCTTATGAAAAATGGCTTTATCAAACAAGAATTCCTTAGCAAAAATTTAAATTAACCAAGTTTTTCTTGTCTTTGATGTTGTTTGAAAGTGAACTCAGGAATTTCAAACCAGCAAAAGAAGTAACAATCCAAGTTATGTAAGTAAGTTCCAAGGTACGGTAATCTGTTTCCTTTTCTGTTTCTGATATTACATTGATATTTTCCCTAATTTTCTGTATTTTTATGCTTATTTTTTTACTTACATAACATATCCAAGTAAGTACAAACTTGCTAAACGTAATTATAGTAAGTCCACGTAAGTAATATTGTAGCCAAATAATAAAGTAATATAGTAGTATAGTAGCCAAGTAAGTAAAACCATTGACTTTGAATCTCTTGAGACATCCCACTCATAAGGCGCAGCTGTAGCGATCGGACCTGAGCCAGGATCGGTTGGTTCAGTTAGTTCGTCTGAGCCTCCGCGAGACAGCGTTGCAAGCGCAGCGGACGGTCTTAGTTCATGGCATCGCCACAAGATAGCGCCCTCTACGGCTGTCAGTCCCCCCTTACTCCCCGCTCCCCGCCCCGACCGCCGCTTCCGCTGCCGCTGCGCCCGCCGGCGCCGTACACTCATGTTCCTCCCACCACCTTCCACCGTAGAATGTGAATTCTTAGTAGAGCTCCCATTCCGACGAGGACGAGGAGGTGACCCCAAAACAGTTTGTTCATTTGGTGACTTAATGACTAATCCGTAAAAAATAGTTAATAGTTGATTTTTTCTCTGTTTCGGTTAGACAATCTTAAAGTAAATAATTACCTATTCTTTAGTTAACTGTTTGTAGAACGGTTTATTTTTAAAACAACGGGAAATAGTTTTGAAACAAATATTTAAACTTGATCTACCTGTTTCGGTTATACAATCTTAAAGTATATAATTATTTTGTAGTAAACTGTTTGTACAACGGTTTGTTTTGAAATGGTAGTTTTTATTATGTTATTTATAATTTGTCCACAACATGAATGATACATAGCTGTTTATAAGTGACTGGCCCGTGTCGTCACTTAAAAAAAACCTAATAAAATAGCTTTATCGAGTAATACGGTCATTTTATCCTTTGTTCTAATATATGTAGACAATATTGAGAAGTAAAATTAACAACAATGGCATCACAGTACTATAGGCCTACAGTGTGTAAAAAAGTCCCGAAACGGCTAAATATTTTTTTAACAGAATTGGTTTGAAAAATCAAACTTTGCACATTCACTGCTATGTAAAAAAAACTACTTTCTGGGGTATTTACTGACTCTTCGCCCCCGGTGGGGAACGGCCCACAAGGAGTCGGCACAAAATCTTAAATGTAAGCATAGATTGGCATGCACATCGTTTTAAAGTGCTAATCAAACAGAGTTCAATGCCGCAAACCGCACTTCAAAAGGTTCATTTTTTACAAAATGCGACTGATTCGAGTTTTCAACAAAAACTCATAGGTTTAGGTTTGTTGGGGAGGGGGTTTGGAATAAAAGTATAATTAATCAAATTGCGTATCAAACCTAAGCCTATGTAATTTGTTGAAAACTTAAATCGCCCGATATTTTTCAACCAACAATCTTTTTGAAATACGGTTTGCGGCATTGAATTTTATTTGATTAGACCTATGTGCATATGGACCCATGCTTACATTTAAGATTTTGTTCCGACTCCTCGTGGGCCGTCCCCCATTGGAGCTAACATCCTCTTCGGCCTAAAAGATAGCTTCCTTTTAGGAAGCTAAAAGCCTATCTTTTAGCTTCCTAAAAGGTAGGTTTTTAGGTCTGACATTCAATTCAGGAGTTTTGCTTCTCCAGACATAGGCTGTGAACAATTTTGTATTCGATATTTAGGCGAATACTTTATAATTCTATTAGATTTCATTTCATTCTATTGATCAGCCGCCATTTTGTAAAGAATGTACCTTTTGAAGTGCGGTTTGAAGCATAAAACTCTACTTGAATAGCCCTTTAAAATTATGTACATATCGACCTGTGCTTACATTTAAGATTTTGCACCGCCTCCTCGTGGGCCGTCCCCCACTGGGGGCCAAGAGTCAGTAAACACCTCAGAAAGTAGTTTTTTTTACACAGGAGTGACTAAGCAAAGTTTGATTTCTCAAACCGATTTGGTTAAAAAAATATTAAGTCGTTCCGGGACTTGTTTTACACACTGTATGAATGGTATTGGTTTTATTGTCATTGTTTTGACGTACCGTCCTATACAAAGCCGTATCCAGGAGGTTTTTTTGGGGGGGGGGGGTTGGGCTCCGCGGTTACAGGAAGTGAAGAAAATAACTTTCTAACCTTTCATTTAAACACAATTTCAACATTTTCTGGGGGTTTTTGACCCCCTGTCCCCCCCATTGGCTACGGCCTTGGTCCTATACCCATACCCATGTACTTCGTCGTAAAATTACAATTACGCCATAACAGGACAAAATGGCCGTCGGTAGAGTTCGCCGTGACAACAGGACTACCTAATAACGGGAGTTCCAAACGTAAATCGAGACAGTTTGTCATTTTAATATAAAAAGTCGTGTCCCAAAAGTCCTGGGCCAGTTCAAGTAATAGTTCTGAAGAGTATAAAAAGTTATAAAAGTATATAAGTTTGATTGTTTAAAAATATTTCTGTTTAACAGCTCTGAAAAACATAATTTTTGCCCTAGGCTACATGTCTACTGACGTGTAGAGAGCAGACATGTAAAGTAGTATTTTGGGGGGAAAGGGGGGGCCCCAAATTTTCAGACCCAATTGAGGAACTATTCATTGAGAAGTGCGCTTATTAAAATTAACAAAAATCTTTAATATTTCAGTAACATTGTAATAAATATAATACTTACCTAATATCCATTTCAGAAAAAAACCAATTTAGTCTACTGCTGCAGACGTAGTAGATCACGTGAAACAAAACAACAATAAAACTACGCCTCACAAAGATCAATGTTTCAGGTATCAAGTATCACTCACATCCAACCAATACACCAACGCAACTGTCGACAGTGTTAAGACCGTGGTGTCAATTCCCGCCTTTTTCATCAACACATTTCTTGGGGAGGGGGTGTATTGAAATAGTTTCAAGGCCAAGAGTTCTGGCATGCGCAAGCGATTTTAGCAAGCCGTGGAGGTAAATTTTTTTCACCTGCCACAACTGCTTTGCACTTTGCCATATTGCGCCTCTGGTTCTCAAATGAAATATGAATATATAATATTGCAAAAATTATGATACAACTACATTCTTACTTACCTCCATTAGACATAATGCATTATAACTAGCGGCAATTTTTGGGGCCCACGCCGTCCATAAGCCCAATGCTAAAATTAACATTAGTCTTATGGACGGCGTGGGCCCCAAGAATTGGCGCCAGTTATACATAAATTTAAGTTTTCCCAGTTCCGGGTGGGGCGTAACGGCGTAACCCGTTGACTGCTATTTAAAGTAAATCGATACCTGTTTTTTAATTTAGATATTATCTTTTAAAGCTAGTTATCATCGGCTATTTTAAAAATAGTCACACTGATTGCCAGTGTATTTTATTCTATAAATACAGTTACCCAGCTTATGATTGTAAAGTCAATAAAATTTTATCTACATCGGAACGGTTCTTGCTTGGTTTTATAAACAGGTATAGAGATTACTTGGGGAATTTCATTCAGTTACAAATACAACTAATTGTATTCTTAAACAATAAACAACTATTATTCTACAAATGTTTGTGGTTGGTGTTGTCAGGGCCGCCGAGAGGAGGGGGCAAAGGGGGCAGATTGCCCCGGGCCACAAAAGGAAGGGGGCCACATTTTGAGCTGAGAATATTTTTGAGAGTTATTAAATATTAGAGTTTTCAAATTAAGGAGATCAAAATTAAATATATTAGAAAATATATAAGAAACTTAGTACTTAAAAACGTATATAAATTGAAATTACCTAACTATTCATTTGTCTTAGTTGGATACTATTTCATTTGGTTTTCTGACGTCTCGTCTGGGGCCCCCGAGGTTAAGCCTGCGTTTACACTCTACAACTTGTTTTATGAATTTGTGTTGTACAACCAATTAAACTGATTGGTTTGCACATGTTTAAGAAAGCAATGAAAATTATTAAACAAGTTGTACAACAAAGCGTGTTTAAAAATGAAAAAATCGTGTTTTACAACAACAAAAATTGTGTTTTACAACAAAAAAATTGTGTTTTACAACAGGTTGCAGGTTTCCCGAGCCATGTCGGAAAGATCACAGGAAATTTTTATTTTATAAACTTTTGTTTTACAACATGTTTTAAAACACAAGATCGAGTTTTAAAAACAAAAGTTGTATTAAACATTTTTTACAGACAAAAGTTTATAAAACAAATTGTGTAGTGGAAAGGCGGCTTTAGGCCTGCACCAGACCTCACATTAAACTAAATCCGTACCAAGCTCAGCAATCGTCCAATACCAATCGTCTGCACCCTAAAATTCATCACAAAACCTTTTTTGTAGATGTAGAGGCCTTCGATGGACCAAGGAAAAGGATCCCTAGCTTTAACTAAATGGTGTTTATTTTACAAAAGAGTAATATAATAACAATTTACGACTCAAGACGTGACATGAATTTTTTCCATCAGTGATTAACAACTTAAGCTTAGTTTCTCCTCTGAGTTTGAGTTTAGCTACGTGTGAACCGAGGTCTAAAGAGGCCTTGGTTACTTGGCTACTTGGTTACTTGGCTAAAGTTGGCCTTAGGCTACTTTTACCCAATATTAAAAGGCTAGGGCTAGGATACAACCGCAAAAATGATGTCCTGATGACGTCACACGCTCCACAGGCATTACGAGGTCGGACAACAGAAGGAAAACAAGTAAAGTGGTTTAGTAGTTAGGTAGTCTGTGAATTATTTGTATGGTAATTAACTTAAACTGTGTCTTAAATCCTTTTTATCCCCAAGTATAGGCTTATTAGGACCATAACTTTTTTAGTCTAGTGCTTTTAATCCAAAGTTCTGCGTTATTCAGTAGTCGTATTAAAAAGGATTGTACCTACTTTTAATATTTGTATGTTCTGAATTTTTAAAACTCATGAATCAAAAGTTTAGTACAGACCTCTGATGTAGTTGTTTTGTATTGAACAAAATTAAGATATTCAACATTTTTAGATAACAAATTTTGCAATCACCAGATTCTACAAATTTATCTATTTTACAAAGGTAATTTTTATTTACGATATTTTTGTATTGAGGGGCCTCACTCCCAAACTTTGCCCCGGGCCTCAAAATGTCTGTCGGCGGCCCTGGTCGGTTCCTTTAATGATGGTTGAGGTGTGTTGATAATAACACCCTCAAAGGAAAATGACAAGCTTTATAATTTTTCTAATGATTACCAACATAAATAGGAAAGAATGAATAAATTCTTAATCGTTTCATATTCTTGGGCTCTGTCCTACTCTATGAATTCCGAGCGCAAGGCTTGGGATTCAGAGGCGGTGACGGAATCGTAAACAGATACATCGGCGAAGTGTAAGGTGAGCTCTTGGCGCTGGCGCTGCGGGGGAGCGACAGCGGGGCGGGAGGAGAGAGGGGATACGCACGTCAGTTACGTCATGCCACGTGTGTGCGCGCTGCACTGAGGGCGGAGCCGGGCGAGCTTCAAGCTATGGCCGCTAGGAGCGACACTGTACGGGAGGCTTTACCCGACTAGTTCGGCTGAAATCCGCTACGCTTGTTGACGACAGATTTTTGCACAGAATGAGATGTCTCAAGAGATTCAAAGTCAATGGTAAAACATAAATCAATAAGATTCTTAGATTATCACAGTGGTGTTTGACAGATTCATAATTCAATGTTTTATGTTAGAGTTAGAGTTTTTATTGTGTAGATTGAAAATGTTAAAAATTTTTTTTTCCAAAGTACCTGTATACGTTCCTATTCCCTGAGTAATGTTCGATTGAATATGTGCATTAAAATATTTTTAAGATTGACAAACTGCATTTCTGTATGATAGACGCTTTAATTAAAAAATCTATAGTTAATTATTAAAATTAAAGATTAATTTCATAGTGTTATATAACTGTGGTTGTTTCTCAGTGTTACAATCCAAATCAAACACAAACATATATATATATATATATATATATATATATATATATATATATGTTCCTAGCTCCATGAGGAAAAGATTATCTCTGCCTACTAGTAGTTATAGCTGAATCAATTTGGTAAGAGTTTTATCAAGCTAACATCATTAAGTGCCCATTTAACTGATGCATAATATAATGGATAGACAAGCCTTGGGTGTGTTTGTCATACCAGAAAAACGGATTTCAAAACATTCTGAACCTAAAACAATTGAAGCAACAAAATATGAATTTGGTATAAACGTTTCCAGATGGAATAGGAACCAGATTTCTGCTTTTATTTTTATTGAGAAATTACCTGAAAGGTGGTAGTGGCTGAAGTTGTACCCCATGAGAACTCTAAGACTCTAAGATGGAAACTTTGACTTTGTCAAGCTTCAAAATGCTATTGATATATTTTATCTTTCAGCCCCTCACGGTTGTTGGTTTCAACGGCGATGGTTACCTTGAATTGGCATCTCACTCTCTGAAGAAGAAAGCTTCGTTTGGGTTTGTGTTTGCGACGACGCAGGAAGACGCTTTGCTGATGCTTTCCACATTTGAAGGGCTGGTGAGTAGGGGGATGTTGTAAAATTAATATTATTTGTGAGTTTATACACCAGACATTTTGCAACTTGCACGAACAAGTAACACGCACAGCAATATTTTCTAAATATTTGCTATTTCTGGGTCTTATTAGTAAAACAAATTAATCTAATCCTGTGGGCAATTTTTTAAACACAAGTTTAAAACAATTTTGCACTTGCATGATTTCTTTGGTAAATAAAATTAAGTCACTATGATCTCAAGTTATTTATCTTCGGTTTTTTACTCTTCTAATTTTCTCGCTCCAATCACTGAACGGTAAATCTAATAATATTGTTAATATGATAATCACATGATTTTAAATCTTTCTTTTTCAAATTAAATTAATGAAAAGACTCATCATCTTGAGCAATCCAATTTTATTTTGTCCATTCCTTTTCATAAATGCACCTGTCAAACAAAATGTTCATGAGCTCTGTAAATTATTACAGATCTTAAGATTATTTTTGTTTGCTTATATCACAAATATAAGTTCCCACAAATACGTTCCCACAAATACGTTCACAAATATATTAGTTCTCATGAGATTTGTTATTTAGAATTTTCTAGGGATCCTTTATTATGGTCTGTTGTTGATAACTGGCTTGAATATAAACTTTATTTGGAGTTGATTTTTACTAAAACTCCTAATCTAAGATTTTCTGTAACTCCTATGATATTTTCCCAACACAGTGCTATATAACATTATTTTTAAATAAAACTCAATTGTACCAAGACATTCTTTCTTTGGAAACCAAAAGTAAAATAACAAACATGTTTTTTCGACATACTCCGCTGAAAACAGATATTTTCAACTCGAGCTTTGAGGTTGACAGTCATCCTTTTTCTCCTCATTAGTTTCATGTTTCAGCCCTTTTCCACCTAAGGGCTGTTAGTGCCTCTGATAATTCTTTGAACCTATGGAATCAGCTTTTAATCAGGCGATTCGACACATCAGCTTTTTCATTATTTTTAGAATACAATTTGAACTATTCACTTATTAATTGTAAGTAATCGTTTTTAATAACCATTGCAAAACATAATTAATGTATCACTCAATTGAATAGAATAAATTGACCGATCTGAAGGTAAAAATTACATATTTGAAATAAACACCTAATCAGTACCAGCTGTGATATACACTCACATTTCTCCAAGGTCGAAATGGATAAAACTATTAAAGAAAAACATGGATCTAAACTTTTTGAAATTTTTACTTCAATATCGTTTGCAATATGACAAAAATATTGATAATATATGATCAAAAGGCTTTTGGAGCTCTAGATTGAATTAAATTCTCAGCTACTCTTCAAACTTGAACCACAATCTTGAGCCCGCAAAATCTCATTTTCGGCCTTAGGTGCGCAATTCACTATTTCGTGACTTGGTTATGTATATGTTTTATTTGAAAGAACTATTGTTATTATGTAACATTATCCGAAAATAGTCATATTCCTCCAAACTCAATTCCATTTTATGCTTGAGATCTAGTAAATTATTAATTCCTAGCTAAATATGAGTTTTTCTTTCTTAATAGTTTTTAATTTAGAATGAATTTGTTTTGGACTATTGAAATTGCATGTTGGGGTCTTAACTGGAAAGTGTTTTGTTTTCAGGCAGGAAATTATCAGCCTATTGAAGATAATGAAGAAATTACTAACACAATCGAGCAAGAGGTAGGAGACTTCCTAATGTCTTCTTCTTCTTCAATGTTTGACTGATCAGTAACTAAAAAGAGAAATAATAACTAATTCATAATTTTTATTAATTTTGTGACGATTGATGACAAATTTTTACACCATAAAGAAAACCCATCATGATTACATCAGAAAGGAAGAAACATTGAAACATTATGCTCTAGACTTAACACAATGACTTTCTTACGTTTCATTGGAATATGCTATTTGTTTAACTTTTAATCTTCTAACAACTCTTCTGCATGCTTGGGTCTTAACCAGAAAGTCTTTTGATTTCAGGCAGGAAATTATCAACCTCTTGAAGATAATGAAGAAATTACTAACACTATTGAACTAGAGGTATGAATCTTACTAACATTCTTCTTTTCTGCGCTATGGATAAATTAAAGTTTAAATTGACTTTTTTGTCATCCTTGAATAATTGTTACTTTTAAGTCCATTAAGCCATTAGTTTTTACAATTCCCTAAAAGTTCCTATATGTGATTAATTTAGGTAGCTAAATTTTCTTGATGATTTTATGGTCAAAAAATTACTTATTTATGACTGTAAAAAACATGAATCTGATTAGAAGGAGTGACAGAAGAAAGTGGTTACATTTCATTTACAGCTAATTTAGCTGTAAGAACAGGAAACGTGCAATAACAGATGTTAACTTAATCAGATAGATTATACATTATACATTAGTTGAAATGGCGACCTACCCTGGTAGGTATTTTAAGCCAAGTATGAATGACAGATGAGTGAAGGATGATTGTGGCGCGATCTTGTATTCTTGTTACTGACTAAGGCCGACATATTCCTTAGACAGGACTGTTAATTAATAGCCCAACAGCCAATGGCAACTAAGGGACCTACATTTTAACGAGGGATCCGAACCACGATTTCGCCTCGGTTAACAATTTACGAACTGGTCTAATTATGAGGATGGTCCATGAACGAGTACTCAATAGTGCGGACGTTAATCCCCACTAAGGAACACCGCGTCCACAAGCCATCGCTCATAACTATCCACAATTCGTGACCTCCAAGTAGCTGGATTACAGGACACGCCACCGTCCCAGTCATTATATTAAAGTAATGATTATATTGCTCAGTCCCTTAAGATGCCACAAAGAATCATAAATGAATAAGGAGTTACAATTTACCATCAACTCACTCGTCATTATGTTCAGTTCATTGAAAAAACTCTACTCTCTCTTATCTCGGATATTCACATTTTTTAATATACTTTTAATACTTTTACTTTAAATGGGTTTTATCTTGTGAATGGTTAGAACAAAATAAACATATTATATACTTTTCTTACAGGAAATTACATGTAGATATTTACTTTTCTTACATGTAGATATTTTAAGCCAAGAATGAATGAGAGATGAGTGAACAAAGACTGTGGTGCGTAGTCTTAATATTGACTAAGGCTGTCATGTTCCTAAGTTGTTAGTAAGAGACCAACAGCCAATGGAAACTTAGGGACCTACAGTTTAATGTGGGATCCGAACCACAATTTCACCAACAAATTACGAACTGGTCTATGGTCTTATGGATGAATATAGTATTCACTGGTGCGGATCATTTAGAACGTTGTCAAAATATTCAGTAATTTTAGAATATACTGTAAAGTCGATTGTGTCCGCCCTGCGACTGACCACTGTGTTGTGCGCAGGATCGGCTGAGCTACTACGCGGTGAGCCTGCGGCGCGGCCAGCTGGACGTGAGACTGAACGCCGGCCGCGGTGAGGTGCGACTGGCCAGCACAGGCTCCGAGTACGGTGATGGCAGGTGAGCGCCAGGCAATCATGGGGTCTTTTTTATTCTAGATGCAGGCCAGGCTTAGTAGTTTCCATGGACAACAGTAGTTCCAGCAGTGTTTAATAGTTGTAGGTGTTGTACAACAGCTATATATTCAGTTTAATGTGCACCCACAAGGTTATGGCGTATCACATAGCGAATTGCGACTGGTGATTGGCAGGAGTCGGAAGTCCTGGGGACTCATAGACCTGATGTGGTAAATTCAAGGTGGTGGAGTCCTGGAGTTTCACTTTCTACCACTGCACAAGACCGCTCCCCCATGTTATCTTTCTTTCAAGTAAAGTAAGGATTTTTATGCTTAGCTGACAGCTAGCCTGAACCTTTGAAAGAGTTCAGGCAGGTCATAGAACACTTAAAGTAAATCACAATGTTTTGTCCCATTAGTGACTTCTTCAGGTGATAGAAAGAAAGTTATACTATAGCAGCCACCGTAGAACTACTTTCCTCCACCCGAAGAAGTCTCTAATGGGACGAAATGTTGTCTTTTGTTGTGATTTACTTTATGGTTCCATGGCCTGCCTGAACTCTTTCAAAGGTAAGCTAGCTGACTATCCTTCTATTCTAAAATTAAAATCCTGGCCTTTCCTAAAAAACTAACTTTTTCACAAGCTGATTCAGTTACATTATAATAAAAACATTTGCACACTGTTCAAAATATTGTTAATTCAAAGAGATAGATAGATAGATCCAAATGAGATTTGCATGAAAAGTCGATACAAAGCATAGTGGTCATCAATTAATCCCAGACATGAAGTGTACTTATTGTTCTTTATAGTGAAGATATGAATCACAAAGATTGTCACTTGTAGTTATGATTATGGAGGGTCAAAGAGGCCTACATCAAGTATCTTTTCTGCTTTGAGAAGAAAGTCCTTGAGTATAGTTTTAGATTTTGACCAGTTTCTTCTCTGCTCCTTCCTCAGGTATAACTTCCTGTCGCTGACAAAAATGGGGCGAAGGCTAGAGTTGAGAGTAGACGACGCTGCACGCTAGCACCAGTCTGCCCGAGGGCGCTACAGTGGTCAAGGCACTAGGCGCTATTGTCTCAATAACCGTCTTATTGATACTTTGTTCTGCAGGTATCACTCCCTGTCGCTGTCCAAGATGGGCCGCAGGCTGGAGTTGAGAGTAGACGACACGCTGCATGCTAGCGCCAGTCTGCCTGAGGGCGCTACGGTGGTCAAGGCACCAGGCGCTACGGGAGGGCTGTTCTTCGGTGGATTACCCCCGGGCTTCAACACCACTGGGCGGACCGTCAGTAACACTCCGTTTGTCGGCACAATCAAGGACGCCATCTTCAATGACCAGTAAGTGAAAAAGAGTGTGCTGTTTTGATTTTAGTTTGTGGCCAATAAAAAGGGAATTCTAATTAAATTGTGAGAAATTTAAGTTTTTTTCTACAGTAGTTAAGATTTTTAGCCTGTTATGATATGTCGCCAGACCGATCAGTCCCTATCAGTTCAAACCATTGTATTTTGGGGGACGACAAAAAATTTAATTTAAAATAGGTAATACAGTAGAAGCTTACAAACTCGACTCATGGTCACTCGACACTCTGGATAACTCGGCACATTCGTTTTCACTATAAGCGCATAATTTTTAGCATTGAGGATTATTGTTTGTAAGCTATTTACGATTTCAAGTCATTAAGTGAAAGCCAGCATACAATTTAAAACTATTTCATGGAGTTTTTTAGAGCCCACAATGTATTTAGGAAAACTTTATATTCCCAGATTCAACAGAGTCAAATTCCACTTTGTGTTGAGTTTGTGAGACTACCATATTTGTTTATGTATGTAGCCTTTGCTTTCACCAAACATTAGTAGAACAATTTTAGTACAAATTTGTGGCTTTTAGAAATTTGCAGAGTTTAAAGAAATGTTAACAATCTTTGAGTACTTAGAAAGAGGTCTTTGGTTTTTGAAAAGAGAGAAATAACTACTTTATAAAGGCCAGATTAAAAATTATCGAACAAACAGATAACAATGTTAACACAAAATTAAACAAACAAATACAATACTAGCAAATACAACTAGCAGAAATAACGCTGTTGTGTTGAGTTTTCATCCACTCGACATTCACAGGCTGCTCCACTTCGACTGGCCGGTATCCTTCGAGCATGCGGCCATCGGGCGGGAGGGGCCCAGCGGAGGTCGGTCGCCCCTCGTCGCCCCGGCGATGGAGGGACGAGCGGTCGCCGGCTGTCGCAAGGTCACCAGCTACACCCTCCAGCCCGGCGCCGTCAAGTTCGGCGACTCGGTGTACACGCACGTGCACGTCAACTTCCGCAAGAGGAGCACGTTTCAGAAGAATTTTACCGTGGAGATTAAGTTCAGGACCTTTTATCCAGAGGGGCTGATATTTGTCGTTCCTGTAAGTGATTGTTGTACTTTTTTATACATGAAGTGTTTCGTTTTTTAAAATTGCTGTTTTTTATAATTTTTGACAAAATCATCTTAAGATATTTAACAATAGCAGTGGGAAACCTTGGGTTTTGATTCCTTGATCTAATACAAAAGGTGTTAATTACCCAACGAATACTAAGAAAATCCTCTTATTAAATCTATTGTTCTATGATAATATGTAACTTATATAAACCTGTGGAGCCGTAAGGAAAAATTTTTAAAAATAAGGCATTTAAGTGGTTGTTTTAATTAAAGTTTAAAGAATAAATGGAATTTCCAAATCATATATGGTACTCTCTGGTTATTATTCAGTTCTTTAGATAAGCCTGAGAATATTAAAAAATAAATAAATAAACTGGCAATGGTTATTTGCAGAGTTATTTTCCTGCCAAGGGATTTTATTTTTTCTGTTGATATTTTAAAACAAAGTGGTTGGTTTCCTATCAAAATTATAGTTAAATACCCGTCAACATTTTTTCAAAATACTAACACCTATTTAATTTGTACTGATTCCAGGGGGCGAGGGGTAAACAACACTTCATCATGGTCTCCCTACAGAACGGCCGGCTCCACGCTGTTTTGAAAGGAAGGAAAAAAGTAGAACTGTCATCGCAAGCTGTGCTCAACGATGGGGCTTGGCATCATGTAAGTTTAAACAATATAGTAAAAGTTTTTGAATAAAAAAAGTATTAAATCAGTTCAAAAATAAAAAAGTGAAATAATTACTCATATCTTAGGTAAGTCTTCTATTTTTTTGCATACCACAGTAGGCTTTGTCTTATCCATACACCTTTTACCGGACATTGGTTAAACCAGACTACTCTCGGCGGAGGTAACATATTGTTAACCGGACGATTTTTATCAAAACTTTGGATTAACCGGATGTGATATCATGGAATGGATGGTATTAGACTTACTATTCTTGTGAGAAAATATTTGAGACCACCAATGACGTTTCTAAAGTCTATGCTCTATTCAATTTAAGCAAAATAAATTAGTTTATGAGTGATTGAGGAGCTATACAACGATTCCTGTGGGAAATTTAGTATAGAAAATTATCGTAAAATATATTATTTTTAATGTTTGGATGTAATATTTAGTTTAAAGAAACGTCAGTTTAACTGGAAAACCCATTATCTGGACAAGCCTTAGTCCTGATTGTTCTGGATAAGAGGGAATCAATTGTAAAGGCGGCTCCACACATGCGTCATTCGGCATGCAGCGAGCACCGAGTCGCCGAATCGCGAGTAGTGTGGACGGTTGTTTGTGTATTTGGCAAGTATCAAACATTAATGCTTGTTCATTGTCAGTCTAGCGAGACAAATAGTTCATCGAACGTCGAACATTCGCGGTGCATGCCGAATAACGCATGTGTGGAGCCGCCTTAACTACAGCACCAGATGGTGAAAAGATTTCTTAACAAAAATGTCTTTAAAGGTAACGATTCAAAAAGAAGACAAGAAGCTGTGGCTGAAGATCGACTTGATCGCTCCGGAGAAGACGAAGGTGCCTTTCAAGCGTATGAATGTCGGGAGCGTGATGTACGTGGGAGGGGTGCCCAACGCCGCCCTGGCGCTGCCCATGTCTTTGGTGAGTGCAAGTTATTTGGAAAATGTCTTTGAACGATGAAATGGCAAAAAAGATTGAACATTTTCTAAAACTGTTGTTTGAAAAATTTTAGCCATGAAATTAATTGATTGAATTTACTTAAGATTAATGAATGAATGAATTGATTCAAGACGATAAAAGCTTAAGATCTCATCCAAGAATTTTAAATAACATCAAATGAATTAAATACTGTGTAATTTCTTTTTAAATAACTTGAAGAGCTATTGCTGTCGGATACTGACTAGAAATCACGCGAGAATCAGTGGATGTCAGTCCTTGAGCTTTCATAAGCATTTGTGGTAATAAGGATACTGATTTCACGTTTAAAAGTTCTTTGATGGACTTAAACAAAACATTATTGAGTTTGATAAAAGAAAAATTAATTTAGTAAACTAACAAATTCTCAGAAGACGACAGCGGTGGATTAAGTAAGTGTTTGAAGTGATCAACCCACAGATTCGGCACGATATTACCAACAATCTTATCAGACCGCAATTTAAAACTGTTTACCGCTTTCCAAAAAGTTTTACTTTGCCGTATGAGTTTTTTAAGAATGCCCCGGAAACCTTTTTGGAAAGATTATTAGATGTTTACAATAAAATGTTTGCAGAGGGCAAGGTAGCAAGTAGTTTTAAAACATCAATAATATTTCCATTGCTTAAAAAAGGGGATGTAAATCAAGTAGAAAATTACAGGGGTTTGAGTTTTATTAACTGTGTTAGCAAGATGTTTACTAGTTTAATAAGCAATAGATTAAGTCAATGGGTTGCTGATAAACAAATTTTAACTGAATTTCAAGCTGGGTTTAGACATGGTTATTCTACTGTAGATAACATTTTTAATTTGCATGCAATTATTAACTTAAAACTTAATATCCCTAAGGGGAAAGTTTTTGCTTTTTTTGTAGATTTCTCATCCGCCTTTGATACTATTGATAGGAGTGCACTGATTTTCAAACTCTCATGTTTGGGTATTTCGACGAAAATATTAACGGTAATTAAAAGTTTGTATGAGGGAACAAGTTCGGGAGTGTGGAGTAGAGAAGGTGTAACGGAGTTTTTTAATACCAATATTGGCCTCAGGCAAGGGTGTAATTTCTCACCTTTAGCTTTCAATTTATTCGTAAACGATATGCCAGAATGTATAGGAGGGGGATTCCAGTTGGGTGGGAAAAAGATTAACATGCTGATGTATGCGGACGACGTTGTTTTTTTGGCGCCTACAGCTACATGCCTACAGATAATGATCTCAAATCTGGAAAAATATTGTGAGAAATGGAACTTAAAAGTTAATTTGGAAAAGTCTAAAATAGTTATTTTCAGAAATGGAGGTAAATTGTGCAAAAATGATAAATGGTGGTATAAAGGTAAACGCGTTGAGGTTGTTAACGAATATAAATATTTGGGTGTTTTATTTACTAGTTCGTTATCTTGGGAAGCCCATTTTAAAGATAAATCTAGAGTAGCTAAGTTGGCAATTCAATCTGTATGGAATAATTTAATAAGATGCAACTCAGTTCCATTAAGTGCCAAGTATGCCTGTTTTAACAATATCATCAGATCAATTCTTTGTTATAGTGCTCAGGTATGGGGTTGTTACGAAAGTTTACATGTAGAATCTGTACAAAAAATGTTTATAAAAAGACTTCTTCGTTTGCCGGGAAACACACCTGATTATGTCCTTTACTTAGAAACCGGGTTAAATAAACTCCATTTATTTACGCTAAGTTTAAATTTAAATTATATTAGTAAAATATTGAACTCTTTCTCCAATGACCGTTTACCAAAAGTTTTATTGAAGGAAATTGTTAATAAAAATGTTGGAGGGAGTTTACCCTGGAAACAATTGGCAGCTAAACATAATTTAGTAATTAATTTAAAAAACATGTTTGAGGAAGAGGGGGAGCGTATTGTTGCACAGCTGACGACGGTGGTGGAGAGGGAGAGGGAACGATGGCGAAGTTGGTGCGAGGGTCAAGCGTTGACGGCGCGTTATCGAGATCAGTATCTGCTTCTCGACCTCGGCCGCGGCGGCAGGACAATGCTCACTGATAACGCCGATCTTGGTCTCGTTTCCTGGGTGATTAAGGCCAGAGCCCAATTAATTGAGTTAAATTACAAGCCATGGCGAGATGTAAATCATTTATGCTCTCTTTGTAATCTTCGAGAAGAGGAAACAATTTTTCATTTCGCTGCTCGGTGTCCTATATTAAAATTCATAAGGTTCCGTTGGTTAGGTAAATATTTTTTGGAGCAACGAGAATATTTGATGTACTTAAATGGGGTGGATTGGGGTTTATTTGGTAAATTTTTAAGGGATGCATGGTATTTCAGGTGGGACCTCATTCAGGAGTTTAATTATTAACTGACGAATTTTTTTTTTATAGCAACTATAATCTGAGGAAAACCTTCAAAATAATGTTCCTGATTTTTTAATAGTTCTATTTCGTAAATTCTAGGTGTAATGAAGTTTCAATTAAACTAAATATGTTTTTATTTTTATTATTCTAAAGTGGTAATTCAAATCAGCTGTATTTTAATGTATAGATGCTTTGTTTCCTTTTTATACAGATTGTCAAAGTTAGAAGAAATGGTAGGATTCAGTGGACTGGACTATTAGCCAACCTGACAGACGGTCCATAAAAGACCATTGTCATTAAGTGTTATTTATAATTTTTCTGTTAATTTCTAAATTGTTCTACTGGAATGTACTAGATAATGTACGGAAACAAGATAAGTTGTACAAATAAAGCACTTTTTTCATTTCATTTCATTTCATTTCAAATTCTTAGAAGAAATGTCCAATAATGTGCGTATTAGTACAAACATTTTAAGATCTATAGGATTTTTTATTTGCGTTGGGTGGTTTGAGAGTAATGAGAGGAAAAGACAGTAAACTCAGTAATGAATTTTCATAGATAAGAAGGGAGGTTCCATAAAATTGTTAAATTTTACTTCTACCCAAATAAAAAAATACTCTACATAATTCTGCATTATTAAACCCTTAACCGCCGGGCACGAGTTAACTCGTGGTAGTATTCTGTACGCGCTCCACCACACACGAGATATCTTGTGCGTCACCCTCGCTTCGTTGACCACCACGCCCGAGTTTATGTGCATTTGACGTTCTCAGCTGGTTTATGTTGGTACAACTGTTCCTGCTAAGACTGTACAGTTGACCTTGACGAGTTGCAGACCGTTTAGTGCTGCACTCTGGTGGATTTTTCTGGAACTACGTCCACACCACAAGTTCTGCAGTATCGCGCTCGTCGCATTGAGTCGAAACCCGGTGTTTTCGTGTTGATCCTGTAATTAAAATGTGCGCTACTAAAAACCGTGGGGGCTAATTACTAATTACTGCTTAAGGGGGTTAAGCAGTACAAGAAATATTCTATTCTTGTGCACTTGGCTGTTAATGATTTAAAAATTATTCTCTAATAACTAATAAACTTCTTTGTTGATTTTCCGCAGATATCAAAGCTGGAGGGGTTCAAAGGCTGCATGGAGGGTATGAGGCTGAACGGCCATGTCGAGGACCTGGTGGGAGACAAGGCCGTGCCACACAAGGTCGGGCAGTGCTTCCCCCACATAGAGCGGGGCTCCTACTTCCCCGGCGACGCCTACGCTATCTACGGTGAGTCTTCCAATACGGTAAGATGTCCAATAGAAACTGGTGGGTCAAGGTAAAGCTTTTAAACAGGCCAGCTGATCCTGGGCTCATTTGACATAATGTTTAAAAATCAGCTGGCCTGTTTAAAAACTTGACCTTGGCCCGTCAGTTTTGTTAGACTTAATTATAGCTGAGGACTGGTGGAGGTCAAAGCCATGCCACAAAAGGTTGGCCTGTGCTTCCCCTATATAGAGTGAAGCTCCTACTTTTCCAACGCAGGTGATAATTGAGATTTTGTGAAAAAATAAAATTTGCAGTTTCTTTTATGGTGAAAACACATGCAGTTTCTTTTGTGGCATGAAATAACATTTTGGTGTTGCCGGACTTTTTTGCTGGACACACGCAGTCACTATTTACACACATTAATTCAGTTTGTGTTTTGTATGATCATAGGCTAACTAGAGGTCGTTTTCTAGAGGAGAAAATTCCTCAGCAACAAAGGAAATTTTTTTAGGGTTCCAAGTTTATGTAAAGAAAAAAAAGTCGTCACCTTCCATCAAGCAGAATGGTTTTTAAAGAAATTATTGAAATATATGATAGTTCAAAACCAAGAATATTACTCCACAAGAGGTCCTATCAGATAATTCTGGTTTAAATCACATACAGTAATTTTTTTAATAGACCTCTAAAATTTAAATTCTGATTCCAGAAACAAATTTCCAAGTTGGAGGTCATTTGGATTTGGAGCTAGAGTTCCGAACGTCGGAAATGAATGGAATCCTGTTGACGGTATCGGAACCTCAGGGCTACCCGGCCGTGTCTTTGGAACTGGACAATGGAAAAGTAAGCGATAATTTTTAAGGCTAATGGTGTTGATTTGACACACAAATATCTGTGTTAGGGATAGTAAAAAACCATAATCCCCCAGAAAATGCTCTGGAGATTTCTTTTACTGTTTGCTGTTAACTTTTTGTTAGCTTACTTCGTAAAAGACTGTATAGAGTAATTCCCTTGAAATTCGGAGTTTTACTTGTTTTTCGCCAGTCCATGATGTTCCAGTTGATTTTGATTATTTTGATTTCTGAATAGGAGGCTTAGGATGATCAACTCTGATTTTGGAGTTTTGATTGTGTAATTTAATTTTTCTGGGAGGGTTAGCTTTGGTAATTAGCTCCATTAATGTAAAGAGATCTGACTGTGAGAATATTATTTCCAATGAAATTTTACAATGTCCTTGAGGTCCAAGTTGTTCCAGGATCCCTATGGCCTTTTTTTTGTTGTATGACTATTTTCTTTATGTTGGTTCTCGTGGTGGAACCCTGAGGTATTTTGCCTTACATACCTGTTATTGGAGAAAAAAGAGCATGATACACTTTTTTAGTGATGAATGACTTTATTTTTTGAAGTTGTTATGTATTTCAATGCATAGGGCATTTGTGAAAAATTTTTTTAGAGTTCTAAAATCTATAAACAACAACATTGAAATTCAATTGAATGAGGAGTTCCCGTTCATATTGCTACACATTGTTCTCGCAGGTGGTGGTGGCGGGGGACATGGGTGACCGGCGGCCGTGGCGGGTGGAGCAGGGCTTCGCCACGCAGTTCGCGGTGTGCGACAACCGCTGGCATCGCGTTGCGGCGCGCTACGCCGGCGGCCGAGTGACGCTGCAAGTGGATGGAGCTGAGCAGAGCTACTGGCTCGCCGACCATGGACACCTGACGGAGGCTGACACCAGCAGTCCTCTGTACATCGGCGGCCTACCAGGTACCTCGACTCACCTACAATAGTGACTCTAACTTGACTTAACCCTTAACAACCTAACCTAAACCCTTAACAACCTAAAAAATAACCTAACTACTCTGCCACGTCTGTCAGATGTAAAATTTTTTACGTAAATACTTCTTTGTCATTATTCTATAGTGAATTAAAATATTCCTCCCTCCCAAAAAAACCCCTGCATTTTTTGTAATGTTTTGAAAAATTGGAATAGAATACGTTATGTAAATTCAATTCATGAATAAAATATTTTTTTCTGTTTCTCGACATGTAATTACATATTTAAAATACAATGAAACTTTGCTGCATGTTTAAAGTTTCTTAATAATATTAGTTAAAAACTCATCATGATTTTTTTCAAAATTTATGTTTGGTCACTATTATTTAGAAAATAAGACACTGTTGCAGTATAAACTATGTTTTATTTATGAAAAACATTAGAAATACTAAAGTTAGACTTATAAAAAATATAATACAGCAAAGGGAAATAAAAAGCTTACTGGTAAGGAATAGAAATTAGCCTATAATTAACATTTACAATAAATCATAGAAATACATTAGACTTTTAAGGCTAAAATCACATTAATACTCTTAGATTATAACGTAAGTTTCTTAATATTATTACTGATTAGTAATATTTATAAACTTACATAATTACTATGCACTGCCTCTCAGACATCGATGTTTTAAAAGAAAAATTACATAGTTACTATGCGACCTATGCTAAGTCCAGCAGACGTAAAATCCAAAATAGCGTCTAAACTAGAAGTCCGAGCATGACAAAACCTTCACAACACAAATTCCAACACTCGACCGAAAGGTACTGAGTGGGGCAGGGTTAGGGGTAAAGTGGAAGGGAGTGCGAGAGAGGGGGGAAAATCGGCGACGCCTAGGAGACATCGGCACAGTAGTAAATGGTTAACCTAAAATGCTTGGTAACTTTAGTAGAGATAACTTGACAGCCTCAACGTAACCTAAAGTTTGAGGCATGCTAACAGCTTGAATGTAACCAAACAGCCTCACAGGTAACTAAAACAAGCCAATCTAATAATATCTCAAACGCTACCTTAACATAACCATAGTTTTAGTTTGACTTTAAGTATTTTTGGAAGAAGAGTCCCAGGTGTTCAGTTGTGCATCAGTGATTGGTAGGAGGAGGAAGTAGACTGAAGGGTTTGGTATAATGCTCTGGTCCAGGGTCGGCCTTGTAAAATTTTGAAGCAAAAATTTAGTTTAAGGCAATTTTAGTACTAAAATTTACTTCAAGTAGATGTCTTGTCCACCCAGCATGTTGAGTTAAACTCAAAAGTTATGACTTACCGTATTATAAAATTAAATCAATCCGTTTCCTTCAGGATTGAGCTAACTTGTCCTGTGTTGCTAGTCATCCTCAATAATTAAGTTCATCAACCTCAATCCTATTTTTGGCAAAAAATATTAAGTTATTATTAAGTTTCTTTAAAATAGTTTTTGGGTGGGTTGTATATTTCAGTGATTTTATTTCAAATTCAACTCTCAACATTTGAGCTCTGAAAAAGTCACTGGCCTGGGAACCGAATTATATTTACATCAGCTTCCATTGCTTTTTGGAAACATTTTTTAGAATCTACACAGTTTTTTTGTGAAAATCAGGAAGTTTTTTATTACCAGTATTGATAATGTAATGGTTGATATCAGTTATTTCTTATCCTACTTTCAAACTTAACACAATAGGCTTTAATACTTATAATTGCACTTCAAACTTTAGTTTTTCAATTTCAGATTCTGTAGTCTCACAACATTTATTCCTTTGATATTTCTCAGTACATATATCAAATTTATGATAGTACAGGGTTATATAATCACCAGTAACATAGTGTTAACTTATTCTTTATTCTTATTCTTTATTCTTTAGTCGGGGTAGTTTGTGGTTTAGGGTGGATTATTTTCCCTTTATTACTGTCAACTTAAACCTAATCTTGATATTAAATAGTTTGGTGTCAGTTTCAGTAGCCAAAATGTAATTCTGTGCTGTGATGTGCATTGTTTTAGAGCAGTATTTCTGGTTTGCAGATCATGCAGCCAGTGGGACGCTGCAGTCGAGGGAGAACTTTAAAGGTTGCATCCGCAACGTGAGGATCGGTGGCGAGCGGAAGGATTGGACGACGATGGCTTCCCTCCACAACATCCTGCTGAGCTCATGTCCGCTGCCCAGCTGATCAGCTGATTGCCAACTTAACCTCAACAACTGTGATCCGTACTGCCACTGCCATCATGATAATGTTGCTGTGATCGCTCATCCACTGCCATTTAGATCATACTCCCATAATCATTCCTACATCATAGTATTTATTTTCATCCATTCTGTGCCAACTCGTAGTTATTCATAGAGTAGTTAAGAGAGAGGTGTTATTTAGTTATGTGAAGCTGTATGATTTTGAACACACTTGAAAATGTTTTAAAGATTGGTTAAAAGTACCTTAGTAATTATTATGATGGTCCTTTGTTGTGATTATCATGCATCTTGATGCTATAAACTACATATGCCTCTAGTTTTCCAAATATTTCAAAAATGAAGTTTATCCACAAACTTAAAATACTTTGAAGTTTCATTTAGCTAATAAATAGTCTTCCATCCACCAAAAGTAATTTTCATGGAAAAAAAAGTTAAAAGCATTAATAAGTTATTTGTGAAAAGCATTTAAGAGTGTCATACATTGCTAATGAAGAAGTAATTGTGTAATAAATTGACATTTATTAGAGCAAGAGATAAATATGTTTGTACTTATGGCGTAAAAGTGCTGCTCTGGAAATAGTAGTTTTCATTACTAGGAGCGAAAGTGGCTCTTTTTGGTACGAGATCGTAATTTACAGGCGAGGCGCAGCCGAGCTTGGAAATGCGATCGAGTACCAAGGAGACATTTTTTCTCCGTGTGATGAACAACTATTTTCATCATTATGTAGAAATAACCATTTAATCGTTAAAAAATTAGACTACATAATTTTGAGGTTATCCAAAATAGTCATCGTCATTTACACAACTGTTAGTTGTTTACAAAACACAAGTTAAGAAATCGTTCAACCTTTCAAACGTAACATAAACAAATTTTGACATTAGAGTACGGCAAAATTTACCATATGTTTTTTCAGTACTCCTATTCGAAATGATCCAAAAACGATCATTTTGCGTACGATTTAGAGAACTAAAAACGGCTGTTTTCGAGACAGTATGATGAAAAATATATTAGGTGTTTAATATTATTAAATTTGGAGACATTGAGAGAAAATGTTTCTTAAAAATGATGGATTGTATTATAATTTTAGATTTCCACTAATTTGTTTTGCAAACTATTTTGTAAATAACTATAATAAATATAATATTTGTATTCATATTTATTTATAATTGTAAATAGAAAATAGGATAAAGTTTGTACATCACTAAGAAAAAAATTATTTTTACAAGTGTATATTAAGATTGTAAATATAATTACTTATCGTAATCTCAGTTTTAAAACTACTTCCATACAAACCAATTTCTTGCACTATTTTCAGAAGTATTTATGTTGAAGTTTGTTGCTGGAAGTTTCAGCCTAATAATCATGGAGTATTTATTTGATATGTTAACTAAAATCTGAAAACAATCTAGTCATATTTTCCACTATAATATCTAATTACTCAATCAGACTTTGACTTGAGTTGTAATTGCAATTAGTGCTGCATAGCTCTTAATAATTAAAGTCTGCATATATACGTGACATGTTGCAGTCAAATAAAAAACACCCTTAAATATTTGATCTGATTTTAAACTTTAAAAAAAATTTGGAAGCTTACCCAGTCAGTATTCTATACACTTTTGTCAGTTTGTTAAATATTTGTAATTGACTAAAAATAAACCTCGCCTAATTTTGCTAATCAAAAAAATATTTTTTTGTATCCCTTACAAATTATATTTGTTTGTTCATACTTATTTAGCAATTAATAAAAAATTTGTTATTGCTTAAATGCCTAAAAGTGTTCTATAATGCTGGTAACACACTGGACGGTTTGGAATAAAGCGCGGCTGTATAGCTGTTCGCATTCTTTATGCAGCCGCTCACTGTCACTGCTATAGGTACAGGATTTTCTGTTTTTGTTCACCGTGTAGCAAAACCATTCAAATGGGTGTTTACATATTTTACGGACTGCCTGCATTTGCACAGCTCAGATGACCAGACATTACTCCACGTCAGTGACTACAGGATTTCTAAATCGGCATAAATATTGTGTACAAAAAATCTGTAACAAATTTATTTATATAAAAAAAGACTCCTTGTCATTGTTTTAAGTTAAAACCTCTGTACATAAAAATCATTGAACTTTCACTCACAAAAAAGGGATTTCTGAAAAATTTATAATGAAATAAAACTACCTTATCCAATCATTGTTTTTCATACAGTAGATGCCCTCTAGTGCAGCTTCGGTTGGATTGGCCGCCGGATGGTCCGGCCAGTCCTAGGAGGCCTGACCACCCTCCTATACCAGCCTCCTATCTGGTGATATGGTGGATGGTGATATCCATCAAATCACTAGACCGCACCTCGGGAGAATTATGTTTGGCAGGATTTATCTTGAATGTTTTGTTTCCGGCCGTAGAAGTAAACTATTTATGTCAAGTTTAGTTTACGGGCAAGCTTGTAATTGATGGACACGCTTGTTATTTTACATTTAAATAGTACATCCGGATAGTCCGGCCATTTTGCAGTTCGGCTGGTGGTCCGGCCCCAAAGTGGCCGAACTAGAGGGCGTCTACTGTATGACATACAGAAAAATTGAATGATAAAAACATTTCTTCAGAGATCTCTGCTGAAAAAAAATATTGTGACTGGTGATAGTTATCAGCAGCGGTAATTTTGCAGCTACATATTTTAATGCAATTGATTTTCTCAAGCGGTGGCAGCGACATTAACTGTAGCAATAACCGTCCAGTGTGTAATGCGAGTTAGAGTTAGTTAATATTTTTTTTTACATTTAACTAATTTATTATTTTTTATGAGTGTACATAAAACTATTTATTATTGTTTAGTTTTATACTATTTATTTAATATGTACATAATGTCAAGATTTTCTAATAACCATAACATATAAATAAGATTTTTTATTATTCCTTGATGTTTTACTCTTTTTTACCTCTTTGTGACATAATAAATAAATTTACTTTGGTGCATGGTATATGAATAGAAAAACCAGTTTTAAGAAAATTATTGTGAAATAAGCTCAGCTGGAACCTTTGAAATCTTTAAAAACCTCAGCTTAGCTTGGCATGGCTTGAGTTTAAAAATCACTATTCACACAAGCCTTACAGTCAGGCTTATGTTTTTTTATTGTTTTTAATTTTATGTGTATTGACTCTAATGCATTTAATCAAAACATCAAACCAAACTTTTCGACTGGAATTATTCAAACCGTTTCTCAAAATACAAGTTATTAAAATTTTTTAGGGAATTTTCTCTAAACAAATAAATTTACCATCTGAAAATTCATCGTCAAACTGTTGAAGAGGCAGAACATACATGGTTGATGACTACAAACAACTGGCTCACTGGCAAGTATTGTCAGAGTGAAATTTTTGTTTGAGTTTTGTTAAGGAAAGATTCCTCAAATATTAGTATATGAGTGAGGTCGAAATTAATATTGGTGAAACCAAATTGAAAGCCGTATTTGGCAAATTCTTCGTAACTGCTTTTTGTGATGAAGTTTTTATGGATGCATGTTGTTTACATTCCCTCATCAATCTGCTGAACAATTTCCTGTTCTAGTTTAAAATCGAACATTGGCAGTTTACCTTCTAACAATTGATTTGTCTGTCAGTTTCCCAGCCAGAAGTAAATTCGGTTTTGATACTCTTTTCAAGCGAGAACTTTTTAATTAATGTAATCTATTAATCTAACTTTTATTTTTGCATGATTGACTTGAACAAACAACAATACCTACAAATGAATACAAAGTCGTTTGTATACAAATTAACAGATGAAGCACAAAATGTTTTTCTTGAATCTCTTATTCTATAAAATTAACATACAGAAAATTAAACAAATAGCAACTCCTAATAAAGAGTTAAACCTTTTTAAAACTAGCAAATTATTAATCACCGTTTTTTTAAATTGAACATTTAAATGGTTCATATTTATGTTTTAATCTGCTACACTTTATTAAATAAGGAAATGCAAAACTACTGAAAAGAAATAATATCGTCCAAAGGAAAAAAAACACAATCGCTTACATTGTTCATCATTGGAAATTTGATAAAACTTTAACATTTTCTTAAAATCTGAATTTGTACTCATTAATTAACAAATAGATCCGAAAGAGTCTACCGAGTATTTGAGCGGATTCTTGAATCGACAGAATCAATAGCCATTATCGGAGCAGTAGTTGTCGTGACGACCGCCGGCGCCAGCTCCAAACACCCATTATGCTGTTTGTGCAGTTTTAACCAGTAAAAAAAGCACTTCAGTGTACATTTTAGAGATACAATTGTTGATATGACACCCCACAATAATTTTAAAACAGGTCTCTATAAGTAGTGTGATAATGAGTTTTTACATTACACACCAGTGCTGCTACAGGTGGCTCATGAAGTATTTGAAAACACTGTAAATAAAATAAATTAGATAAATTCGATTGCTTGGATCCAATAGCTGCCTTCTCTTTTTGGAGATAGTTTTCTGTTTGGTTCTTTAAAACTCTACATAATATTTTTACTTGAAGTGGCGACCTACCCAGGTAGGTATTTTAAGCCAAGTATGCATGAGAGATGAGAGTAGGATGACTTAGACGCGATCTTATAATCTTGTTACTGACCGATATGTCTCTTAGACAGGACTGTCCATTAATAACCCAACTTCCAAAGGAAACTAAGGGACCTGCAGTTTAACGTTGACTCCACCAATTACTAACTGGTCTAATTATGAGAAAGGTCTTCTGGATGAACAGTCTAGCTATGGCCAAAACACGCAGCATTAATGGTATTAACTTTGGTCTAAAGTTGAAGTTTATTTCTAGACGTATAATAAACTATATTTTAACTGATTTAATGATCTCTTTACATGGTATGAGTTATAATAGTATAGTTAATTGCCTACTCATTGGAATCTTAATTGCAATATTCTTAATCACTTAATCACTTAATCACTTTAATAAGACAGGTACCTCATGGAGGACGTTACCCGGCCTGAATATGAGTGAAGGATGAGTGTAATGATCGTGATGATAGTGGCGCGATCTCTTGTTAATCTTGATTGATTTGAACATTTTTTCACTATAATTTCACAACAAATAACTTTTTGGTTATATCGTTAAACCCCTATGAAAATGGCAGTTTTCATTAAATAAGTTGTGGGGCTGAAGGCAAGGCCATAACCAGGAATTTTTTCGGGGAGGGTTTTAGGTCTCAATCAGTGCTAGATATCTGTTCACCAAAAGTGTTGACTCCAGAGCTGTCTGCAGTTACGGCATTATTTTCTGACCTCACGTTTTAATGCTATTCCAACATTTAGGCGGGGGGGGGGGGGGGGGATGTTTAACCCATAACCCCCCCTGGCTACAGCCTTGGCTGAAGACACTCTTTTCAACCCTATTCAGAAAAAAGTCAGCTGATGTCAAGAAGTCAGCGGTTAGTATTTACAATGTAGTAAAACTGTAAACTTAGATAAGTCAGCATCGGGTTACCGAGTGGATCAAGAGTGACAATATATTATTACTATTGATTTGTAATATATGATTGAAATATATTATTGTAATATAATATTACAATTGTATACAAGCACTGTGGAGCTTTAAAGTAAACACATAATTCAATGATTAGGGTACAGTTCGCGCATTATATCTCCGGCTATGACCACTACGCTACTAACCGTGTCATATGATATTTTTAACATATGATATTTGTAAACACAACATTTGACAAGCAGCGGTGTTTTAGAAAATGTTTTCAGAAAAGTACCCCCTCTCCCCCCCGCTCCCTGCAATCAGCTGACTCGGTCATAGCCGGAGATATAATGCGCGAACTGTACATATTAGCTTTTGATAAAAAACTTTTGATTACTCAAATCAGCTGTTTTCTTGGAATTTATACTCCTACTTTAAGTCTTATAGACAAATGAGAAACTTTGCATGGGATCAATTTTTTTTGTTCTTTGTTACTCAAGGATACAATTCATGTTTGGCCCACCACTCACATTTGCAAATTTACAAGGTTAAATATTAGTAAATACACAAATTCTATATAGAAATATCGTTTTCAATTATGAATTCAAAAATTAAGTCCAAAACTTTTTCGTCCATTGAATACAATAAACTTTACACATTAACAGGAAAAAACACTTTGAATTTTGACAAATTTTGATGGAGAAGATCACTGGATTCTCTTGAGCATAAATGGCATCCAAATATAATATGATCGAGCCTTGCTGTGTCTGTTCCACACTCGCACATATCTTCTTCAACTATATAAATTTTAAACAGCTGGCTTTTTGCGTATGTATGTACAACTCTCATTCTAGAAAATATAGAAATGAATTTTCTACTCTTTAAAAAAGAAAGATACCATGGAGGAGAGAACGCACAAATTTTTAACTGAAAGAGTGTGTTTCCTTTAATTGTAGATGAAGACAACCAAAATTCTTGTCACTTGCCGTTGGCCATAAATTTTAAAATATTTGTTAAATCGAATAAAGATGGAATACAACTGATGTTTATAACAGAAGCGTTTCTTGCAGCATCATCAGCTTTCTCTTTTTAGGATTAATCCCAAAATGAGATGGCATCCGGATTAGTTGGGTAAATTTACCTTTACCATCAATTAATTGCAAGATTCAAAATGACTTATGGCAAATCATAAGTCATATGTTGCATCTCTCTGAACTGCTTGCTTCAGCTCCAGACAGCCAAGTATTGTTATAAAGAGCATCTTTTTAAGAGCATAGATTATTGATGAGCTAGCCACTGGTCATACTGGTTTGATTGTATTAAACCAGTAAGGTACCTAACAACAATTTGCGTACCTCTAACAATAAAAACAACCCATTGCAAGTTTACTGATTCTATAATCATATACAGACTACCTAGTTGTGATTTTTGGAAATGTTGTTTTATATTTTTAACATATATCTTGCTATAAAACTTCAACAATTTAGTTTTGTTTAACCGCTACAAGTAATTCAACAAACTCATTCTCATCATAAGTTTTCCCAAGATATGCTGCAGTGATTTAGAAATCAGATGCAAATGTTCAGTCGGGAAAATACAAAATACATACCCCGTATGTTCGCCTTAAAACACCCCTTATACTGGTGTTTGGTGTCTTATATGGTAATGTAATGTAATATTTAATACAGTTTACTTTCCAACGTGAATAATATCCCTATTAATCTTTGGACAGGTCATAAACTTCCTTCGTTCGAGTATAATACCAGACATAAACTGTTACTTCCTAAGTAGCGAGTAGCGAGATGTGAAAGCTCATCATTTATCAAGCTGTGAGTCAACAATGTCCCTCATTTGGCCCGCTTTGCAGCTCCTTTATGAAAGTTCAGACAGCAGACTTTCAGAGAGGTTCTGTGTTCTAAATATTTCCATTGCTTAGCATCAACATTAATATTTTGAATTGATATTACTTTGCTGAACATTTGCAATAAATTTTCTTCTATTGGTCCTAATTACAAGTGTAACTTAATCATTGATAACAAGGTATTCTGTGTTATAAGAAGCTGTTTGCAAGTTGTCAAACTATACTATACAGTAGTTATACAGTAGTTGTCAGTTGTAACCTAAAGACCATCAATACTGCATATTATACAGGGTTATTCAAAAAGAATGGTGCAAAAATAACATTGATTTGTTTGTAGGTAAAGGAGACATTTAGTGTTCAAAATTGCAGGAAACAATTTGTTATGTTAACAAGTTTTAATTTACATTACAAACATTCTAATATGTACTACATATGCTCGATATGAGCGCAGTTAGTTATTCGACAAATATCGAAGCGATATTCGAACTCCGCCCACACACTCTGTAACATCTGTGTTATATTGAGTCTGCCTCCTGATGCGCTGTCTTAGCTCTGGCAGGTTTTGAGGCATGGGAGGGCAATAAACTCTAACTTTGACGAACCTCTACAAGAAAAAATCGCATGGGGTTAATCAGGCGATCGTGGCGGCCAGCGTAACAGAGGTATATAGCTATGCTTTGAGGTAGCCATTTTATAAACTGTCTAGAGTCAGTAGACAAAGCAACTAAGACAAAACATAAACTTGTCAAATGAAACTTATAACAATGCTCTTTCCATTGTTACAACAATCAGCTGTTTTAATTCATAGAAACAAAAGTACCAACTGTTTAGTTTTGCACCATTCTTTTTGAATAACCCTGTATTATGAATACTGGTGATTGCATTAATGAATTTTCGAACAGGCTAATGACAAAATTATTAAAATTTGGCAATAAACAAGTTTGTTTGTTACCAAATTAAAATCAAATTAATTTTAACGCAACTGATTGATGCATACTTTTTTACTACTACATTTTTCAAGTAGCCATGGATTTATTTAAGAACTTTATGAAGCTCCCTTTTTTGTGGAAAATATAAAAATTCATTTGGTTATACCATTGACGTAATCAATGGTTATATTCAATCATTCTAGTATTTTTTGCAATATTTATTTGCAAAATTGTATTATACTTACATACGAGAGAAAATGTTTGCACAAAGTTTCACCACCTTTAACTCGAATATCAACATTAAACAAGGTTTCCGTTCATCTTCTTTGAGAGACGGAATTTTTTATTCCAGCGAGATTTTATAATATATTTTAGAAGAGTACGATCTAAGGCTTGGAATTATTCAACGATGATTTTATTAATTAATTGGTATAAACATTCCGTAACATAATGTTCATAAAGTGGCACGGGTGGAATTCCTTCTGACACGTTAGCAAAATACCAAGTAAACTATCCATGACAGTCGTTATGATTTTTTCAAGGAAATGTATCTTCAGATGATAAAATTGTCATACGATTTATGACAGCATCATTAAAAAATTTATTTACAATACAGACAGAGTAGAACAATAATACAGACGTTCACAAGCTCTAGGTTAAATTTGGAAAAAAGAATGACAGTAGAGTTAGTTGATAATAACAAAATAAGGCTTTTTATTGTTTAAAAAATTATATTAATCCAACATTATTATCCCTTTTAAATAAGTTTGTACTTTTATAATAAATAAATGTTAAACTTAAAACCCGTTATATTAGGAAAAAAAAATTTTAAGAGTTCGTTTTGTGGGTTTAACTAACTACACATTTAACTTTATACATCCCTTAGATCTACGCTTATCATCATTTCCATAAACAAGAGAATCCCTAAAAAATCCATAAGTCAATAATTATATTTATTGCAGGCAGACCTTATAGGCCCCATAGTTCATGAAACAAAACCTGCGTTTCAAGCATTCAATGATGTTTAAAAGCTTTTCTCCAGCCTCCAGCACAACGAACGTTCCATTGTTCTCTCCTTTTCACGATTATAACTCAGCGGCTTAATGGGGCTCGTGTTTAACTACCATCAAAAGTGCAGTTTAACGACTTTTCTAACGAGCATCTAATCAATTACCGCAATAAAAACCCCATCATTCCAATTTCAGAGAGAACCACAGTCTAGAGTTAATTCAAGTCTATAGCTGTTAATTGTTCAATTTTATTTACATTGTAACCGAGGAGGTTAGAGACTGAAGGTAGACTACTGCTGTAATTAATATTTTGATGAAAAAGCGGCCCTTTTGGTTTTGTCAGGTTGGCAGTATGAGGAGTCGACAATTAGACGATTCAAATTTACCTAGAATATCTTAATACGGTAGATATCTTGCGCAGGTGAGAGTAAGAAAAAGATGTGACGTCATGGTAGTCTAACACTTGAAAGAAGGTTCAGCAAGTTCACGTACAAATCTCGTGAAACTACGCCAAATCTCGTGAGATTTTTCATTACTAGAATGAAACATAGCCTTCATTTGTTGACAAATAAATGTTTAACATTGAAATAGAAGATGAGTTAGAAGCTTAAGAAACATTTTATAATAATAAATCAGCTGTCTGTGGTTATGGTACTAATTTGGTTTGCAGTGAGACTTGCTGGTGCGTCGACTTGCGCAATAATAAGTGTAAAAGTAGTCCCGTCGCTGGTGCACACCACCGACCAGCAGAACGGTTGCTGATTAGCTGGTCTACTGCGCATATTGTGTATGATACCGTATATATGTTCAAGTTACTGTGAGAACGACTATATAGATCCGAATCAGTTCTTAAAGATATGACAGAATCTGGTATTATTCATGGCACTCAATTTTGGGGCACGGCAAGCATTAGAGATTTTAGAAAGATTTCAGTCCAAAACATTGAGAAGATTAGTAAACACTCTACGGTTCGTTTCACCATTAGGAACGATCTCATAAATTGCTACGGTAAAGAAGAGATTGCGAGACTTACTGAAGTCTAAGAGAAACTTGAATACCCCCGTTGCAGCAGACCTGCAAACTCAGCGAATTTCAAGTGCAAAACAACATATTTCAATCCAACATAGCGAGATTTGACATGTTTTGGTAAGCTCCTTAAGAATAACATGGGGAATGAGTATGCAGGTTTGCTGCTACAGGTATGTTAAAACTGGTTGGTTTTAATTCATTATTTAGTAGATCTTAACTAGAAGAAGCCATATACCAAGTTTTGTCAAGAAATGTTAAAAAATAAGTAAGATATAGAATTTTTTTATTTCCCATAAGGATAACATGGGGAATGTTTATGCAGGTTTGCTGCAACAGGTATGTTAAAACTGGTTGGTTTTAATTCATTATTTAGCAGATCTTAACTAGAAGAAGCCATATACCAAGTTTTGTCAAGAAATGTTAAAAAATAAGTAAGATATAGAATTTTTTTATTTCCCATAAGAATAACATGGGGAATGATTATGCAGGTTTGCTGCCACAAAAACTGAAATTTCGGGGATTTTAGACTAAAATACATTAGATCTCATCTAGATGAAGCCACAAACCAAGTTTTATCCAGATATGTTGAGAAATAAGCGAGATATAGAATTTTATTTATTCCCCATAAAGTTAACATAGGGGCAACGTACTGTGTTTACCACTTTCAATATCTCGGTAACCAATGGACATAGAGCAATGATTCAAAACACTAAATTGTTTGTTTTTTTGAGCTAAATTTAATGGTACCAACAAAGATTCGATAAATTTTATTTTTATATGTAAAAAACTCAAAAAACCCATTTTTGGGGGTGTTTATCCCCCTTTACCCCCCCTTCCGGTGGTCCGATCGGGCTGGTTCACGAACTCGTCCATTCGATTACCACTTTACATGTCTGTTCCAAATTTCATTAAGATCGGACCATATTTACGGCCGCTATCGTGCTGACAGACACACACACACACACACATATATATATATATATATATATATATATATATATATATAAGATAGATAGATAGATAGATAGATATATAAAAATTCGAACGAATGGTGTTTTTTGCTTGTGGTGGCCCTAAAACGAAAAGTTATCATGGTCTCGGGCTTAGGTGTTACCATGAGACCTACGGTAATAGCTTCTTCCCTATAGGGGAAATTCGCTAAAAGCATATAAAATAGCCTGGCCGTCAGTCTCCCGGCCGACTGAGAAACCATAAACAGACAAATGTGTTAACCACGTTCTAAACCTTGTATACAGATTCATGCGAAGAATGAGTGATGCTTCTTACGCAAGGTTTGTTGCTGGAAAAATTCTGGCTCACCAGGTTTTATTTATTTTTATTTTATTGTATTGGACAGTTTCTAAAATAAATAAAGTAAAAAAATCGATATAGTATACAGCAAGATGAATAGAACAGTGTAGACCCAATTACTAAAAAATGTTAGTATAATATAAAAATGTCAATAATGTTCTGCATATTTTGTCAAATTGAAAAAAAGAGAACACAATTAAACCAATTAAATGTAGTCGAATCTTTGAAAACATATTTGTTCGATCCATCAAATGGTTTAACTCATAAATATTACTGAGTTGTTCGATTTTGAGTAGATCACCTCCTGACAAAATCAGAGGGCCGCAAAAATATCGCGCGTTACCTCCAATAATGGTCACAACAGTTTTGATGGATTTCTCGATTATTCAAAGCGGGGTTGAGAAGAACATAATAGTTTGAATTTCGGAATTATGGATGTAAAATATGGTCTTTCAAGGACCCCTATACGGATTTTTAGTCGATTTCTCGCATGATGACTAAAACAACTATGTCGTCATATTGCTGCAAAATATACAATGTCTAGTGTCAGTATATATAGTGTACATGTAATGTATACAGTGTATAGTGACTAACGGGATGTGGGAATTTTCGTTGGTAATAATTTAATTATCTTTTGAAGAGGAACATTTTAACTCTTTTTAATTGGGGGTTTGGTAGAGGTATTATTGTTCTGGCCAGCCGGCCTGGCATAGTGGTTAGAGCGCGGGCTTTCGATCTCGGAGGCCCGGGTTCAAATCCCGCCAATCACCAATGGCATTTTCGCTATGTGATAATGCCGTGACCCACTAGGCCTAGCCTGAAGTAATGTGTAAAACGGTTCCGGGCTAGGTCTAGCGTCCTGGGATGTGAAGGGAGGACAATTAATTAAAAAAAAAAAAAAAAAAAAAAAAATTAGTGGACTAGTGCGGGTGCTGTATTCAGAATTAGCATTGTAGGCAAACATTATGACAATAAGTTTAGCATAAACATTATGATCATATATTTAGCATAACTAAAGACGCATGTACAAGCTAAAGCAATCTGTAGTAAACCCCTTTCACTGTCTTCGTCGGGGTAAATTTACATTGCATAAAATAAAATAAAAATTTAACTTATGTTGAATATTTATTACAAGCACAAGCTTAGAACAGGTATATATTTAATATATACATACTTCTTAGGATATTTCTATTTACACAGGAATCGAGAAAGTAATAGGTTATGGGCAAAATCAATCATAGAAATAGCGCACAATGGAAGAACTATGGCCGGCAGGAGTAGACTAGGTCACGATGTTTGTTTTAAAATATTTTTAGAATTAATATAATTTTAGACAATTTCAAATTATATTATACCTTTAGCTTTCACATATGACATCAGTTGGTAAAACTTTGATTGGGGTCGCAAAAATGACCGCTCTGTGGCATTTTTTGGTTTAGGTTCAGATAGTCATCTCGATGAACCCAGTTTTGATAATTCATATTTCATAGTTGATTTAACATTTCAATTTCTTTAATTTCCAAAAATTGATATGAGCTACGTGATTAGCCTTCCTTAACGTTACTGCCCTAATATTCATTTTCATGGGTGTGTTATTAAAGATACGTACTAATCAGCTTTAATTTGTAAGCTTTACATATTCATTGTTATCTTAACTACCTTTACAAAATAATCACCGTAAGCACTTCTTCGAATGCAATATTTTACAAGCTTTAGAGGATATTCTCTCTAAAACTCTTACACACTTATCGACCTGAACAGTGTTTTCCGTCGTGGCGGTGTAACACTGGGGAGTGTACCTCGTGTTGCTCGCTGTGGCGGCGGAGTATCACTACTGTCAACACGTGTCGCAGGTTCACTGAGTGTCTGCGACACTTGTTCGCGCGCCGTTGTCAGCCTCCGACGGAGTCTCATCAATTCCGAAGCTCTTAAAAATTTCCTCTCCTCCTCAAGTTTAATCTCTTCCGCCAGACTGCAAATGACAGTGAGGAAATAAAACATGCACGTAAATACAGCGGAGGTGAAAATCAGTTTGACAACACTTCCCGCATGTTCCAGCCACACGAGCGCCTGCACGACGATGCAGAGTTGCGGCGCGAACATGCCGACCGAGGCGACCGTCAGCCAGGCCACCTGTCTGTCGCGCGTGCCGGCGATGATCAGAACTGCGAACACCAGCAGGAACGAGCCGGCCACCCCGTCAATCATGTTGGACAGCTGGCGGTCTGGGACGTAACGGATCTCCAACAGCCCGAAGAACAGCAGGAGGGACTCGAAGATAATGACGTAGCCGATAACGTAGCCTCCGATCCTCAAGCTGAACCGCAAACAGAAATGTTTTTGTCTGGGAATGCACTTGAATATGATTGGAAAACATTTCATTTATTCGACTCGACGTCAAGAACATAGCAGATTGGGGATTTTGATTTTGTTTTTTATTTATGCTCGTTTGTCATTGCTAATGTTGATAAACACCAGCTGGGAGACTTGCAAGACTGTTCGCTCAGAGGTGGCTATAAAATGTGAAGTGTGACGAATTGAAGGTCTAAATGCAGTGCGGTGGGAAAATCTTTTAATCTTTTATATATTAATTAAAATATTATATACAGTGTGTAAAAAAGTCCATCCCCCCTCTTTAATTTTTTGGTTTGTTAAGACAAACAATTAACCTTTGGGGAATGATACTAACTTAACCCAAATTATTTTTTGACGTTACCAAAAATTTTGAGTGTCCCCCAAAATGGGGGATTTTGGGGGCAACTCAAAATTTTCAAATGCAAACCCCTTTTGAGTGACCCCTAATCTTAAAGAGCTTTAAAAAACTAGACGAATGGTGAAAATTGGAGGTCTCTAACGTGTTTCTGTCCAAATTGACAGCTTGTCAAAATTTTGAATACAACACATCCTTGAAACCTGGCGTCTAGGGCATTTGGAGTTTTAATACACCTGTGGTGACATAAAAATGAAACGACCCTGGGAAAAATGCTATTAAATAAAAAAGTGGTCTCTTTTGGTGATATTTAAAATTTTGAGTGTCCCCCAAAAATGGGGGATTTTGGGGGCAACTCAACATTTTCGGTAACGTCAAAAAATAATTTGGGTTGAGTTAGTATCATTCCCCAAAGGTTAATTGTTTGTCTTAACAAACAAAAAAATTAAAGAGGGGGGACGGACTTTTTTTACACACTGTATAGTACATAGTATGTGGTGTCGTAGGGAGGCTAACAGAAAAAAAATAAATAAACACTACTGATTAATTTTTATTTTGGATTCAGTTTAATAAGTATTCTATAAGTGAGCATTCATTCTTGTGTCCTTGTTTGCTTGCTTAATTAATTGCGAGGTTCTAAAAAACGACTCCAAGGATTTTATCCATACTAGAAATATCTTATTTTTCACTCAAAAACTGGTTATGTACAGGTCACATTCCAGATAAAAATTTAATTATAAAAAAGTCAAATTCAAAATTGTAAAATTTGAACATGAGGTAACATGTAGGTAACAACTAAATATAACAATATTTGCAACGAGATAACAATAAAAAGTGTAAACAATTAAAAGTTGTCCAATCATTTGTTTTAGTATCTGGCGGACGTAGCCCTGCTATAGGTATTTTATAGTTACTAATTCGCCAAATAACTATACAAATAATTGATATTATTTTTCAAATACATATTCTTTTTTTACTCCAAGCAATCTTCATCACTTCATCCCACACGCGGTATTTTCCTACATGCATGGCTGAAGTCTGCAAACAGCTGTTATGATTACTTTATTAGTTTACTCTTTTTTTGTTGATTTCGTTGCTATCGTGGCAACTCATAGGGCCAATGTTAAAATTTTTTCAACTTTAAAATTCATTTTATTACGCTATTAGATTTTCTCTGGCCAAGTAATCTGCATTGAACACGTTTTTAAGTCATAAATGATTTATTTCCAGACTTTGAAGGAAATCCTCGTTTTTAATAATTGTGCAAGCAAGCATGCGCGATAACATTGCTCATATAAGAGTATAGGATAACAGCAAAACATGTGAAAATTACGTATACAGTAATACTGAAGAAAAAAGAATTACCGAGCAAGGCTCAGTCCACCAGGTTATGGCAGTTAAAAAACCAATTATGGTTATGGTTGGGGGAAAGTGAAAAATTTCAGCTTCTGTTTATTTAGGGAACACAATCAACAATGACGTCAACGATGCGAAAATAACAGTGGATGCGAGTGATTTGACAGGGATAATCCCTTGTGTAGGCGCGTTAGACGGTTATCCTCCCAGAGAATGGAGAACGTCGATGAGCCTTTTCAAGTGGTTTTGACGTGATTGGGAAAATTAAGAAATTCTGTGTTGCGATAGTAAAAGTTTGTGAATAAATATTTTGCTATAGTCTAATATCTTTGCCTGTCAATTGTTCTTATAAACTGCAACAGAGAGCGGCTAAACTTTATAATCATTCGTCTCAACCGTTAAAATCGATGTTTAAATTTTTTACGATTAATTTACCAAATTCTTTAATGGACATAAGTTTTATTCTTGTTAATAACGTACAATTTATTGTAAATAAACAATGTAGGTTTCTATCTTTAAAACGTCGATTCCAGTAATCATCAATATCCTATTAGAAGTAGAGAAACCTTTTAGCTATTAAGACAATGGATGAATTGACAACCCTGTAGTAAATTCAAGGAATGGAAAAATTTGGTTTGCTAACTGATTTAGTTTCATATTAGAAATTACGATGGATCTAGGAGTGAAAAGTGACAGTAGTGATGGATAGTAATGTAACCAACGTGGATGCGTGGATGTAAAACGTCAAAATCACTGAGAAAAGGTACATGGTTCGAACATTCCAAAATGTCATTGGAAGCTAACTGATATGTGCATGGACTCAATTGGAGGTAGCACGAATACTGCAGTAAAGCATGACGCTGACGACACCTCAATGAATCAAATGCAAGGTGGCGAACTATGTGAAATTAGTTTTAAGTACGTCATGTTATAATAATAATAATTTATAATAATAATAATTCTTTATTCATCCAAAAGTTTACAATATTTTTACAAACTTCTGACAGTGCACTATTACATACACAGATTTTACAAACACATATTTCTTTATAAATAAAACCCAAGACAATGCATAAAAAAGACTAAGACCATTACACAGATTTCATTTCTGACAACAATGCTCAAAGCTTTGGTTTCACTTCCAACATGCACACTATGTAATCAAACATTTACTCAATGAACATAAATAATATAAAATAATAAAAAATAAAAACAATTTTGGTGATTCACCACCCTCTAAGGCAATGCCTGTGTAAAGGGTGGGCTCTATTTAATTATATTGACTGAAAAAGGAACCTCAAGCCATAAATGCATAGAAAATAAAACCTATAGAATTTTTCTTACAGTTTTTGCGTCAGTCATAATGGTTTTCATTCATGATTTCCATAATGGTTAAAAATCGAATACATTAGGACAACAAACTTAAAAACATCATAAAACATATGTTTTTTTAACTATTACCATACATTACACCTAATTTTGGGACTTATTTTAACTGGGTATATGTAGTAAAACATCAAGTGAGTCTAAGCTAAATAACCAATACTTCAATTTTTTTGAAAATTGCTTTTTATTGAAGCAGTTTTTTTATAGATATGGGCAACTTTCTGAACATGCGCGGTGCCGTGAAATCAAAAGTCTTTTGGAAGGCAGTTGTTACTTAAAAGTATGGTTGAGTAATGAGTAAGTATGAGTTGATAACGTTAGAATATACCTTACTAAGTTTTATTCACATAATGTGAAAGATAGGTTTCATCACGTTAGTTAAAATTGTTGTTTGGTTATGAACTAGTGATTAATGATGTCTCCATTACGATATCGAAACGTTAACATGATTAAAATAATCGAGATAGTAAATATCGAAAACATCGATTTTAACAATGGAGACGGATTCTGAAGTTTCGCCCAGAGAGCTCTGAAACCATTATAATTAATTGTACTTTTCATATAAGAAATATGTGATTCATAAACTGTATGGTTAATTTTAAACAAACCAGAAAAATCAATTATTCAACGTGATTTGTAGGCAACCAGCTGATTTTTTTCAGAGGCAGTTATTAGACTACATATAATGTAAGGCGACACTGTAGTGTCGCCTTGTATACTGCTAGCTGTACAAGAATTTCTTTTCCACAATAACAATAAAGAGGTAGAGAAAGTTGTGTGAAATTGATATACGGATCACTATGAAACCACGACTAGATACGATAAAATTTGAAATTTGCGAATAGATCGACGAATCGGTAGCGCACCATACTGCGGAGGTTCGGCAGCGACGTCGTGGGTTCGATCCTTGCGCTAACATTAACCTTTGGCAGTCCTGATCATTATTGTACTGAGACGGCTTACTCCTTGCTTTGCTTGTACACGCTAATATCAATAGTCCATGTGGACGGGGCAATCAGGCCTACTGGGTTAAAAAGTGGCCTCCAATCTCTTAAACTACCTTTTCACCCTGCGGAAAATTTAGACTTTGCAAAAATAGTTCATGAGCGTGAAGATTAATAATTCTCAGAATCGACGCAGACGTGTAAAATTAAGACGTCAGCAAGTCCTTTTGTGAAAACTGATAACGTTTGACTCTCTGGTAAAGTGATCGGAAATTTTAATTTCCGTTTTTTTCACCGAGCAGAAACGCTGATAAATCCTATTTGTTTCAACAATGGAAAGATTGGTTTTCGATAGGTTTTCTTAAGTGTCAAAACTATCTTGTATTTGAATATGTCACCATTTTTAATCTATTTATTGACAAAGATTTTTTCCAAACTTTTTACTGTCCTGAGAGTTCACAGTATTACTATTCAAAATTCAAGTGATTCAAATAAAGGATGATTAACGTTCATTTTTATGTTAATTTTATCACATATACTTAAAGCAACTGATTAATTAAGCCACAACGATTAGTTTTTGTTCAAGAAAAGTGGCCAAGTAAAACTGTCTCGTATACTAGGCACGCACTAAATGAAATGCCCTTTGATGTAATGTATTTACCAAATTGTTGTTAATTGTTCACACAATATTAACATATATCCATAACAGTATTTTATATTTTCTCATTTTAGAGCACGCTGTGCATGGCAGCGAAGCCAATATTTGACTTCACAGAGAACAGCAGCAGCAACTCGAGTTGTCAGGAAACAAAGCTAACAAGACAATATATCTCAAGTCAGAACTACAGCCCCGATCTCAAGTGCTGTCTACGTCATACCTGTTCTCCTCTGGATGAGCTGATCAATGTTCCCATTCAAGTGACTTTTATCCCTTAAGGATGTTTTTTATCAGAATTTTTTTCTATTTCATTTGAGGTTGTCTTTCTACCTCAGGATTACATTAAATGGGAAAGGGCATTTAATGGCAATACGAAACAGCTGGCTGAGAAGAAATGTGTCCTGGTGCAGACAAATGGGCGGATTTCTGGGGGTGCCAGGGGGTGCCTGGCACCCCCTGATATTTGGTGTATTTGTTGGCAGTGAAGAGGAAAAATGTTTTCAACCTAACTTTGATTGAGGTATTTGCATAGATTACGATTGATTGTTGCTAAATAAAATAAGTTCCTACTTGGAAAAGGCCTTAAACGGGACATTTAAATGAGTTTGATGTTTGAATTTGAGCATTCAGTATTTCAAACGTTAGGTGAGCTGGCACCCCCAAATATATGACCTAAATCCGCCCATTTAGCAGATAGTATAACCTCTTAAATATGGTAGAAAGCGCTGTCTGCCAATAAAAGTAATAGTTTATACAAGGAGCTAAAGTGGTACGTTTTAGTGCGCAATCGTGTTGTACAAGCGAGAAAAAGTTTAGCTGGCAAAACGATTAAACACAAAAACACCTTTCTTCCGTGTCATGAACAACGTTTTTATCACTCTGAGGAAGTAAGCTTTTAATCGTTGAAATTCTTAACATAAATTGGTTCTTTAGTGTTAATTGGCACAACGTTATTTCCGAGTTTAATTTTCTGTTGTTTACGATGAAAACTTTAAATTTCGCGAACCATGCTTTCAGCATATACAAATGAATGAAACAATAACGAGAAAAGCGCACTGAAAAAAATCACAGCAGATTTTCTAGTACTTGTACTTTTAGTACTTTTTGTGTTTTGTGTTATTTAATATACGGTACTAGTACTAACAAGTTTTATTTTGATTTACAACAAATATAGTCTAAGTATAGAAGCTTTAGAACCTGGTGTTAAAACAAGTAGAGCCTAAGTAAGAAGCTTTAGAACCTGGTATTAAAACAAGTATAGCCTAAGTATAGAAGCTATAGAACACTGGCGTTGAAGTGACTGGATTGAACCCCAGTGTCTTGAAGCCAGACACGTCCCGATTCCAATGGTTGAATAGATGATTGACGAATCCATTGGCGAAACCCATTTCCAGATGAAATGATTTACAAACGAATCACTAGATGATGAGAATTAATGGACCGCGGAGTAACAGAGGGATTGGAAACGTCAGCGACTCCTTTGACGGTAATTGATGGAGTTGTGACATCTGAACAGGCTGGCGATATTTTGAGTTGACTGAGTCTCTTTGGAATACATTCATTTGGAACCGAAGTTCGGTTGATAATTATTTTAAATTCATAGAAAATCGAACAAACACTGCGACCACTAATAGAGCGCCGAAATATAGTCAAAGTTAACTAAGTTTTGAACGGATGGTGATTTCGGGTTGGCATCAGGGGACCCGAAAGGAAAAGTAATCGTGGTCTTACGTCCACCATGCCAATAGTCACCTTTCAGTATGGAATGAGGAAGATGTATGCGTTTTCTACAATATTGGTCTGCATTATTTGCTTAAGCTTAAATCTAAAAATATAATTTTCTTTGTGTCTGGAAAGTGCCAGTTATGTCCTGAAAGGATCTAAACTCAGTACGTTGTCCATTGAGGAGTGGGTAAATTCGTATGCTTAAGGTTTTAAAATAACGATGTATTACATGGTAAAACGATAAATGCAGCTTCAAGTAATAATATTGCTTGCGAAAGAACATCACATTTTTAAATTCTGAAATTTGGGTAATACTGTTCTTGGTCAATATTGATTTGTGTTTGATTTAAAGTTTCAAATGATTGATGTGCGTTTGTCAAACTTTAATGAGAATCCAACTTCGATAACCCAGCTATGACAGATAAATGGTGTTTGAAACTTTAGCTGTGTTTAGATCAATAAAGGGTTCAGCAATGAGCGGGAAAGGGAAGAAGAGTAATAAAGCGAGGGGAAGAATATGAAGAGTTATTTAAACATCCTTCAATAAAGTGAAATGAGTACTTGGTAGAGCAATTTTGAAGATGTTATTCACTTTATGTTTTTCGGTCAACATTGTTTAATTTCTTAATAAAAGATTTTACTTAATAAAATAAAGGTTGTCTATATGGAGGCAGCTTGATTCGGCAGAACTTTCGTTTCATCAGATATAGTTACAGCTACGTACTAACATCTTGATTATTGCTTAGACTTAGGGAAGGCAATTAATGGCGCTTTGTTGAATGATTGGCATTAAGTATTCTTGGAACTAGAGAAATTTAAATTTTAAAAGACATTTTATTTCATGAAATTATTTTATAAAATTCTCCAAAGTTAATTATTAAGTCAAAACATTAAAGATTAAATATTTTACAACAGTTTGTTTATTTTGTAATAAATTTCCCGTAGGAATAATCGTCGATATAGTTTCTTAAAACTAATTTATTTTACTTTAATTGTATTCAGACACGTCATTACTGGTCTTAAATATTTTCCTGCCAGAATCGTCGATTAAGTACCGTCCATTTCCTGCCGATCATGACCGGTTAACCTGATGTTTTGATGAAAATTCTCCTATTAAAAAGATGTGACGTCCGCCGAGAGTTGTCCGATTAAACCGATGTCCGGTTAAAAGGTGCCCGGATAAGAGGGAGTCCACTAAATAATTTACAAAAAATCCCTTATTTAAAACGATCTTATTAATTTAATATTTTAACACTATTGTTTTAAGTGTACATTAAATTATTTGTTTTTGTAATGATTCTTTAGCTGTTCAATTCAAGGAGATCAAGTATCCCATTTTACATCAATTAATTAATACTTTTTACCTATATTACCTTTATTTAACTTTGTTTTAATATTATGATCCCTAGATAGAAAATATCGTAGACTGGAGACCACTCGGTTTACATGAAATAGTCCAGTTGCATTATGTATACTGCTGTGACAGCGAAACTCAATTATTGTAAATTAAAAAAATTATACAATACTACTAAATAACATTAAAGAATGGATTAAAGGAGACTTCGGGATACTTTCGCCTTGGCAGTTGATGTAATAAACAACGTAAACACAGTGAAGTAATTTGTATTCATATCTCGGCCTGCCCCCGACGTTATTGATGTTGGCGTTTACATTACCACCTGGGCCTAAGCTGCTCTCTAAAGTAAGAAAAATACAACTTATTTTTTGTTATATTTGAAACCAAACATCAACTATGCTTCATAATTACTTCACTATGCTTCATAATTACGTGATTAGGTCTTTATTCATGAATGATAATGATGCTAATGGATAATTGAAAATTGATTCATTCTGTAATAATAACCATATTTATACTGTAGTTTTTATAGGCTCTAAGCCTTATAATACTGCAGAGTGGTCGTAAAATGAAAACCAATCTGCAAGTTGTTTTTCCGGGTTCCCTTCCAATGCAGACAGTTGTGTTCATGAAATACAGTGTAGAAGAATAATAATCAAACGCAATTTGTCACTGACGATGACAATCACTAGAAAATATCGATAAAACTGACCATCCGCATTAATTTTCTAACTATTAATTTAAATTCACATTCATCGTCTTAGAAGATATTAGGTGAAATCGGTTGTTAATGGTAACAGTCAGGCACCTTACTTTCATAAATTACATAAAACTCACGCTGTTTGAACGTTTTGAACTGGAAGTATGTTGGGAAGAATTTTAAATACTTCTTTTCCAGGTTGGGCCCAATGACGTGGCTTAGACCGCCCGAAAGACTAATGTTAAATTTAGCACTAGCCTTACGGGTGGCCGGAGCCAAGCCATTTGACTTGGACCATACTAAATAGAATTATCTTCCGTTGAACTATTAACAAATTATTTATGAACTAAAAACTACCGGATTACTTTTTGTTTAAACTAATCCCGATATATAAAAACCATGGGTGCAATACTAATACTAGTCTCAAACAGCACCGGGAACCTGGGGTTTATTTGGCCCTTAGCGAGTAACTTTGGCCACCCGTTGCAAAAAGATAACTATTTTTTACAAGAAAAGAATCACAGAATATTTTATTTTATTTTTTGGCCTATATGTTGATATCTTCCTTGATTACCAACCGATTGTTATAAAACTCAATATTTATTTGTGAAATGAGTAAATTTGTTTTATTTTATTGAAGGATTTTTTTCTGTAACTAGCTTTTTAATAACATTCATAGTGGTCTTACGTTAGCTCCTAATACATAGTAACAATATTGTTCCACTCATTAATGCTTTTGATTTTTAGTTACTTCTGGAAATAACCTAACCAAAAATTTTGTGTTTTGAGGATTGGACTGGTGTGTTTTAATAAAATATTTCTAGAATTAAATTATTTTGACAAATGTAAGTAGTAACACAATAACTTGATATCTGGCTCATTAAGAAACATAATTAAGTATATGAAAATTATTTTCCTTCTGAAACATGAGTTAGCTTTTCTCAAAAAGTGGCCCAAGTAACTCCGGTTTACGGAAGCATATTTACCAATAAGATGAAGCTAAAAGCTCCTCTCAAGAGGATATTAAGTCTATTTTAGGCAAAACATAAGCCATTTGAATGCTTATTTCTGATGAAAGACTTGTTTGCATTAAGCCTCTTAGGTTTATAACGAAGTCAACTATTTGTAACGAAACGGGAACATTGTCGGAATAATATATTTATGCAGTAACTGAATTATAGATTTATTCAACTAAACATACATTTTTTTACAATTTCTCAATAAGCACATATTTGTTTTATTTTTTTTTACGAAATTTGGACGTGCTGTGGAAGTTCTAAGAATACCTTATGCACGCAAACAATTCCTGTAGCAAACAACATATTTTTATTACAGCTTTTTCGCATAGCTCCTACTTTTCACTAAACAAATGTGGGTTTCGTAGATTCTCAGAAGTACAAGGACGATCAAGGATACATCTAAGTAAGTAATCAATTAAAATCGAAGGTCTCAATCAAGTACGTGGGGTTGCTATGGGGACCGCCAGCCAGGCGTCGCGACGCCGGCACCCAAGGCTACTGCAGCACCCACCGACGAGATAAAGCGGAAAAATATTCTGTCATACCCCAAAAAAATAACTTCGGGATAATATGTCGCAACCATTACCCATCATCTTACTTTTTTAATGTATAGTTCGTCTCATGATTTAAGAGTAGCTTTTTGATCCTAGTGACGAAATCTATTGGTACTATGAACAAAAAATATAATCATATTTAGGGGAGGTATATCAGACAACTTAGTCATTCTTCTCTAAAATGTTTACTGTGTTACATTTAATTTACTTTTATGTCGTAGTTTGATTTCTTTAGCACCGAAACAAAGATAAAGTAACAAAGGACAATAATGAGATGTAATGTTCAATTAACTGCGACACTATTCCCAAGGGCAACAACAACTTCCTTTGTGAGCCGATTGAATAATGCATGGATTATAAATTAGCCTCTCTTTCACTGTTTTTCCCTCGGATACAGCCTCAGTGTGCAAGGTCAATGATACAAAAATTGATGATGAAATATTATCTTACTGCTTCCAAGCTGATTACATTTATATTTGTTTGTTAGGAGTATATAACAAGAACTGTTAAAAAGTTACCACAGAACAGCTAGTTCCCTACAATAATTAGCCTTTTTCCTAAAGCTCCTGATTTCCTTCTTTCGAAAACCATATTACATAACCATATTGGGGGAATATGGGGTAAACATGGTAAAATGAAACAACAAAACATTATTTTGCTGTCCTAAAGTTTCTGCTCGTATTAAAGAGTTGATACTAACCATCAGCAGTTAATTATTATTGTAGAATATGTGGTAGATACAGAACGTAGAATACAGATAAAGTAACCTTGATATTGTAAAAACAACTATAGCAGTAATTTTAATACTTCTTTCATTTTCCATTTATTTTGATTTAAAACTACATTATTACTGTTCTTGTAGAACATGAATTTTCTAACTCTTCAGCATCGTATTAAACAGGCTTATTTAATAATGAGCTAAAAAAGTTGCATTATTTCAAAAATGTAAACGAAATTAAAAATTGTTAGTCAAAACACACAGGAGATGAAGATAAGTACAAAAATTGTCTGTAATGGAACTCAGTTGTCACGGCTCGGAGTTTAATTTGTTGTTTGCCGTCAGAATGTCTGACAACACAATCATTCCCCTAAGATGCCTTTACATTTCCCCGAGGACATTCTTACATTGTAACATTTACTACAAGGAGGATAAACCAAATAAATCTCGTTTTACATTTATTTGACAGTTTCTTCTTTAAGGAAATAACAACATGTAATTTTTCCCCTTTTTGTTGGTGTGGATTTAACTAATATGCAATAGTGTGCAACTTACTTGGTTCTGTCGTTAAAGTTTTTATAGAAAATTCTTCATAGGCATAAGCGCCTACTTAGTGTTAAATCAATCTCTGCGTTTATGTGCTTGTTGTCCTACCTGAAATAAGAGAAAACTGAAACAGAATTATTTATATTTAAAATAATGACCAAGATTTAATAATTCACTGCCATTTGAAGAAATATTCACAAAACTGACTGAGAGGTAAAATTGCCCTCCAGTATCCAGATGTATACAACGACACCGACACCTTTAAAGCAGATAAAAAATGAACTAAAATTCTGTCAATTAGTTATCCATTATTGAGGTTTCAAGTCAAACGTAAAAGATTAATTTTAAAATCATGCCCTGATAAAATCATGCCTGTTCAGCCAACCAAATTTTATTCCAGTGACACAATGAGTTTGTCTAGAAAACTAAAACAAATCAACGACCTTCTTATTGAAAGTTGTTTGACTATGCGAAACCCCATAAATAATCAAAATGAAACTAGAGCTTTTTTTATCATGTTTTAAATCACGCAGTGACGCGGGCTTGCTAGTGTCTAACCAATAATCTGTACTAGAGATCGCCAGTGGTCGAAAATTCGACCAATTTTCAAAGTGACAAATAGGGATAGCTAATTTTATAAATAATCCCCGCATACACCAATGCGTTTCTAAATACATTTCATATAGTACATAATTTCCACGTATTTTGTTATGTGTAAAATATGTACTATATTAGTACATATTTTCCACGTAAACACATAATATAGCCAAAATGGGGGCCAAAAACAAAAGAGAAAGACTCAATCCTTGACTAATTATTTTACTTCATTTCTGGCTCATTGCATGGTTTTTAGTAATTAGTATTTTATTAAGATAATGACTATTTTATTAAGATTTCATGTTTATTTTTTTAAAATAATTATTGAATCAGAGGAAAGTAAAACTTCAGTCATCAAATCAGTTTGCCCTGTACACCCCTTACCACAGTTCTCTCCCTCCCTCCATTTAATTCCTCACTCTCTACTTCCCTTTCTTCCGACCTTCTTTCCACTTTTCCCTCCTTTTCTCCTTCATTCTCTTCTTACCATCCCTCCTCCCTTCTTTCCTACCACTGGGAAATTTTTCCCTCATTCCCTCTCTTCCTATTATTATCACTAAAATGTGATATATATTTTACCCATTATCCACCAATAAAAACAAAATTTGAATATAATGTGTCCATTTGTACTCTGGTTACCAAGTCCAGTGACAGAATTTTCGGGCCCCTATGCAATTGAGAGACCCCCTTTTTCTTATTCATCTCGATTCTGGGCCCCACTTTTACTAATCTCGCGTGGATCCGGGTCCCTGTGCATTTGCCCCCCCCTCGCCGGCCCTGCCGGTTGCATGTCAGTTAGTACATTGGATGGTAGAAACTTAATGTACTTTTTTCTCTCCTTTTTGTCAGCAAATTTTTATCTCTTAATCTTATTTAAGCAAGTAAACTTGATTTTTTCCATATATATGTAAAATGGAACACATTTGAGTATGATATCCCTAATCTTCTCTAAGTAGACCTGATTTCAATCAAATTCTATATTTTCACTCCATGCCCCAATAAACTGTGACACAATTCTACATCAGATCTTTACTCTACGAAAAATAGCATGTGATAACAGGTACATATGATGCTCATTTTGTATACATTTGGTTGTTATAATATCACCAAAACAACAACTCATAAGGCTAATGTTAATTTTTCTGAAATTTTAAATTCAATTTTCTACATTTCTAAAAGATTAATATGAATTTAAATGGGATTCTGCACATCTACAGGAAAATACAATTCTATCGGTGTGCTTAGATTTTTGCTACGTTGCACATAGGCTGAGAAAAAGGAGTACAAAACCTTATGGAAAAAATGCTTGTCTATTAATATAAAGATTATTTTTATTTCTGACGTTGGTTCGCATCACCTCATTAGGTGTCAAATTAAAGCTTCTCCTTTCAAGATATTCCTTTGCAGGTTTGGAAAATATCCTATTAAATGTCTCAATGAAGGAGGCTTTTAAAATTTCAGCGAATGTGCTTCTATGTGTTGTAAAACCTGTGAACTTTCTAATATGGTTTTAAGAGAGTGAGAATTCTAAAATTCCGTTTTGATTATTTTTAGATTTCTATATTACCACAGGATAACATTCCGTTAAAATTTATTGTAACCTTTATACGATCAAAATTAAAGGAGATTCCACCCACTTCTAAGATGATTCATTCATGAATTAATTAATTACGGTTTTATTCAAAAGGTAATTATAGCCGAACTTCAGCTTTTTTCCTGAAGATGAATGGCTCGACATTCTCTCGTTAATTAAAGAGACAAATCATCGCCAGAGGCAGAGACGAGGTAAGTGGTGATAAGCCCTTGTTTGGTTAAGACTAACTGGATTATAGAATCCGTCAAAGTATACCTAAATTTCTTTAATTATTTAATTTTAACCCTTCGAGATATTTATCCTTTGATAATGCGTTAGGAGACAGAGTATTCTTTTTTTGAAAAATATTAACTTAAGTAAGGATTGCAACAGCGAACACAGCGCTGTTTATAAACAAGTCCCGATAGGGGCTGATAATAACAATAAGAAGTGCTGCCGTCTTGGAAACGTAATTTTGTTAGTCCCAGGGATATTAATGACTGTTTTATAGTAAATACGTTGGTGTTTCCTTAAACACCACCCTCAGAACATCCACCATTAGCTCTTGCTAATGTTCTCCACAAAGTTTATTAATGAAAAGGGGTTAGAGATCGGATTACAAGGGGTTAGAGACCGGGCTACTTGGATTACAAGGAGTAATCCCAGTCTTGTGGATTGGAGTTGGGTGTCTAACGACAGTTTAAAAAACTCATTGCACAATCTTTTATGACTGCTTTTGAATATCACCCTAGACATTCTGCAGGATAATGTAATATTAAACAAAAGAAAGATTTGCTCTTTCAAAGTTGCTCGAATGAAAATATGAACAGTAAAAATCCTAATTTTATACCCTTGATATATTACAAATACCCTCGTTGCAGCAGAATTGTTTACTGAGCGAATTTCAACTGCTTGAACAAACAGATGAAGCCTCACATGAAGTCAAAGCAACGTAGTATGTAAAAATATTCTCCAAAAGAATAACATGGGGAGATACAGGGTTGATGCCACAGAAATATAAAATTAAGCTATACTAGCAGCCCGCGTCAGTTCGTGACTTAAAAACAACTTAGTAAAAAAGGCTATAGTTTTATGTTAATTATGTATGAATTTATTTGCAGCATAAAATACCTTTCAATGAGGAAGTGTATGAACTTTAGTGATTATTTTTAATTTTCTAGACTAACTCTTTTTGTCATACCATTGGAATAAAATTGCCTGCAGGAACCATTTCAAATATTGATCATCTGTTTTTTTATAAACAAATGTGAATTGGAAAAAGTTCACAGGTTCAATCACAGATAGTGGCACTTTCGCTGAAATTGCAAAAGCCTCCTGTGTGAAGGCTTTTCATAGGATATTTTTCAAACCCGAAAAGGAACATCTAATCTAGAGAGTATTAGCTTTAATTTGATACCAAATATGTGTAGAAAAATTAATTTCTAGTGGTCGATTTGGTCTGTACAAAATCCCAGAAATTCTTTTAATAATATAGATTCCGTTATTTTGAAAAATAAGCAAGTTATAGAATTTTATTTTCATCCCATAAGATTATCATTGAGGAGGTCAGTACGTAGGCTTGCCGACTCAAGAATCTAAACGTTCAGGAATTTAGGCCGTAAAGATCTCATTATTACATGATGCCTAAAACACGATACCAAGGACGTTAAAATTTGTTCAGAAAAAAGCAAAACATATAGGTAAAAGTTATTTTTATTTCCCAAAAAGGTTACAAGGGGAATGAGTATGCAGGTTTTCTGCTGGAGGTCTTGGTTTGAAGAAATTGTCTAAGTAATTTTATTGATATTGTATATTATTTTAAAAGATTCGGCGAAAGGAATGATTTGGTGGAAACGGAATACAATAATTTCAATCAGTTTCAAAATAGCGGCTATGTTTGAGATTTTTATGAATTCACAGAAAATGTTTTATCTTGTAAACCACTCAAGGTTCTCATTGTTCTAAATATTATAATCCTTGCGTCTTTTTAATAAAAAGTCATACGTAATTTTGCTAAAGTTCTTCCGAATAAAACATTTCCAAAAAGTTGGAAAAACGTTTCAAGAAATTACATGTAATTTAACATTTTAAAGCTAAGATTACAGGGATTGCGAACTAATAGTAAAAAATATTTTAGGTAAATTTGGAAAAATTACAAAAATGGTTGCATTTTGAAAGGAATTTAGATTATTGAGCTCTGTTTCCACCAAAATGCTTCTTTCAAAAGACATAAAATATTATATACATTTTAAAATTATATATAGGTCAGTGTGCCATAGGTTTACAAAGATTCAAACCCAAAACCTCCAATTAATTATGGACCACTCTGTATTCCTTCTTCCCGGGGACTTTTCAGGGGGTTTGACGAACAACTGTGCCTATTTTCATTCATCTGGGTTTTTGGGTAGAGTTATTTATTTGACTGGGTTTAATTTTTTCTGGAAATAAGAAAAACGTGCTTATTGATAAATTGAAAATAATTATAGGTTTAATTTAATTAATAAAGAATTCGGTTGCCGTATGAATATATCATTCTTATGGTATTCTCGTTTCGTTATAAACATTTATTTGGTCCATTGCAATGTAAACCTAAGAGGCTAAATGCGAATCAAGTCCCTCATCAGCAATAAGCACACAAGGCTTATGTATTGTTTGTTTTCTCTTACGAGGAGCTTTTAGGTTAATACCCAAATATTAAAATCGCCTTTAGTTATTTTTGCAAGAAAGAACTAATATTAGTTTTGCATCACTAATATTAGTTTTAAACAAATGCAAATTACAATGAGATTGTACACATCTACAGGAAAAACCCTTCTAATGCGTGCTTAGATTTTCCTACGATGTACATTAGCTGAGAAAAGGCATCACAAAACTACTTGCGAATTGTCAGAGCACCTGGTGTACCGAGTATTGCTAATTGAAATGTCATACTCAATGAAATCATTGACTTTGAATATGAAATCTTCAAAATGTATGTTCTCTTTAAAGGTAGCTGAGCTTAACAAACATTTATTTCGTTGCCAACATGGCAACCCAATATCCAAACAGAACTTGTGTTGAATTTTCTCGACTTAAGAATTCTTTTATAACTTTATTTGATTTTTTAGGCCAAGTAATTGCAGAGAACACTTTTTTGAGCCAGGAATTGTTTATTTGTAGACTTTGAAGGAACAACTCGGAACCGTTTTTGAGGTGATTGTGAAATCAATCAATAAATCATTCAATCAAGCAGTCGATCAAGGAAATATTGCTCGTATATATGGTTATTGATAAAGGAATACAGTATTTTTTCATAAGTTTAACCCGGGTTTAAAGTAGTGTTAGCATTCATTACAAAAGGGACATTTTCCAGTACCTTTATATAAGGCAGTAATCCCATTAAGCCTTACAGCCCTGAGCCCGACCAAAATTGCTTCTACAATCTCAACCCCATCTACTGCTACTGAAGAAATTAATACAACAGAGAAATACAACATTTTAGTAAATCCAACGTTGGTACGTGCCTGCACTGTAAGTGAACATATTTAAAATTCTTTAACTATTGAAATAAAATTAAGAACTACATGTCTAGTTTGATTGTTATTCTGTATTACTAATCGAACTGTAAATTATCCAACTGAATTGGGTATGAAATTCTAACATCTTAGGCAGTGATCAAAAATGAAATGTGTTTCTTTGGACATCTCATTTATTTCAGCTAGAGCATTTTTTGACTTGTTTTGGTGGCTGACGACATCGTCACACATGTTTTTCACCGTAAGCTCACCGATCAGACAACAAAATAAAATATAATTCCAATTATTATCCATGATTATAAATCGAATCACAATTAACAAGAAATATACTAATGAATCCTATACTCTTATATGAGCAATGTTATCCTATTAGTTTGCTTGTTTGCACAATTATCTCGAAAGCGGCTCCGAGGATTTCCTTCAAAGTCTAGAAATAACTCATTTTTTTATTTACAACGTGTTCTACCCGGGTTACGTGGTTAGAGAAAATCTAATAACTTAATAAAATGAATTTTAAAGTTGGAAAAATTTAACATTGGACTAAATTAGTTGCCATGCTAGCAACGAAATAAACAAAGAAAATGTTTACAAATAAAGTAATAGTAAGAGCTGTTTGTGAACTTCTGCCCCAGGAGAAATACAGCATGCGCATGAAGTTTGCTTGAGGTAATAAATAAGTATATTTATAAACATGACGACACTGAAATGTTTAATAGTAACTGGATGAACTGGTAAACACGAACTAACACCGAGCAAGGCTCGGTCCACCAGGTACTGCCTATTGTAAATAAGAATGAATTCTTGTCTTCTTGGGCGAAACACACTCTTATATACACTTTGAGAAATGTCAAGTTACAAAAATATTTCATACGAGTTTAAACTTGTGAACCAATAGAAAAATAACATGACATCTATACTTTGATAAAAAAAATTTATGAATGTTGTTTAATAAATTGAATATGTAGCCTAAAAACTCTTAAAATTTATTAATTTAACACATTTTGTCGCAGATAATCTGATTAACAGATGATCTAACACTGTCAATATATATATATATATATATATATATATATATATATAAAACACTGGAACCATTATATATATCTAATGCAGAATACCGCTCGAAACTGGCGCGGTTCATAATATTTACCAAACTGTTGTATTTATCAGGTTTCTACTTAAAATCATTCGTTTTAGAAGAATAATATTTCTACTTACCATACACTGTAGATGTTGCCGTTAAACTGAACTTAAGGTTCTCAAAAATCGGTTTGCTTGTTCTTTCATAAGATTAGCAGAAGTTGTTATCTATATATAAGGCCCAAACTACCCGTAACTTCTGAAAAAAAACCCATCAGTCTGATATCCATCAACCCCATACTTGAATGACAGGTTTCGGTGATAAAATCATGGGAAAAATAAATAAAATAATAATAATTCTGGATTTTTAATCAAAATTTCCCTAAGGCCACAAACAGAAAGGGAAGGACTGAACAGCTGTTGCATTTGATTTTATTCACAATCGTTTGTTTACTTTTCTCAACGAAGCGAGCCGCTAGTATAAATTATTATCAGCAAATCTCTTGGAGTTTTTGGATTAAATACAAAACAAGTCCTAACTGAAAGGAAACAATTATCAAAGATGAATGTGATAAATACCTATCACACACCCACACAGCATGCAAAGAAACCAAATATTACATTAAAACTCAGAGATTTACAAGTACAAATATGGTTTTAATACTAATAAGCTTGAATGAAAAGTCTTCGTATATAAAATGAAAGTATTTCATTATAAAGCCTATCTCGAGGGTATTTTCTGTTAAAATACCACACAAAACAACACGACAATAATTTTTTTCATGTTTGCACGCACGTTTTAAAAGAGCTCGTTTCTTACCATTTCCAGCATTATGAAATTTATTCTATATTATACTTACTTATGGGATTTATCTGCTTGATAGATAAATAATGTCTTTGTGAATAAATAATAAATTATAATACAGATAAAGATAAAGATAGTAAAGATATATAAAGATATTAAATAATATATTTATGAACTAAGGATATTTTCTTAAACATTTTAAAATCTCTATAGCGCTGTCATAGACAAATCGGTATAAAACAAAAATATCCTTTTCAAACGTGACGTGTATAGATATATTTAAACTGATCCACGTTAACAAAAAAAATACCGATCTTTTTACCCTTTCAAGCCACCGTGTCCTGAACAACGATTTTGATGGATGGTGGAGCTTTGAAGTGACAATCCCACCAGGTCGTCAGGTTGGCGGTCCGTTAGCCAGATTTACAAACGTTTACTCGATTAACGTTGTTTGTCAATTTCGCCCTCGGAATCAGTGACTCGCAAAATGGCTCGTCATTTACAAGTTTGGAACTGATCGGTTGTAAACAAACTACCGAGTTTGAAGTTTTGACCTGATTCGCCGATTGATGGTGATATGCATTATAAGTAAATCTACTGGGAGAAGAGGGATAAGCTGAGGGTCTTACCCAATCAGAACTGCATTAAGTACCGGGCATTAGTGAGATGCTTCGACTTGGTTCAACCTAGCTGGCGATCTTGTTGATTATCCTTCTTGGATTTTACAAAATAACTAAAAAACAAAATTATTTTCCAAAAATGAAAGCGGTAATGGATTTAAATTAAAGTTGTTTTGACCGTTTTACACTATACATATTTCACCAATAAAGCTATTACTAATTTGCTTTCGGTTCCCATTTGAAGTGTTAAAACTTATATGGAAAATTAGTAATGTATGAGGGTGTGCGTGCAAAAGTACATAGATCAATATTTATTTAGTCGAGTTTTCGACAGCTGGACGATCTACTAGCCTAAGTTTGATTATAAACGTAAAAGAAAATTTACTGTGGAGCGATTGTTTAGTGATTTACCTTATAGGGAGGAAACTATTACCATTGACTTTACATCTCTTGTCAATTTAAATCTCAAATTTGTCATTTGAGATTTAAATTTTTTGTCAATTTACATCTCAATGCTATTACCCTAGGTCTCAAAGTAACATCCCGATACCAAGATAATCTATCGTTTTGGGGTCCCCAGATCCCACAAACACCACGTTAAAGTTTTAGATATTATGTAACTCATTAAGCAGAATTTGAAGAAGTTGAAATTTGAGTAGTTATGCATCTATTCAACGTTCACATATTGTAAAAGCTAATAAAGTCTGAGAAAAAATTTAAAATGCAGGAAGCTACAGAGGGGTTTTTTTAATGCAGCCCATTTTAAGATCGAATAATGTACATATAAAGATGAAATGAGTACTGTTTTGTCAGTTTTACATTTCATACAGCCTATTATTTAAGGTTGATCACATTTAGCTTACATTATGTGTTCAAACAATCCGCCATTGACTATAAAACGTTATATGCTCTCTCCATCAAATTTCTGTACAAGTGTTGCAAAGTACATATTTGAATTACTTGTATTAAATTTGTTATGTTTGTTTTGAGGTACTGAATATCCTGTGATTTGTAGACCTTCTTTTAGCGAATTTCCTTAAAGGAATAAGCTATTACCGTAGGTCTCATGGAAAGACGTACGCCCGAGACCATGTTAACTTTTCATTTTGGGGCCCCCAGAAGCAAAAAACACTATTAGTTCAAATTTATATATATATATATATATATATATATATATATATATATATATATGTCTGTTAAGACCATAGCGGTCATAAATATGGTCCAATCTTAATGAAATTTGGTACAGACGTGTAAAGTAGTAATCACTTGGACGAGTTCGTAAACCAGTATGATCGAACCACCGGAAGGGGGGGTAAACCCCCAAAAAAGTGGGTTTTTTTTTAGTTTTTACATAGAAAATTAAAAATTATCCAATATTTGCTAGCATTACTGAATTCAGCTAAAAAAACAAACAATTTAGTATTTTGAATCACTGCTCCATGTCCATTGGTTACCAAGATATTGAAAGTGGTATACACAGTACGTTGTCCCAATGTTAACCTTATGGGAAATAAGTAAAATTCTATATCTCGCTTATTTCTCAACATATCTTGATAAAACTTAGTAAATGGATTCTTCTAGTTCAGATCTACTAAATATTGAATTAAATTAAAACCACCCAGTTTTAATATTCACGTAGCAGCAAACCTGCATACTCATTCCCCAAGTTATTCTTGTGGAGCTTACAAAAACATGTCGAATCTCGCTATGTTGGATTGAAATATGTTGTTTTGCATTTGAAATTCGCTGAGTATGCAGGTGTGCTGCAACGGGGGTATTTATGTATTCTCAAAGAAAATAATATAGTAGGGTCAAATCCGGGGATCTTGAGGGGAATAATCCTTGACTGTTAAAATGAAGTTTTGGGCGGCATTAAAAAACACAAAAAACACCCTCCATTTCCAGAGATATAATAACATCTTCCGTTTTATCTCAATCGGGAACGTTAAAAGCAGTTAGCAAACATAGTAATAACAACTTATTCATTCAAACAATTAATCATTCAATGTTTATTGAGTATGAAGACCCCGCTTTCACCTGGTAAGACACTTCTCTTAACGTTGAAAATTAGCATAATCGTCAAAATAGTTTTAGACAAGTTCAGGTACTGTTTGAATGACACGGTTATTGCTTGATTAAAAGTTTAAAATATAAACCTTTTAATCAGTTAAAACAGTTCACTTTAATCAGTGAAATCTCAAACATTTAATAGTTTTAAATATTTAAAAAAATGTGTACCAATAAAAAAACTTTCTTAAGAAAAATATTTAATTACAAGTTTGACGAGTTTTCATAAACCACATAATTCCCTATCATTCAAAATTAGTAAGTTGTTCTTGCAATATGCTTATTTATCATTTTGATGCATCATTTCTCTCTCCAATCCAATGTAATTTAGTTTCTAAAAGCACCTTTACACACTGTTATCATAGCGGAAGTTCCGCACTAACTTTGCTGAGACGCTAATCCTATTTGAACGAACAACAGATTTATTGCGACTTTTGTCATTGTTATTACAGTAACGGCTAAATTGGCTAAAATGGAAATAACCTGTTATTTGCCAAACCCCAAGGGTACACAAATTAATTCCTTTTCACTTCGGTATAATTATTGCAATGAATTATTTATATATATCGTAAATAGCTGACTTTAAATTAATGAGAAAACTGCTAGTATACGTTCAACAAACCGTCGGTATAAAAAGAAAATTAATTTTAGTTTTAATTAACCGTTAATTTCATATTTGCTTATCACATGAATTTCTTAGACGATTTTCGGAAGGACACTTTATTAGATACAAAAGCAGATTTGTTGGACTCGCTTGTTTTAACTTTGTTTATTTTACTTGACATTCTAAGTAAATGATCTAGTTTTAAAGACAGCATTTTACTATTGATATTAATATTTCGCAGACCAAATCTTCGGCATGGGCTCACGGGCTACGTGACTCGCAACTAAGGGCTACAAGCCGGACTCAAGCCCGTGGCGTCAGTAATTTCCCTTGAGGCTTTAGGATTTAATTTAACAAGGCCTGAAATATATCCCATCCTGACCATCTACAGTTATTCTCATGCTTTCCAAAATATCGAAACGCCCCCCATTTTATCTTTCGAATTGATTGAGGATTAATTGCCAATTTTAATTGTTTGGTCAATATAAAGTTGTAAAATCTGATAGCCAAAGCACCTACAAGGCACTTTGCTGCAACACATTTTAAGTACTGTTCAGCACAGCTATAGTTTAAAAACCAATATTTTTATTTTTACTAAAAAAATAAAAATATTGGTGCTACTAGTAGAACACCGCGTACAAAAAATAAGCAAAGAAATTCTGGCTCAGATCGGGTGTTTTCACATTCATGACGAACGTTATGCGGTGAAAAACAGCATTTTTGCCAAAGTTTATATGTTTATTTGTTGAAATTGAATCTTGTTGTTGAATCTTGGTGTTGTTTGTTGTTGAATCTTGTGATGAAAATCCGTTTGGGGTTGGGCATTTGTAAATAATTCCTTAACTGTTTACGAAAACAGGCGTAACAAACACAGTTGGAACGTAAAACGTGGAAGAAGATTAATGGTTTTTGTTTGCCCCGCATGCCCTTTAATTTTCCGCCCTTTAAAAGTTAATGCTGAAATTCTTTTTAGCAGTTATTGAAAAAGCAATAACTGAAAAAGAAAGTGTAAGAAATAGTTATTTGTTCATCTAGGGATCAAAGTACAACTTTTTCTCCCTGTTGTCGTTCGATGGCGTAGCCAAGGACAACAACAGTTCCCGGTGGCGAAGTCAAGGTCGACAATTTTCCCGAGGGAGAAAAAGTAAAGTCCCTTGATGCACACAACATTTTTTCTCCACCTATACTAACAACAAAACTATAACTTTACCGTCGTATTATCCTTTGCTCCAACAAACTATAATCGCATATAAGTAAATAACACAGGGTATCAATTATATACAAATACTAGCTGATCCGACAGACGTTGTCCTGTCTTCTTTATGAATAATTTGTTTTAGTTTGAATGAATATCAAAATATTCACATCAACATCCTCCCCACATTATGAGTTATACAACTATATGAACATTATAAGCTATGCAACTCATGAGCTATGAGCTATGAAACTTTTTGCCAAAAGCGTTATGTGTTATAAAACAGTTTGTAAAATTCATTAGAAGCTATGATACTTTCGGGATTTTAGGAGTTATGAAACTCTTTTCAAATTTTAATAATAAGCTATGAAACTGTTTGCCACTATGAGCTATGAAACGATTTTCCATATTATGGGCTATGCAACAGTCTTTTTTAAAATATTGTTTTAAAATGCACAACAGTTGCGTAGCTTATAATGCTTTTGGGAAACTGTTTCATAGCTCATAATGAAAGTGAGATTAGGGTTATACCACATAATGCTATTATGAGCTATGCAACTCTTTGACATTATAAGCTAACGAAATATCACATTACAGGCTATGAAATTATGAGCTATACAACTCCACGCTCTTGATCATGTGTTTATATTCAGTGTTGCCAACCTAATTCATGCATAGTAGTATTACCTGGCTATTAAATGCATACGGTTTTGTGTTCTTAAGTTGAAACACTGGAGTTCTTAAATTAAATTGAGATAACGTAAAGCAAAAGTGACTTATAGTCCCTTGGGAGAAAAAGTAAGCAAGTAAGTCCCATGGATTATTAAGTAGTACTTTAGTATTCTATTCCAGAGACTAAAAAACGAGTATAGGTAGTAGTAGGGGGAGGAAATAATTATATAAAAGAGTTGCATCATCAGTCGATGGTTTTACAGTAATATATGTTCATTTTTAGTTTTAAAATTCCCTTTCATAGAAATAAGACCAATTAATCAAAGGTCATTAGTTATAAGCCCTATGATAAATTAAAGCTGATTCCAGAATCAACCCATGAAAAGCTTAAAATCTTTATCAAGATTAATCAGGTGACCCTCAGATTAAACGCGAGTTCTTTAACCACTCTGATAAGTAACTTTAAACATGAAAAAATAAATATTAAAATGAATTTAAAATAATCACGATATATGAATCACTTATTCAAATTTTATTATTTTGTAGATTATAATAATGAAGCTATGTAGATAAATGAACACTCAGGAAATGTGTGCTGTTTATTCCAAATTTACAGAGTTTGTCCATTAGAGAAACTGTATCTAACTCTTATCAGTTAAATGGTAACAGTGAACTGAAATAGGACTAAAATTACCCCTTGGTTGGAAACGGTAAAATAAATTGGGCGAGACCGAAACGTAAAGTCTCAGGAAGTAAGCGGTTTGCTGTGCTTGCAAACTTTATCTTCTACATGTGTATTTATTCTCTTTCGAGATAGCTGCTTTTATCCTCAACCAATGCCACGATTTATCCTTTTAACAGATTCATGTTTTAAACGGATTTAGGAAGTTTTCGAGCATTTCAGACTGGGAGGATTGTCTAAATTGTTTTTATGTCTCTTTGGATAAAGAACGAAAGAAATGACTGTGTAGACTGTGTAATAACATTATTTAAACACAAAATGGTGATGTAGGTTTGCTGTGGAACTGGGGTTTTGTTTTAAGTTTAAGCACATACTTTGGAACAAAATGTTAAAAGTTCTATCCCTTCCAAAAAAGGCCAACGACGATGGATATTATACGTATGGTTAGAAAAACGGTCCAAATAATTCAGTCAAAAGATATTTTATTTTTAGGCAAATAACTAATAGTGCTGTAGATTTTCTATATAAATAAAATTAGAGTTTTGTCTGTACATTGCTTAGATTTATGGAATTTTTGGTTATTTTTATGTTTTGAAGGTCAGAGAATCCGAATCAAGCCTTATCTCAATTTATGTCACGATGTGTGTGTGTTGGTAACGCTCAACATCACACTTTAGACCGCTTTTCATGCAAAAACTAGAGTACTGTTATGGCTGAAACTTTTTCCCTGTGTAGTATGCACATATGAGAAGGTTTTAGACGACTTAAAACTAGCGCACGTCTTTTTGAAATTGAATAGCAAGCTTCTAAAAACGGAGTTTTTTCGATTTCAACCAAGTTTGTTTTGAATTTCCCCATAATTCAAGGGGGTGACGTTTTGTTTACATTTTCAGTGTTCCAAGCAGATGGTAGTTACCTTTCACTGATGGGTTCGTCGTTAAAGATGATTTATGATTTCATTCAGTTTTATGTTTTGGTTTATTATATTTCTTTTTAATTGACATGTACTATATAAAGTTAATATTTTACATTCATTATACATTTATCTGGATTTTCATCCTGATCTGAATCTCGGACTCCACCACAGACCAATTAAGGCCGCGCTCAGACCCTCTCAAAGATCACATATTAATATCCTTATGCCAGAATTATAAGTGATGAAATGTTTATATTCAAACAGATGTTAAAAGCAAGACATTTCATAGAATGTAAAACCAGCTGCCTGTAAACAATAAAATAAATCACTGATTAGAGATACTTAAAAGTCCTTCCTTATAACAGCTGTTAATGAAATAGATAATGTAAACCATTTAAAAAAAATGCGGGACGGCTCTGTTATTTTGTTGTTGTTCAAAATAGACCCTAAAAAAATTAGAAAATACTTTGGTGGCATTTAATCAAGGCATTTTCTACTCTACTTACATAAACTTTCATGAAACAGGAAACTGCTTTAAGATTCACTAAGTACGCACGGTCTGCTGCGAAGAGGGTAATTTTTGCTTCCGGGTCAGTCTGTACTATAGCACAGATTCAACGACAGGCCTACTGAGTATAAGCCTTCCCAGGTAGCGACACCCTTAGGGGTTTTGTCGGCGGGGGCGCTGGAATGTGCTCGCATGTGTAGTATAGAGAGGCAGATAGAGAGGCCAAATAAAAATGCCTCGTGCGGCGGGGCAGCAATATTTATACGTACTCCCGTCGGCAGCGACACCCTAAGCGGATTCCTAAAACATCTTTCTGGCTGATGAAAGTATATCTACTTTATATTTGTCAAATACCACTGACCAATCATCGCACAGCCCAAACTACTTGAACTTGACTTCGAAACTTGAGACTTTTCATGGACGTTCCTATAACAGGGCGTGTGAATCCGCTGAGAACGGGTTTTTCAAAATTCAAAGTTTTCAGGGGTTTTCGGTGGAATCAACTGTCTAAAATCTTTTTGTATAATTTAACGGATAATCTTTCGATTAAATTGTCAATTTTCATTTAATCAAGAAGGCGGTTTACGCTTCACATACAGACAGGTCTCTACAGCTGATTTATAGTTTGGTTCCTTTTATCATGGGTGTTAAAATTGCTATCGTGAGCGAAGCCACGGGCAACTGCTAGTTATTCAATATATCCTGTAATAAAAAATAAAAAAATACTTCGAAACAAATTTTTGACTATTGAACAATTCAGAAATGAAAAACAGGGATTTAGGACTGTCTTTTAAGTTTCAGGTCTCTTTACAAATTTGGGTTTTTATTAAGAAATATCACAGCTTTCCATGATATACAACTAAAATATTAAGAAAGCGCTAATATTAAATTCATGATAAATTTCAGCGGTACATCAAAGGAAAATATACAAGAGACAAAAAAATGTAAAATTCATCCATTGAACACTGTTATTAAGATTGAGATGATCGGACAACTAATAACGGAGAAATCGTCAATTTCCCGGATAAAAATATGCAAATTTCAGACAGTAAGTAACAAAGAACCATGTTTTTTTTAAGAAAAGTTGTAATTTATCCGTCATTAGTTGCCCGATTATCACAGTCTTAATACCATCGTTAGTTGGATTAAATTTTTCATCTTTATTGTCTCTTGTATAATTTTTCTAAATTGTACGGTTTTAAAGATATTTAGCTTTAAATACTAAAAACCGTTGCCATTTTTAAATGGTAAAAAGTCGAAATTTAATACTTCTTGCAAAATTAGTTGTTAATAATGGCCGTTTTATATACCAAGTTGGAAGTTTATACCTTAAGAGGTTCGTGAGATATAATTAAATATGCAAAAAACACAGACACACCTACGGTAAACGAAGCACTTTGGGACCTATGATTATGTACGGTTTGCGCATTACATCTCCGGCCATGGCCGAGTCAGCTGGTTGCAAGGCGTGGAGAATCTTTTTTCTTATTTTCACCTCTACCTACAATCATCTACTAAAATATTTTACCATGATTTCCTGATACCCTGTATAACCTATTTCAATGATTACCAAACAGTGTCTGGTAGGCCTATATTTTACATCTACCTCAACAATGCGAGGTGGATTGATATTTCTTATTAACAGTCTGGTGTCTAGCTTAGAGATGAAAAATATCGATTTGGAGCCGTATAATCAAGTTTCAAGCCTGTAGTACAAATTTGGGGGTTTATGTTAAAATACCAAAGATATCTATGATATAAAACCGAGACATGACCAGAAAACACTATTATGGAATTGATGATACATTTCAACGGTTTATTTAGTTTTCTAACGTACTTTAACGAAGGTATTGCTTTATTATTAACAAATAAAAAAAAGAAATTTCAGTTAAAGAAATTAGAGTGCAAATGAAAATCAAATATACTTTTATGTATTGATGTTTTGTGAAATGAATACATTTCATTCTATAAACTCGGGATACGTTTTACAGCGAAGCTGCTGTAGCTGCTTGCACCTGATAACGTAGTGCTAACATGCTTAAAGCTCCAGGCTGTATGCTTCATCTTGAATATCTTCAAGTTACATTCATACAATTTCTTATTTTTTTTCTTGACGAATAGCAAATATTTTGTTCAACAGGACAGAGGATTTTGCTTTTCATTTAGTAAATTTTCTTAATAGTGGGAAAGATGTTTTTTCCACCATGCTTTGTTAAAAACATGCATCGAGAGTCTATAATTATAATGAATTATCGATTTCTAATTTATAATGAATTGTTGATTTCTTGTAGTAGTCGATTTCAAATAGTTTATATTTGACAAGATTTAAAATTTGATTTGATGTATTGATTACACTTTTCAGTCGTGTCTCATTAAATATTATGCACACTTACGTGCGCACGACAGCCGATGCATAGTCTCTAATAAACTTCGATATGACTGACTATTCAACTGTTGATTTTTTGATCGAGTGGTAAAATATATTGTTTTGTGATATAGGATTTCCCTTGGGCCCGGCTCCGCGGTCAACTGTAATCTGACGCTGGTAAATCGTGTCCTTGTTTTATCATTTATGGTCCTGCACCAGTGAAAGTGATAAAAAATATTATTGCTAGAAAACGAACCATTTAATTATTTATTAGAAGGCCGCTTGTGAACATTTTCACGTCGTTAAAAATTATTTTAAAGAACCCAAAACGAGTAGGGATTCATCTTTGCTGCATAGGATACCTCAAACAATAGTTAATAAGGTATGATACAAAAATGATTTACTTAATTGATTTTTTACTCCTTACTCTTACTTTAATTGTAAAATTATAGATAGTAATAGACAAACATTAAACATTTCGTTTCGGTGCCTGAATAATAAATTTTTCAAAATATGAAAAATTTCACCTCTCATAAATAATTTTTAACTGATAACATTTTTGTCTAAACTAATGCATGAAACTACCATCTACGACAGTGACTCAACGTCACAAACGTTTTAATCTCGTCAACAGAACGATTAATTACAATAATTTGACAAATTGCTGAGATCTGCTGCCGCAAGATGACATTTTGCAGCTGCACTTCCATCTGTTGCACGACAGCATGGCTCTCTACACCTCAATTTTGTTGACTGTAAGTTGAAACCACATTCTTTAATATTAAAAATTTTATGATTATCTTTTGTTTTGCGTTTGAATAAACATGTTATATAGTATCAGAAGCAAAATAAAATACCCCAAAAAAGTGTGGTAGAATTTAGAGCAATGAAATCAGACAAAAACAAAAGAGTAATCCGTAAAATTAAAAGATAAATATTAAAACCTACAATACAATAAAACCCTCGTTGCAGCAGACTTGCATACTCAGCGGATTTCAAATGCAAAAGAACATATTTCAATCCAGCATAGCAAGATTAGAATGTTTTTGTATTCTCCATAAGGATAACATGGGGAATGAGTATGCAGGTTTGCTGCAATAGGTATGTTAAAACTGGTTGGTTTTACTTCAATATTTAATAGATCTTAACAAGAAGAAGCCATACACCAAGTTTTACCAAGATATGTTTTCTTAGGACATAAGGAAGATACGGAATTTTGCTTATTTCCCATAAGGTTAACATTGAGACAAACGTACTGTGTTAACCACTTTTAATGTCTCGGTAACCAATGGACATAGAGCAGTGATTCAAGATAATAAATTGTTCGTTTTTCAGCTAAATTCATTGGTGCAAACAAAAATTGGATTATTTATTTTTTTGCGTGAAAAAAATTAACAAAACCCAATTTTGGAGGAGTTTATCCCCCTTTATCAGGGATATGCCCTTCCGGTGGTCGATCGGGCTGGTTCACGAGCTCGTCCGAGTGATTACCACTTTACATGTCTTTACTATCAAGATCGGACCATATTTACGCCGCTATCGTGCTTACAGACACACACACACACACACACACAAACATTATATATATATATATATAGATGGTTGATAGACAGACAGATATATATATAAATTCTAACGAATGGTGATTTTTGCTTCTGGTGGCCCCAAAACAAAAATTTATCATGGTCTCGGGCTTAGGTCTTACCATGAGACTTACAGTAACAGCTTCTTCCCTATAGGGGAAATTCGCTAAAAGCAGCAAACATTTGTGGATAGGTAAGGTGAATTTGAGATTGAATTTTATTTCAAAAACAATTTCATTTGTATCAGCAATATACTTAGCAATATAATACATTTTTCTTAATGGTAATTTTAGCCTTAAGTTTAAAAGTTTTTCTAAAATAAAATGTAGTTATTTACTAATTACCAATATGTCATGAAAAATATATAATCACGATTATCTAATATCAATGCAGCTCAATTTGAAAAGTAAGAATTGTTTATCTTTTATCTGAAGTTATCAATTTATTGGGAACTTTAGTTTGTGGGACTCCCGATGTTGCAATGCTAAATGTTTTGATTCTCTGTAGAAGAAAAAAATTAATACTGGGTCGAACGGGTACATCCGCTATCATTTGTCTCCACACTAAATGCAATAGTCAAATAAGTAAAATTTAAAATAAGTATACTTAATCGCTTATTTTACTCTTTTACTCTCTTTCAGCGAATTTTTCCTATAGGGCAGAATAGTAAGACCTAAGCCCGATTCCATGATAACTTTTCGTTTTGGGGCTCCCAGAAGCAAAAAACACTTTTTCATTCATTCATTTATACATACATACATACATAAATACATACATACATACATACATACATACATACATATATATCGGACCATTTTCACGCGAGTTATCGTGCTTAAAGACACATGGATATAAATTTATTTATGTCTTTTAACACGATAAGTCGCGTAAAAAGGGTCCGATCTCAATGAAATTTCCCAAGGATGTATAAAGTAGTAATTATTCGGACGAGTTAGTAAACCAGCCTGATCGGACTGTCGGAAGGTGGGGTAAAGGGGGGTAAACCTCCACAAAATGGGCTTTTTGAGTTTTCGACATAGACAAATAAAAATATTTTTGTTAGCACCATTGAATTCAGCTAAAAAAACAAACAATTTAGTATGTTGAATCACTGTTCTATATCCATTGGTTACTGAGATATTGAAAGTGGTAAACACAGTACGTTGTCTCAATGCTAACCTTATGGGAAATAAGTAAAATTCTATATCTCGCTTATTTCTCAATATATCTTGATAAAACTTGGTAAATGGCTTCGTCTAATTCAGATCTACTTGAGGGGATCCGCCACCAATACGGGATATGTTTTGATTTTTTTGGGTAGATAAAAGTTTGACTACCAAAACTGGTTCAAATTAACCTAAAAAGAATAAATATATATATAACAACTCCATTTTTTTCCTTTGATTACGTTTTATTTAATTTTTTTTAGTTTTTTACGTTTTTTTTAATTTTGAAAACTTTTGAATAACTTTTTTATTTTTGGATGGATTTTAATAATCTTTTTTTTAATTTGTATATTGTAATCATAGGAATATTCCCCGGTATTTTAACTAGTGTAACACAAATAGGAAATTATTTATACACGTTTACGTAAAAAACAATATTTTTCATTTTATTATTTTCAAATAAAATTTTTTTACCTATGAAAAAATTACTGTACAAAGCTCTCTATACCAACAAATCATCAATACAGTATGAAGATACACTGGTAAAAATGTCAGTCAATTGTCTCTTGTAGTAAAAAAGTTATTCAACAATTTGTGCTAAAAAACGCGGGAAGACACAATTTTCGGGAATCGGCTTACAAAAGTTGAGCTGACACAGATGCACTAAGTAAACTTACCTACCTTCGGAATACCAATTTTCGAATATTAATTTTTTAAATATGAAAAACTGCTCAAATTCGCCCAAAATTTTGTATACAAGTTCAGAAATACATGTTCTATCTAAAAAAAAATGAAAACCAAAATTTGACAAAAAATAAATAAATACCGAATTATCGGTGGCGGATCCCCTTAATATTGAATTAAAACCACCCAGTTTTAATATACCCGTAGTAGCAAACCTGCATACTCATTCCCCATGTTTTTCTTATGGAGCTTACAAAAACATGTAAAAATCTCGCTATGTAGGATTGAAATGTGTTGTTTTGCATTTGATATTTGCTGAGTTTGCAGGTCTGCTGCAACGGGGGTATTTAATTGTAAAACAATTAAAAATTCAATGAAGAGATAAAGCTTAAAAATGGAGACATACTAGTAGAGAGTCGGTACCGTGACGTACTTGAAGCCGCCGTTGACGTGGTTACGAGTCCCCGTTTTGGCAAAATATTTTTACTGTACTGAATTTACTCACGTCTTGCCTTGCTCGATAAAGTCTACGCATGGATCAATACTCACCATGGGCACGGCAGATTCAAGATTATAATTAATGGTGGACATCCTATTTTTGTAATAAAACAATCACGAAATCACATATATACCCGCAGCAAGTTCTTCTAAACAAGAAAAATCTTTCGAGCTCAGTCGCAGTCGTTGGTTGGCAACTTACGAGTTCTGCCAATTGTACTCTCAGGAAGTCAGAATGTTCAGAAAGTCTTTCTTCCGGAAATAAAATACCTTGAGTTCAGGAATTTGACGTGAACGAGGTAATGAAACGGAGTGTTCGTGGAGTGCAGAAAGTCGGGATAAAATAATAGAAGGAGAAATTTCATTGAAAAAGGAGGACTATTGAAAAAAATCACCTTAAATACCTTACAAACTATGACTTATTAAAGCCAAAAGAAAACAAAAAACATTAGCTTCTAATAGTTTACTTCTCACCGATCGAATTTTTACAGATTTAGACCTCGATTTTTAAGTAAAGTTCAAATAATAACTCGAACAGTTAATATCTTTTAAGCTGCATCAAAAAAACCCATACCTTTTCCTTTATTAACTTCTGCAGCTCTATTTCATGATGCTTATTGTTAGTACAGGAATTTAAGTGTAATCAACATTCAAAATTACCGAATTCAAAGTTTTTGAAAGTGACAGAAGCGTATATTTCCCCTTGTTAATAAGTCTGGTGATCCTGAAAGAATTCTTGATAAAGGAGGACATGCCACCCATAAAGAGTCTAATTGCCTCCAGGGAACTCCAGTCAGAGTCCAGTGGGACCTCTCGGGGAGGGTGATTTTTTAAATATGTCTACGCTAACAACATTTTGACAAACGCTTTTAAGGGTAAGCGGTCCAAACCCCCCAAATTTGTGTGGGAATGCCGGGAATCGAACCCGTGACTTCTTGAACTGAAGCCCAAGACGCTAACCGTTGGGCTAGCAACACGCCCAAAGATATTCTCTGAGGAGGAAGTAAAATAGTAAAATCTCTTAGATTCTGGCCTAATATTAATGGTGATAATCATTACCACAAAAAACGTAATGATATCACCATAACGATTACACCATACCGCTATGAGTTAATTATGTATGGTGTTGCATTCATGCAATGGACTCCTAAATTTTCTTTTCAGGTTTCAGTCATCGTATACTCAGAAGCGAACTCCTCTCATACAGAGCTACCCGATGTCGCCTGGCCCGCTAATTTACCAAGCCCTTTCAGGGGTAAGCAAATCATAGTGTCATTACTTTTTTCCCCTCAACCAGTTAAATATCAACCAGTCTTGCACCTTTATCCTTAAGCAGGCTTAGAAACCGCCCATCTATAGTATTTTTTTCATTTTGGACACTCCCCTTCCTGTTTTATATTTTCCTCGCCATGCGGCAGACAACCCGATTAAAAAACGACGTAATTCTATACGAACCTTAGTTTCGTTCAATGAACGCAGTAGTTCAGAGCTAAAATGTTGTACCATGTGCTGCGCCAGTCATTATTGTTATCTTTTTAAGTTAATATTCATTCACTTCTTTCTCTACTCGAAATAAAACCACGTCATTCTTCCTACTCGAAGGTTTTTCTGGCGTTCATTGGTTATCAATCTAGTTTTATATTTTGATTCACAAAATGTAACTAGACCATACATTTACTTTCATTAAATACTAGTAGCTAGCATCAATTCGTCACTTAAAAACAACCTAAGACAATGGTCTATACTTTCATGTTGAATATTTATGTGGCTTCATAGCGTAAAACCGATTTCATACGGAAGTGTGTATTTTTTACAAAGGTTTACTGTGAAATTACCAGTGGCGGCACTTCTCATTTGGGCATACTTAACAATTGGGCAAATCAACCTACAATTTTAGAAGTTACCAGAAAAACAGTACATATTATAAACATTTGTGACTGCAGACTACAGTGACTTTTTACATCGTCATCGGTAGACGACTCCCGCTATAATACCGCGTAAATTTTAATTTTAACACATCTTATTTTTACATCGCGACATATGTATTCGGTCTTGTCGAATTCTCTTAAAACTGTACGACAAAAAATTCGTCTTCTGTATAACTGGCGCCAAATCTTAAGGCCCACGTCGTCCATAAGCCCAATGCTAAAATTAACATTAGTCTTACGGACGGACTGGGCCTTAAGATTTGGCGCCAGTTATACATTTTTGGGCTAGCAATGTTCGTTTATATTACGCGAATATCTCGCCTATGTTACGCGAAAAATTACATTAAACGTCGTGTAAAGCTGGAAAACTCGATATTCGACTTTAAATCCATAATATTGTAATAATCGTTGAAAATTTTTAGTAGGTCCTTGTCCCATAAAAATCTAATTTACGGTTTTACTGATGAATATATGCACCGTATCCGAAAAACCTACATAACGTCAAAACCTTGTATAACTCGTTTAGGCAAAACGTAGCAAATTTTGCTGATCGTTACAATTGAACTCATAAAGTTCATTCCAATTTCATTGGGAAATACCCGCTGGAATAATATCGTTGCTCAGAGTTATAAACTTAAAAATGTAAACTATAATAAAGAATAAGGCATTATAGAACCAATACACTGCCTCTTAAGGTATCAGGAACTATCACTGTGTTTCTTCGCCTGCGTGGGTTTGTCAAGGACCAAGTCAAGTGTGATACTTACGTTAAAACTTTTCGATATTCACAAATTAAGGACGCATAAACTCAGCTTTCAAGAACATCACTAATTCAATGCGCCCTAGAGTGGGGTCTGAGTTAGATAACAGTATTGTAGACTACTTTCCAATTATAAGGACTATGTTGAAGTTCATTAACATATCTCATATCCAACAAAACGTTTGAGAATTTATGATTAAATTGTGTTAACCAGGTACGTGTGTGAATTTATGAATAAAAGTTAAAAGAAATACATCGTGATAGTCTGGGGAAAATAATGCCAGTGCTCGGGCTGTTATGGCCCACCGACTCTTTATAGTTGTAGCTAAAAATTGTAATGTTAAAGCTCAGAGCAACGTCAGTGAATAAGCAGATATTTACAAACAACATTTAAAGAAACTTGATGAGTTTAGTTTTCACACTGTAATCTTCAAAATTGGTTTCCAGGTTGTATTAGATTTTGAAGTTGTTCAGTTTTTGGGACACGGTGTTATTCTATGTGGAAATAATTCAATCTTTCCTTAAAAACATATTTATTTAAAGACATAAAAATATGTTATGGAAATACAATTTTTTTTACACCATGGTTAAAATACACTAGGGAATCAAGTCAAAATCTAGCAAACTTTCACGAGATTTGAAAATTAAAAGTGGTACAATCTGCGGTCTAAATTTGGTAATTTGTCAAATGATTACTATGTGTTTGTTTGTAATTGTTTAAAAACAAATTAATGTGAATTTTAAGTTGTTCAGAAATTTATCAACCGATAGTAGCATTTTCACTTGAATTTTTCGAAGCATATTGGTGTGATGTTTTTTAAACCTGCAAAAGGAAATTCTACTGATGAATTACTTTAATTTGATTTTAAATACGTATACAACAATATACATTTAGAGGTCGGTAAGTTGCAAAGAAAAACGAGATTTTTTTTTAATAGTGTAGAACTTCGAAATTAAATTCTTCAACTTCGAAATTCAATTCGAATTTCGTTTCCTGATTTGCCCAAAGTTATTATACTGTATAGCATACAATTTAAATTGTCATGTTTTGGATACAGAAGTAAACATCAGCTGATTGCAAGACAACTAAGATTCGCGTATTATGTCTTCTACTATGGCTAAAGATGGCTATGGCTATGCTAATATGCTTTTAACCGTATCATACTGAATGATATTTTCAACATAACATGTTATTGGTAAACAAAGCGTTTGACAGACAGCGGGTCTGTAGAACAATATCCTCAGAAAAGTTTGAAAAATTGAAAAACGTGGTGGTTCATACAAAAATAAACGTGATTAAAACATAATATGTTTTTTTTCTGAGTGGTGTGATGTGAAGTATCATATGTAACACGCCCGGTAAAACGGCAGTTATCGGGCTGGTAACGAAATATACTATTTTCGACCAAAATATGAGAAAATTACTGAGATACTTCCCCACAAACAGTCGTGTAGTCGTGCAAAAATTTCCATGAGCACATTTTTTGTATTTTCCTTTAAGTTTTGGAAATAAATATCTCGATTCTCGAATTTTGAAATCATACTGTATAAAGCAATGGATGCTAATTGATTTCCCTCGTGAGGCAACGTTGTACTATACTCTCCCACCACAAATACCTACTAAATTTTCCGGGTTAGCCGCGACCACCAGTTAGTAAGTAGTTTAGTAAACTGAATACATTCATTTTTTAAATGAATTGACTAATTCTGTTTTAGATTTCTGGAGGTACTTTGAGAGAAGGCCCAAAGCAACACTACCAGAGACAAAGCCTGGAAAAACTAGGTTTGATACTGAACTGAGAGAAAAATGCGGAATGGTCATGTATGCATTGAGCTACCCTAAGACCTCGGACCTAGACGGGTACCTGATGGGATTTAAACTCGATGACATATTGCTGGACATCTTCTACAGCAAAACCCAGATCGACACCCTCTCCTTCATCCATAAAATACGTGTCTACTCTTGCGACAGACTGGAGGTCGAATATCTCGTAAAAGGAGAAATGGAAAACGAATCAGGGGTAAAGGTATATGCCGAGAGATGTGAGTCGACGATTTACGCGAGAGAAAAGATGCTTGTTATGATGAAAAGACCGCCGGTTCTGCTGGAGAAGTTGCAATGGAGAGTCATGGCGAAGGCCGAGGACTGCATCGGTTGGGACAAGAAGAAATTTATAGAAGAATTTAAGAAGAAACAAGATACCTATTTGCCGTATGGGAATATTAAACTGAACGTTAAACCCGATGTGCAGGGACCAGCGAACCCAGAGGACGCGGAGTCCTACGCCGAGGGGACGCAAACGTCGAACTGACGGCGGCGAGGGAGGAGCTCTCCAGATGAATTCCAAATGTATTCAAAGTAAAAATTAATGATTTGTATTAAAAAATGGTTATTGTTGAGTTCAGTCGTTTTTCTTTTAAGACAGTGATATTTGAAAATAAAATCGTGAACGTTGAAATCATTACATTTAAAGCACAAGCATCCTTACATTTACAATAAAACTCATCATAGTCCTACTCAAACAATCTCAATTGCGCAAAAAATATCTAAAAGATTTCCGTTAAATTTTTATTGATTATTCACCACGCAGTTTCGTTGATTCGATCTTGAAGATGCTATATGCAATCCTATGTATGCAGGCTTTGTACAAAATTAAAATATATATGTACATACCGTGGCTACCTATATTTAGCTGCATAATTTAAAACTACGTAATTTAATCATTTTCAATTTTAACTCATCAATTAATTTGTCTTTTGTAGACTACTATTTTAAAGCAAAATATTTCTGTCCACTTCACAATACCATTAAAAAGAATCATTATAATGCGTTTTCTAAGTATTAATGTCTTTCTGGGAGGAATTTCTTAAACATTTCGCTAATCCTGGCAGTTGAGTTTGTCGTAAAATATTTGAAATGAATACGTTATGATGCACAGTAAAACGTATATTTATTTTATTTAAATCGGCTAGCATCCTAGCACAGGTTTCAATTATTCACACTGTTATTATAACTTTCAGTCACGTAAACCACCACGGGAGATAAAAATAATTACTCGTGCATGTTATATGAAATATGATTCGTTTTGCTAAATGGTTTCAGAGTGTAACTTTTGCCCCAAGGTTTTGTTTTGAGTACCTGAAGTGAAAGACAACAATTTAATGTTTGGTGGAAAGTTTGCCGGATATTGTTAGTATTGAAAGGAGTCAAAACTGAAAACAAGTGCTTTCCAGCACTTTTGATTCATAAAAATATATTCTACTTCATAGAGAGAATAAAGTAAATGAATAATGTTAGTAAAACACCTAGAAACGAATGGTAATCCCTAAAAAATAAACACGAAACATCTGGTGTTAGGTCAGGCACTCTAGCGCAGGCTGTAGTTGTACTTTCCTTAAATAAATATTCTTAGGGACCGATAAGGAGTATATAATTGCAATTATTCATCAATGCAATCAAACTAAAGAGTAAATTAAATTACAACAAATCAACAAAAATCGATCGTACAACAAATAATTTTTCCTCCACCTACTATCTAAAGTAGTTTTTTAGTCCCTGGAATAGAATACTAAAGTACAAGTTTATACTCCACAGGATTTACTTAATTCTTCTCCCACGGGACTAAAAGGAATCTACTTTTTCCCCCATGGGACTAAAAGTAATCTCATAAAAAATTCATGGGGAGAAATCCGGCGACGTCGCAATGGGCAGTGAGAAAATGTGGCAACACTATCGATTTTCATTTGTTTACTCTAAATTTAATTCAAAAACTTCAGTATTTCAACTTAAGAAAACAAAACTGTATGCATTTAATAGCCAGGTAATATTGTTTTTTGTATGAATTAGGTTGGCAACACTGAATATAAAAACACCTGATTTACAGTTTGTTATTACCAATATGCCGAACGTTTTAAAAACATGATTGTTTCTTACATCATGTACCTACAAATTTTGGGAGGTATTTTTAATTAATAGACTTTAGAAAAAGTAGAGTTAAAAATCGTGTGAAAGTGTGAATAAATGGTTGTTAAATTGCCTCAGTAACTTATGTTATATATTAATATGTGATTCTAATCTAGCCTAGCTTAAAGGAGAAAAGGATCATATGAAGGAAAAGTTATATTGTCACAGTAATTGTTTAATAGTGTAGGTGGAGAAAAAATTTTGCGTGCATCAAGGACTTAGGTGCTTTTTCTCCTTCGGGAAAATTGTCGCCCTCGGCTTCGCCATCGGGCGACAAGTTTCCCTCACGGAGAAAAAGTTGCACTTTAGTCCCTAGATGCACAAATAACTATTACTTTATACCTAGTTATTAAGAGCTTTTAAAAAACCTGAAATTAATCGTCATTAGCACAGCTGTATTGCCAGTATAACTATAAATAGACCGCCTCCTGAGTTTTAAAGGTACATCCTTATTTGTTTCAAAAATAAAATAAATGAAAGAGTTATGTTTGTGCGAACCGTTTATTGATGCCGGGAGAATACATGTGCCGGGATTCAAAGCACAGAGAAGATAGAGGGAATTTATTTTGAACACCTCTCTGCCTTCTCTGTGTTCAAAGTAAATTCCTGTTTACCATCCCATTACCACATAAGACGCCGACCACCAGTCCTAATCGTAGCTTTAAATTTAATATAAACAAAAATTTTTTTTATATTTATATTTCTTGAGTAAAGTTGATAAACCGTGCAATATATGTTGCAAGTAAGACAGTAAATTACTCAGTTTGGAAAAGAGAATGTGATATAAATGGGAAATACCTCCGTTACAACAGACCTAAACAATTGACGAAGAGAGTATAAACTAGACGACACCAAAATCTAATTTTATTATGTTGAGAGATAAGTAAGCTAGACAATTTTATTTTGTTCCTATAAGGTTAACACGAGTTTAACGCGTAGGTGACTATGCGCGTTTGCTGCCTCAAGAATCTGATAATTCGATATTCTTAGGCCATATTGAAAACCATTACTTAAAAATATATGTTCAGAAATAAGAAAACGTTACAACATTTGCTATTTCTAATCGGGAACATGTGGAATGAGCATGCAGGTTTGCTGCCATGAAAATGTAAAAATGAGCGATTCAAGCCATAATCCAGTAAATCTCAACTAGATTAAGTCACTCATTAAGTCACTAAATTAATTTTTATTACGATACTAGCAGTTGCCCGTGGCTTATTCGCTCACGACAGATAGCTTGAAACAGCTGATCTTGCCACAGCTCTTAGAACTGTCAAATAGTACCCACAGCTGTGTACATTTCTGTGTTTGAATGTTTACATCCTTATCTTTTCCTATACTCTTATATGAGTAATGTTATCGTGCTTATATGCTTGCTTGCGTGCTTGCACAATTATCTCAAAAACGGCTCCGAGGGTTCCTTCAAAGTTTGGAAATAAGTAATTTATGACTCAAAAACGTCTTTTATGCAAATTACTTGGCCAGAGAACATCTATTAACGTAATAAATCGAATTTAAAAGTTGTAAAATTTTAACATTGGCCTTATGGGTTGCCGTGTTGGCAACGAAAATAAACAAGGAAAGTGTAAACAAATTAAGTAATCATAGCAGCTGTTTGGAATCTACAGTCATCAAGGAAAAATGCAGCAAGTGGGAAAAGAGTCCAGTGAGCAATAAAAATTCTCAATTTTATGACATTGAAATATTTTATAGTTACTGGATGAACTCTTAAACATGAAATAACAACGAGCAAGGCTCGGTCCACCAGGTACTAAAATGTAAACATTGAAACTGAGGACGTTCACGGGGTGTAGCTGTAGAGTGTTTTAAGAAAGTAAATAGGCCTCTGTGTTTCCCAGGTTCAAGATCTACCTCTGTGTGTAATTTCAACCCAGTCGGTTCAGTATTTTTCGTGTTCACTTGCCACATCCAAACATACATACAGAAACCACCTCTTTTTTATAATAGTATACATATTCAGAGGTAAGTGAGATTTTAAATTTGATTTATTCTCTATAAGTTTAACATTGGAGCAACTTACTGTGTTTACTACTTTCTATATCTGGGTAGCCAATCGAAATAGAGCAATAATTCTAAATACTGATTTTTTGGCTGAATTCAACGGTGTAAACCAAAATTAGATTACATAAAATTTTTAATGTAAACAAAAATTGGACACCCATACGGTAATAGCTTCTCCCCTGTAGGAGAAATTAGCTTAAACAATTATCAAAGAAAGTGTTAATTCATGTATGGTGAGTTGTTGGGTTTGATGCGTGAACGAGATTACGAAGACAAGGTTGACCACTGTTGAATTACATTTGCACTCTCGAAGCCAGAGCCCGTGGGAAATCTGCAGTTATTGACCCGCGAGCGGTGCTACAACGAGGAGGAAAGGTGCATTTCCTAGAAATTTGACAGGATTCATTCAGATTCAGGATTGAAATTACTCCTTAGACTTCAGGAAATTAATTTCACCTGTACAGTGCATTCTATAAGATTACGTTCACTTAATGTTATACCTTGACTGGGACGGTGGCGCGTCCTGTAATCCAGCTATTTGGATAGTTCCAGCTAATTGTGGATCCAGCGATGGCTTGTGGATGCGGCGTTCCCTGGTGGGGATTAACGTCCGCACTAGTGAATACTACGTTCATCCGTGAGACCGTACTCATAATTAATTAGTCCAGTTAGTAATTAACATTGGTGAAAATGTGGTTCGGACCTTACGTTAAACTGTAGGCCCCTTAGTTGCCATTGGCTTTTGTACTATTAATAAACAGTCCTGTCTAAGAAAAATATTAGCCTTAGAGGAGCTAGACTACAATATCGCAATCCTACAATTACAATCGTCCTACACTCTTCTCTCATTCATACTTGGCTTAAAATTCCTACTTGGGTAGGTTGCCATTTAAAGAGTAACGTATGAAATAGAAACCAAATCAAAATAAAGTTTATTTCTGTAAGCAAAAGCATATCGCAAAAAATAGAAGAACAGCAAATGATTTATTTCCAAAAAAATTAAAAAACCTTTTTTAAGAATAAACCAATTGTTGGGTCCCGCTCTTGTTTTATCAACAAAAATTATTATCACTTCGGTGACTTAAAATCGGTTAGGTATTGAAAATTAAATTGAAAAGTTACAAGTCGCACTTTAGGAATTACCAAAGCATAAAAAAGGATAAAAAGCATAAAACAAAAGATCTTCCGGAGTTGAAAGAAAACTAACGACTGATTAACTTTATAAAAGATATGTCTATGAAATAATGAATGAGAAGTCAGTGCCTTGATAGATGTCTTTTTAGTCAGAACTACATTTTTAGTGTCACTACTAAGGCTCATAGCCAATGAAAATTTGTATGTTTAACCATGAGATTTCCCGATTTTCCCTCATAAACTAAAATGATTGCTCAACATAAACGAATGGTAGGGCTTCCTGAAATAAAGTGCTGTCGGGGAATCGGCAAGATTGAGTTGTATCGCTGTAATGGCCGGATGCCAAATCTTTCCACTACCAAAGCAACAGCTTCAGAGACGGAACGATAACTTAATAAACCATCGCAGGCGTCTGTTGATCGCTGGTTTCATTTGCGTTTCGTAAATAAGAATCAAAACCAAAAGCAAACCACGTGTTTATATTTTATTTTCAAGTGTTATTTTATGGGTGTTTCGTTTGGACGAGTAATTTTGATAATTTAAGTCTTCTGTTTATTTGATACACAGATTCTCTGTTTTTGATTTACAATCCAATGATCCTTAAAATAAGCCAAAACCATGCTCTGAGGTCTTCCTCGAGGGCTTCTGGGCCCAAGCTCTGAATTGAGACCCTCTAAAACTCTCCGGCCATTCTTAAGCCTACTGTGTGTATCGTTAATATCGACCAAAAGAGTTGGCTATAATCTTCTGTGCACAAAATTGTGTTTTCATATGCAGATTTACTATTTTAAAATACATAATATAGGAGCATCAAGCTTTGCTTTGTAGTTATAAGTATTTCGTGTAATTTTTTTCACTAAGTCACTCTAACCCAATGTTATTTTCCAATCTCTTCATAAACTGTTGCTAAATTATTTAATTAAAATTAGTGTTGTGATTCCGTGACCTAACATGGCAACCCATGAGGTATTATGATACAAATTTCGCTACTCAGCCATTCCAGAATAGATGAGCATCAGAGAAAGAAGATTAAAATCAAGTTTTTCCTGTTTATTTTAGTGAAAATTCCTTCGAACATAGTAATACCATCTTAATCCACATAAAAAACTGTTAAAATTCCACTTTTAATGACTTTTTACTCCTCGACTTAAACCCGACAGTTTAACATTCATTTTTGTTCGTTTTCGTTGATCTGTGTCTAATTTTTGAGCCTAAATCAAATTATTTTTAAGAATTCAAGTGTTGTATACAGAGTGAGCGTGTCGCATAAATCAGTGATATAAATAAATACCTTACAATATCTTGTTTTTCGTTGTCTATTACTGCAACATGTTCCGTGGTAAAAACCACATCTTCAGGCAGCGTCTTTAAGGACTTGTCATATCGCATAAACTTTAAAACAGAATAGTCATAAATAAATCTTAATTCAGTATGTATTCATGAAATATCAATACCCGTATGCTATAACATAAAAATTGCTGAAATTGAAACCTTTATATGTGCCATACGGAACCGGAAAACTTCAATACAACTCGGATGTAAACATTAATTAGCGTTAAGTGGTTAAGATATATGTCTTTCATTGCTCTGTTTATTTTAAAAACCACTTTTACAAATAGAATAAAGGATTTTATCAAAACTTTGATGACCTGTAATGTTGTGTGTCCCGTACGGAACGAGCTTACTGTTAAATTTTCCCAGAAAAATAAAGGGTTTGTAAAGTTTTTTAAAACATATAACATATTAACTGACAAATCAACACACAAGTAGAAGTATATTTTAACCTGTAAAACCAGTTTGAATATTTTTTAAGTCCATAAACTAGTTGAGAACATGGTCTAACTGTCTCGTACGGAACTTTGAATGGTTTTACTTTAAAAATGCATTTAAAAAATATTTTTACAGTAGCCTAAATCTAGCTATGCAGGTATACTTTAGGCTATGAATACAACTGGATACTCTTACAATCAAAGGTCCCTCTAGATATAAAGGTTATAGTTAAAGCGTAAGAGCCGTTATTCGAGATAAGTAAAGCTATATACATATATCATTACTGTATGTTTTCTTCGTGATGGTTACACTTTGATTTGATATGGGTACAATTGTCTTTCACACCGCGTAAAACAAAATCATAATTAAATAAGTATACGTCCGGTTTCTAACAAAGCTCATATCCAACACAATTTAGGTTAAACTTTAAAATCATAAATTATATTTATAAAACATGTTATATGTTGTATAATTATATATACAAAACATTTATATACATAAAGTACAAGATGAACGAAAATTAATAAAATTGCTTTACGGATGGCTATGAAAAGAATTTTCATGATATATACATTTCAACGTATCAAAATAAGATGTGATTTTATCAATGCTATAGTGGACACACGCTGCTCAGCAGTTAAATCAACCAAACATTGTAAATGTAAACAGCATGCGCTCTTCAGCCCTTTCTTTGTATTTGTGCCCTTAAGGAATAGTTTATCACAAAATTAATATTTTTCTTCGAATCTTCTCACCAAGGCCTTATAGGGTTGATAGGTGTCAGACTTGAGGTTTTCTAAATAATTTCTTGACTGGCATGCAGAGTCATGAATGGAGTAGTGGATGTGGCGGGAGTCGCGATGCGCACGCAAGTCCCGTGTACGGCATCGATCCCCAGCCGACGCTGACCCGATATCCGACTACCGAACGGCCACTCGGCTTCCGAAATAGTGAAGCTTGGTCTTCTTTCTCTCCTAAAATATTCCCTTCGATTTGGTTTTCATTAAAATAGTTGCAAAGGATGATATAACTTGCGAGGAACGTGTTGAAGTTTAGGTGTTTACAAACAAAAGCAATTTTGAACCGGATTTTTGGGTTAGGGAAGAGCGAGAAACATCAATCGTTAAATTAATGGAAATTCACTGAATTATGTCATTTTGTGTCCTTCTAAGTAAGAAAAAATAAAAAGCTCTTTTGATTGTAAAAACCCAAGCTTTATCATATTCATCACGAGGTATATTGAATTGTAATTTGTTCGGGTTTTCAGCTAATCAAGTTTTCATTTTTAACGCACTCCATTAGCTCTATTTTCATGCTCATTCATGTTATCAATAATTTGGGATACCAATTTATTATATAAGTAAAGAAATATAAAAACCAATGTATAAAATTGTAAAATAAAGATTACAAAAATAAAGATACTTCCCATTTAACTTTTAACCTAATACATCTTCTATCGACTAAATCAACATCAATTTCAAAATTTGTGTTTTCGGTTATCGTATGACGTTTTTTGTAAGAAATCAAAAATTATCATGACAGTAGGTGTTTGGTGGAGGGTATTGTCATGAATATATATTAATTTTTGACTAATCTAGATTATGCCTGTTAGTTTTAATACATAATTTTAAAAGAATTGACGATACAATTATTTTGGAACTTTAATGTTGTTTAATATCAATTTAGCATTATGATGACAAACTATAATAAATAATAGAGGCTTTTAGGTCATTAGTCAAACTCAAACATGTGTGTTATTAATGATAGCTTTTCATTTTCATACCTTATGACTATGATTTTAAAATAATGTGACCGTGAAGCCTTCATTGATTTGAACTTTATTATTACGGGAACCAATTTGTTGTCACTGTACATGTCATGTCAGTGTCACGTATTCGTTTAAAATCGAGTAATTTCCATCCTGCCAAATGTAAACTAGGTAAAACATGTGGTGATATTATAAATCCAATATAATGCAGGTCACCTATTTAATTAGATCCTTTTGCGAACGCAAGTTGTTTTATTAAAGGAAGCAGAGAACACGTTGTGTAGGGAGCGCATGATTATTTGTCCCAGGTCTCAAATATCCCAGGTTGTCAAATTTTTTGTCAAATTTAGATGCCCACAAGTCCTAAAGTAATTTAAACATACTTTTTAAAGTATATTTTCAGTGTCGTGACCCTAATCGATGTATCATAATAATTAACTATTAAACACTAGGCTGTTCTAATGGTTTGCATGAAGTCGATTAGAGAAATTTAATACCATAAGTAATTTTTAATTTTAGATAAGTCACGGGAAACATCTGATTAATCAACAATTCTTTCCATCAATTTTCCAATAACCTTCAAAAACGGATTTCAAATTTTGATCAGAGACATAGCCAGTCTTTGTTGCATGGTGTAACGTTTTGAATTCATGACACAAAGCAATCTAGACGTCGATGTCGACAGAGGAACCTGTGGATCGGCCCAACAGGTGTGCCAGACTCGGAATCGCCACAAGTGGGGCATCGCACTAGTTCCATTCCGTCCATTCGTATACTATTTTGTGTCTTACTTTCCAGCATAAGACCGATTTTAACGTACGAGCTCTGAATTTTATTTGCCTATACAAACCCTTGATTGTCCTCGTTTTAGGAGAAAACAAAATTGGTATTTGAGGTAAAAATATTTTACATATGTGAAGAACTTTGTAAATTATTTGTAAAAATTAATCAACAAAAATAAAAATCTAAGTCTAGAGGTAGGAAAATCCGTTGTTAATCTAATAGCCATCAGTTTGATTTTTTTTGCAAATACGGGGTTCTTAAACGCAGTGTGTCAATGCATAAGTGACAAAATGCTGTCTTACGGGTTGTCTACTAGTTTTGGGGACAGCTTCGATCTCAGTAGAGACGCTTTTCAATCTTTGGCAGTATTCGAAGAGGAACACTATATACACGAAAAAAGGCGAGTTATGGATACTTAATCTCCTAAGATTAAGATACAGGATGATTTTGTGGAGTGTGACCATCAGAGAAGGGCTCAAGTGTTAAAAATTAGGCATCCACTCTAAAAATGTCCTGAAATCACCATATTATTAAAAAATCATAATTAAAGGAGTGTTATAACAATTATAAATGAGAATCGTGATTAATATTAAAACTTTTAATTTAAATATAAAAAAATCACTAATTTTGAATATGTGGGGGAGACTGAAATAACACTTTATTCAAGAACGTCATTACTTAAAAAGCCCGGGCGTTGTAGAGATCGCCCACGCCTCTTCGTCATTGTTAAAATGGCAATGACGAAGTCAACAAACATTACATGATGAAAGTGAGGCTAAGTTTGACATCCTCACTCAAACTTAAAATCGGGGATTTTTATAACTTTGGATATGAAATGTCTGTCTCTTCCAAACCTTAAAACTAATTCCTACTCTTCTAAAGACATGTTGTACTAATTTGTGTTGTTATACTATAATTTTTCACATATTTACTCGATGCCAAAAGAATACTAATAATGTTTTTGGGTGAAAGGAACAATTTTATTGATTTAAGCAACGTTACATCCCAACATTTTAATGAAAATACTCAACAAAATTCGATATTTCAGATAACTAATTTAACATATATTTTTGCATTTCTTTATCGAGGGGTTTTTTTGATAGTGGCATTTTTATTAGAGCCACTATTTCAAAACGAATTGAGATACCATAATTTTGTTCTGTTTTCTCCAAAATCTTCCTTATGCAATCTTTGAAATATTGTACAATTTACTATAAGTTTACATTGGATAATTGAGAGACTCGGTTCCGTGACCTCTATTTCTAGAACGTCCATTAAGGTAAACTTTAGTAAAAATGTGTTTAAGAAATTCTTCATATTATACAGATTACTGTGGAAGAATTTTATTTGGGTTTCTAGTTTAAACAGTTTTGAACGGGAAATCTGCCTCACCCTATACAAATCGCAAGTCACCTTTACCAGTAAGAAGTCATTTTAATTGTGAGTTTTATTTTTTCCTAACATATCCTAAATATAATGTAAAACTTAAGTAAATAAGAAAATTAGTGTATTTTAATTGCTATGAAAATCTGAATTGAAATTTTAAAATTACACTTTTTCCATTTTGAGTGAGAAAATTCGGAGACAAAACGAGGTAGAGAATGAAAAAAATAATCACAAAATAAATAGACATTTATTTGTTGGTATATCATTTACAACAGATAAGGGCTGTAACAGTATTTAAAGGATGTCTTATAGTATAAGGATAAAATATTTAGTCTTATTAAGTCTAAATTTCCAATAAAATTGATCTTTTCTTAAGGCAATTATTTTTCTTGCTATATATACACATTCCAACGAGATAATATATATCTAATGTTAAAACACTAAATTTACTTTTAAGTCAGAAAACGAAACTCTTCATGTCTCCTAAAGAAAAAATAACAATAAATCATATCGTTTTAGGTAATGATTTGCCTTTTAACATGTCCTCAATAGAAATGAAAGAGTAGTCTTAAAGAGTAATTGACAATACTTTAAGGTGCAGTACTCCAATCGTTTGGATTCTGAAATGTCTGAAGGGGATTAATAAATAAAATCAGGTGAAACTGTGAATACTGTGATAGCTAAAGCTTTAGAATAGGGCCAGTAATGACATTTTAAACTCTTCATTCTATTCATGATTTCCACTATGAACATTCCTTATAGCATATCGATTTCATAAAAAATATTTCATGTAAAGAAAACATGGATCCACCCGATCATCTTTCATATTTTAACTAATATTTTTATAAGCAAATGCCTATGAAATAGTTTCCTTCATAAACACTTCTTGCGCAGTTTCTCAACCGTGGTTAGCCAGTGTGACTTCAATCTTGATCAAAACGGTGACTTCAATCAACCAAACGCTTCAGTCTTTTACGTTTGACTTAGTTGATTTTGCCGATTGTATCCATGAATTTTCTAGGCTTATAATTAATATTAAGACCATCCCAATCAGTTCAAATTATAATCCAAAGATTAATTCTATTAATCTTCATCCTCATCGATAATTTAACTTTGATCAAGATAGAAACCCATAGAAGATAGAAAATCCTAACTTAAGTTGTGTACTACTAATTAAAGTTTTTTGAAGATGATGTCAGATAGACTATGATAATATCTCATTTATTTTTAAGATACAAAAATGCTTTTAAATAGTTATTGGATTGTATATTTTACAAAAATATGAATGTGTATATGTAATTTTTGCATACAGATATGTCTGATTTCGCTTATGACTTATTTATATATTTTGTTTTTGCAATAAGTCGTAATTGACAATTTTATATCTTATACAGATGGCGAACAAATTCACTGATGACTATCAAAAACTATTTTACAGCAATAGCAGTATTAGCCATATTCTAATGTAATGGGATTCTAAATTGTTTTAATGCGAATCATCCATATCAGGTTATTAAACAATCAACTGTAGCGGCTAGAAATATAAAAAAAATTGTCTGAAGTGGGTAGAAATATACTCGTAGATATGCCACTTTCGAATTAGGATCTGAATGTTGGCGTTCTGGATGTTCTGGCAGTTTTGCAAAAAATAATTCCCTGGACCTCCTAAATTAATGTTGTATAAAAGAAACATTTGACATCAGTTTCATAGCTAATATGATAGTAAACAACTAATTTTAATCATAAAATCTGCAATTATCTTGCAAAATCTTCGATTATCACTATCATGATTTTCATATAAAGCTACCAACATGAACAAAATAAAACATTGTACTTTTGGTCATTTAAAGTACCTGTGACATATTTAAATTTAACTACGATAGAGAAATATTATAGAACTCATAATTTTAGGTTTCACTTTATCCTTATTAGATAGGGGGTGTTATTAGGTAAATATATCTTCCCTGAATATTCCTATATACTAAAACCTGTTCAAAAGAGTAAAATAAAGTTATTTTTGCATAACATCTCCGATCATTTTAAGCGCTAAGCCTTATTCATTCCAGCGTCAAGTATTGTCAACGAGAAATCACAAAAGCGAGAACAAAATTACCATGAACATTACTTAACGTCTCTGTCCCTTATGCACGTATTAATACTGCCAATACTGCCGGGGAACCACAATGGTGGGGGTAACACGGGAAATCCGGCAACGCCGCACTCCGGGGCGACGACACCAGCGCGATCTGGGGGTGGGTTCAGGAACCGCGTTGGCGGACCGATTCACTCCGGGTCGGACAGGGCGAGCCACTGCGCCGTAGCCGTTTTGCTGGTCAACATCTGGTTGTAGAAGTGTTTCTCGACATCGTGGCTGACCATGGCGCGACCCAGCGACTCGCTTGGGCCCAGGAGGCTGTCGTGCATCACGTTGAACTCTATGCGGCATTTGGCGAGCGCTTCCTTGGAGATGTCGAAGGTGAGGGCTTCGTTGAACACGGGGTTGACCGTGTTGCGATGGACCGAAGTCTTCTTGCGCTTCAGTCGCCGGCCGTTGGCGATCAGCGACACTTTGACGTACGGATCTGGAAAAGACCGGTAACTGATGTTATTGAACCTATTCGGGGACATAGATACGGTATGGAAAGAGGAGAGGGCATGAAGTCGAGGAACTTATTCAGTATTTCGAAGAATATCACGGATATATGTAATACTTTAAGAAGAAAATTATCGCTTAACTATACTGTAATTATTTGGAATTCGCGGCTCGAATTCAAAGGGGTTGCAATAGAGAAAAATAAAAAATAACAACTTTACGTATTCATAAGCAATGCATTAATTTCCTAACTATTTTTAATCAATTAATTTGCTTTCTTTGAATCAAATTTTTATGCCAAACTCCTGATCACTGACCTGAGGAGGAGCGAGTGTCGTCCACCACGCGCAGGTTCCTCGCCTTGATGACGACGACGGTGAGTCGCTCGGCGCTCGGCAGGTACGCCAGGGACACCATCAACTCGCCCAGCTCGGCCTGCGACCACAGTCACCGGTGCGGTGTAGAGAAATTAATAAAAAGACTTATTGAGAGGCTAATTCAAAGCATAAGACTTGTTGTTTTACACACTACTATAAATAAAAAACGTTTTACAACACTTAAAATATACTTGCACTTATACTGCAAATATATGCGACGTTACAAGTCGTTAAATTTAGGCTACATAAAGGATAAAAAATAGCGATCGATTTTGATTGGTCACACCTATCATCATCAGGCCCAATGAGAGACTGGCAGGATCAAGATGGCGGCCTTCCTTATATCTTATTGGTTGCCGGGGGCTCTACCCAGATCAAATTTCTGTAAGTTCCGCTAGAGTGAAAGCATAGGACAGATTGATTATTTCCTACTGATAATTTATGTTATGTGAATACATTGTGTAAGGAAAAAAGAAAGGTGTGTGCAGGGTCAGCTGATGTGACGTAGTTGGGCTCACGCAACTAGCGCTTACGACGACTACAATACAAACCAGTTAATACAACCCAGTTAAAATATGTTGTGTACGGTTTTAATTCTGCAGTCAAACCGCTACGTCTGCTAGTTTCTCGAGCCCAACTACGTCACACCAGCTGACTGTGCACACACCTTTCTTTTTTCTTTACACCATGATGTGAATAGTATTATTGTCATGTTGTTAAAAGGAATAAACGAATTTCATTTTTTCATTTCATTTCATTTTAAAGGAAAATGTAACGAAATATACAAATGAATAAACGAACAAGTCAACTTCGACTCGAGCGGAACTTATGGAAACCTGTTTTCAGTAGAACTTCCGGCCACCAATAGCATAGAAAGAAGGTCGCCATCTTGATCCTTCCGGTCATTGGGCCTGATGATGATTGGTGTGACCAATCGAAATTGATCACCATTTTCCATCTTTTATGTATGTGATTTCAGTATGAGTATAAATATATTTTTGGTGGTGTAAGACATCTTTTATATATCTCCAGCATATGATTTAAATGTGAATGTTTTTTAGCCTTGTCATAAAGACTCGGTCCTTGACTGATGTAGGATCGAAATATATAATATATTCGATATTATTTAACTTATTGGTAGCCTGAATGTGTCAATTTGTGGATATAAGCGGCAATTTTACAGTGTATCTGATTATTTAAATGATACAAGTTAGTTTTAGTTACCGCATTTATCTTTTCTTTATATTCTATTGTACTAATTCTTTGTATTTAATGTTCTGTGAACATTTATTTTGTGACGTTTGTCAATGCTGTTTACAGTCGGATGACAATAAATGATTGATTGATTGATTGATTGATTGATTGATTGATTGAATACGCGTTTCGTACTATTTACAGAACATCATCAGTCGCGTCCGACACAAGTTAAAACAGCTCACATGAGTGTTTTTCAGAGAGCAATACAGTAAATAATATTGAATAATCGATTAGGTGTCGTGGCTTCAATAACAAATATATAGGCTATTATAGTTTATCTTCATTGTTTTACTACCAACTATGAGAAAACAAAAAAGTAACAAATAATAAACTAAATGTTATTATTTGAAACTGATGATTTGTTTGTAAAATATCATTTCACAGCTAATTAGCTGTTTTCAGTCATGTTAAATACAAATTAACTGTTTCCCAATTTTCTTTATTCTTATGAAGAATCCAGGACATCTCAATTCATTGCCCTGTACAACCATGATATACATAATGGTAAAAAATATACATAATACCTAATTCTTTACCTCTGAGCTACTGCCTCGGAAGTAATGAAAAGGATACAAAGTTTTTCACCAAAATGTTTTAATGTTTTCTGTAAAGTGCAATACAGAATCACTGATTTTATGTGACTTAATTTTAATTGTTTTAAGCGTCAAGCCTTCAAAGTTCATTTCTTGTGGTAAAATTAATACTGATGTTATTAGGTGCAAGAACGTCAAAGAATATTAAAGTTTCAAGCTAACTGACTCATTGAACTGTCATTTCTCGGAAAGCTTAGATGGCTTTTACAACATTTGACCTGGTTTGAATACTGTCGCGGAATGTTTATAAAGATTAGATAGAGGCTCTCAAGTAATTAAAAACCTATATTATAATTATAGGCATGGACAGTAATCGCTAGTCATACTATAATCACCAATTAATTACTGTTTTTCTGTCATTCACTAAACAATTCCCATGGAATTACGATAGTACAAATAATAATGGTAATAGTTGTGCATTTATTGTCAAATATTTGTAAGTTATGTGTTTTTACGTGTATTTGTAGATTTATATAAAACAATATAAGCACGAAGAATAACACGAAAAGGCTTCCAGAGCTGGACAGTAAAACATCAGGGTATATGATATGAGCAAATTATAGTCCCCTGAGGACTAGGAGATCCTTGTGCCGGCAATTCCAGGCTAATGGCACAGTATATTGGTTGTTTTATGTTGTGATGTCTCGCATAATCTCAATATTATGATTGAAAAAATTCGAAATAAGAAATAATATACATGATTCTGTGGAGGTTTATTCTTAAAAAATGAAGAAACATTTTTTTTGTTCTTACAAGTGAAAAGTTATATTAAATTATCGAAAAAAAAACTTCTTTGAAAACATATTTTAAGTCCCGAATGTAAGTAAGTAAGTTGGAGTTTTTCTTTAAATAAAACGAAATTAATATAATAACATAAATTTGAGGGAAGAAACTAAAAATCAAACAAACAATTTAACCACGTAATCCCTATAAAACATTGATTTCGAAATTGAAAACGAATCATTTAATTAAATATTAAAAGAGACCAATCATTAAGAACCTATATTAGCTGTTTTATTTGTTTTGTTTTGAGACTTGACGGAACGTTTAATTTACAACTAAAACTTTTCCATTTTAATGAATTTGATTAGGATATTGGGAAAGTTGACTAAAACTCCAATTAATTTAGGTCTGTGGTCAGTGGAATCCTCCCTAAATGAGCTTATTGAATTTCTTCCCCGCCAAACATTTCCAATATCCTTCAAACATCTATATTTTAGATAATGAGAAGTTTGGAATATTTTAACGTTCTTATCTCTGTTAATCTATTTAATAAGTTTAGAAAATTGATGATAATTTTCTATTTCATGAAATTGTAAAATGGAGAATTTTTTACAAATAAACAATATTTTGTACGTTTAAAAAATACAATTATAATATCTTACATTCTTGCAAATTTCAACAGTTCTAATGTTGAAAAATTGTATTTATTCACTAAAAGCTTAAGTGCCTCAGGCGTTTAAAACACTTGAGAGTCAAGCATTAGCTTAGTTAGGCCCACCACGCAGTCAACGTCGTTAGTTTTTAAAACTGTTTGCCCATATCTGTTCTTGCTTGTATTTTACACGCACATGATTTTACCCTTCATTAGCAGTTTAAGATGTTTTATCGATAAATGGTACCTTTTTTTGTAGATAATTCGTGTTTGGTAAATCGAGTCAACCCAATCCCAAATCTCAGTAAGAGGTTTCTTAGGAAGTTTATATAGGTCTATTAGTCCTTCTGAGTGAGAGGGAAGCTCATTTTGATAAAGTTTGATATGTCTTTGTTCAAGTTTGATCTGGGAACGTCCCAAAATGCATAACTGTTCGATCAAGTTTGATAAGGATTCGATGTTTTGTATCAAATGTAATGACTTTTCTATTTGGGGCTGCTGAGCTGCCTAGTGTCTAAATAAAACGACGTGATCTAAATAATCCGTAAGCCCAATGCTAATTTTAGCATCTCTTAATGACTGGGCCACGTTATTTGACCCGCACTACACTCACCTTGGAGTCCTGCTCGGAGCACGGCCCCAGCCCCTTCCACAGCGCCACCTTGTCGCTCAGGTCTATGTTGGACAGGGGGATCTTGACGCCGCCGATGCTGTGGTGGCCACGCAATTTGACCCGCACTACACTCACCTTGGAGTCCTGCTCGGAGCACGGTCCCAGTCCCTTCCACAGCGCCACCTTGTCGCTCAGGTCTATGTTGGACAGGGGGATCTTGACGCCGCCGACGCTGTGGTGGCCACGTTATTTGACCCGCACTACACTCACCTTGGAGTCCTGCTCGGAGCACGACCCCAGCCCCTTCCACAGCGCCACCTTGTCGCTCAGGTCTATGTTGGACAGGGGGATCTTGACGCCGCCGATGCTGTGGTGGGCACGTTATTTGACCCGCACTACACTCACCTTTGAGTCCTGCTCGGAGCACGGCCCCAGCCCCTTCCACAGCGCCACCTTGTCGCTCAGGTCTATGTTGGAAAGGGGGATCTTGACGCCGCCGACGCTGTGGTGGCCACGTTATTTGACCCGCACTACACTCACCTTGGAGTCCTGCTCGGAGCACGGCCCCAGCCCCTTCCACAGCGCCACCTTGTCGCTCAGGTCTATGTTGGACAGGGGTATCTTGACGCCGCCGATGCTGTGGTGGCCACGTTATTTGACCCGCACTACACTCACCTTGGAATCCTGCTCGGAGCACGGCCCAGCCCCTTCCACAGCGCCACCTTGTCGCTCAGGTCTATGTTGGACAGGGGTATCTTGACGCCGCCGATGCTGTGGTGGCCACGTTATTTGACCCGCACTACACTCACCTTGGAGTCCTGCTCGGAGCACGGCCCAGCCTCTTCCACAGCGCCACCTTGTCGCTCAGGTCTATGTTGGACAGGGGGATCTTGACGCCGCCGATGCTGTGGTGGCCACGTTAGTTGACCCGCACTACACTCACCTTGGAGTCCTGCTCGGAGCACGGCCCCAGCCCCTTCCACAGCGCCACCTTGTCGCTCAGGTCTATGTTGGACAGGGGGATCTTGACGCCGCCGATGCTGTGGTGGCGCGAGTAGGCGTCGAAGTCGTACAGGATGATCTCCAGCGTCCTTCGTCCCAGCGCCGCTGGCCGCACTTCAAACACGAAATCTTCGTCGAACACTGAGAGAAAAAGATGATTTTGGGTTAAACATTTACTTGTAAAGTACATCCAACAAAAAAAAAATTGTTTGCAAAGAAGAGGTCACTCACTCGGTAATCGATTGCTCCACCATCCCCTTGCCTACGAGTCGTTTACATATTTATGACCCACCGAAATTGAGAGTGGATTGACAGTGAGGAGGGAGGATACTGTCTGGCTTGACGCAGTTTTTTAAATATCAAATATTGGAATACAAAAATAAATTTTATATTGATTTCAAAGCGGGGCGTGACAAATAAAAGAAGAGTATAAAGAAGAAGAAGAATAAGAAGATAAGAAGAAGGTGGTGATGATGATGATGATGATGAAAAAGAAAATAAAAGAAGAAGAAAATAAAGAAGGGGCGTTGGCAGTGTGGAATGGCGTGGAAAAAGGGAGGGGGTGGCCAATTGCGTGACGTAATACGCAATTCGTGACATACCGGGGTTGAGTGTGCGCTTGTGTATCCTGGTCTGCCACACGTTGGTGCGGTCGGGCAGCAGCCGTATCTTGGCGTAGGGGTCCGCAGTCCCACTGAAGTCCCTCGCCTGAAGATCATGCGCCTGGGGAAACAGATCTTTGTAAATGAATAGTTAAATAATTTAATTTTCCCCAACCTGATATGTTTAGTTGAATTTTACTCCTTGTAACGATGAGTGAGTCAAACAATACTTTGTCTCCCAGCGGGAGTAAAGTAATTAACTTTACCTCCGAAAAGTAAACCCATTCTTACTGTAGAACGAATACATTGAAATCAACAATAATGCTGGGAGACAAAGTAATCAATTTACTTCCGCTGGGAGACAAATTATTATTTTTCTAACCCATTACAAGGATTAAAAAGCGTCTGAACATAGCAGGTGGGGGAAAAGTCTTTTGTTTCACGAAGGGAGTTTTGGGTACCCAATGTTTTAACTTCTTCTGCGAAATCAATTGCGAGCTCCAGCGTTGTATATATGGGTTGATAAATAAATAAACAAATATATATATATATATATATATATATATATTTATTTATTTATTACTAATGGTTAGTATAAAATGACTAGGATAAAACGTGAAATTAGGAGCTAAACTAAAAGTACGATTTCCAACAACTACTAGAAAAACCTTATTACAAATGTGCCGACTTTAACAGTGTGGGAGGTGTTCCACTAAACGCAAAAAGCGACTACTGAAGCTTGCAGTGTTTCTCACCGAACAGTACAAAGAGTGACGGGAGAAGGAAGGAAGGAAGACGCACGAAATCGATGCCGAAATAAGTGATGATGGTACCTTTGTCATTGCAGACCAAGTTGAACTTTCCTCGCCTCACAGAAAAAAGGGTTCAACAAGTAAATTCCGCAATTTCTTCATGGAACGTTTTTTGTTATTATATGATTTTCTTGCATCATAATATTGTTTATGTATATCTGATATGTCCTTGATATTTTGTAAAAATAAAGTTTGTTTCATACGTTTAAATGAGTATATGTATTTATTTGTAAGTATATAAATTAATTAGGTTGGGACTCTTGAAAATTGTCAAAATCTTATAAATAAACAATAGGATTTCACTGATATTAAAACATTATTTCTAGTAGAGGTCACAGTGTCAAAAGAAAATTTTCATTGACTGAAGGCATATAATATTATGTTTGATACAAAACCTTAATGTCACTTTATATAAAATTCTACAAGCTGATAAACATTAGGATTTTCTTTGATAATCAACCTTTTTCTTACATGGCATTCTTGAATGCATGTTTCGGTTGTTGAAACTTCCACTTGCTAAAACAACGTAAACTGTAATATATTACTTTTACTTGGGAGAAAATAGACAAAAGATGTTGGCGTACAAAGTTCTGCTATATTATTTTTATTACTATGGCAGACGGAAACTGATCAAACCTACTCCCAAACGTTATTATTCTGACAGTTTCATCCGAATTAAGCTCCTTATAACTATTGTTAACATTTTTGGACATTCTAATGAGATATTGCAATTTCATTTGCCTCGTGTAAATCAAATCCTCTGACTCTGACTATTTATTTACATTATTCTGCTGTCTGCCGACTTGCAGGCGAGAACGACAGCTACGGCGAGGAGAGGAAAGGGAAAGAAGAAAGTAGGGGTAACATATCGCCCTTAGGGGGTGGTTGTTAGTTCGACCGCCTATTTCTTTGAACCAACTCTACTCTTTGCCAGTGTCGGATTTCACAAGACCGTCTAAGAAGACCAGACCAAAAGGGGACCGTGCGGCTTGGCAATTATTTTTATTTTCGGCCAAGATAAATAAATATAGCATCCGAAAAATTCGTAAAAAATGTAAAATTTTTAACTTGCTATAAAGACATTTATTTGTAAAACAGATTATCTGCAAGCCATGATTTAGTGCCTTGCGCAACCGTCGTCTGACGAGCATCCTGTTATAATGAAGCTAAGAAATCTTTCATAGGACAATTCTGAGAATTTATTTTATGAGCGAAGATTAAACTAGACGGGTATGTTATGACCGAGCAATTTGTTGTGACATAACTGCAAGATTTACCGGCTGTTTTTTCATTATAGCACTGAAATGCCTTTCTGCCGTGACACTACAATGACAACATAGATAGTTATAACACTGTCTTTTATTACACAGTGACACCCGTTAAGCAACGGTAACAGCTGCAGAGTTTATTTTCCAACATAGATTCCAGAGATTCCAACCGCAGTTATTGACTTATGATATTTACAATGTCATTAAAAATAATGTTACTTTAGCTTGCACAATCCATACAGCACGTCAGAGAATATGTTATTAACTGAAACTCCCCAGGTATAGCGGTTCTCATCAACCCCCATCCCTCTTCCCACTCGCCATATATTAGTCATCAAGTTGGTTCTCTTGCCTGCCAATAGACCTAATCTTATTTGGTGTCTCTATACTCTAAACCGTCGACATGGTAACATTGTTTTTTTTATTTACACCATAAACAACAAGTTTGTTAATATGTAAACATAACAACTTACAAATTTTAAAAAATCTTTAAATCCGTTGTCTATTTATTGTATGAACAAATAATACCACTTGCCATAGAATAGGTTTAAAATTGAAAAATTGTTTGTGTTTGATACAAAAACAATCATAAATTATAAACTAAAAATCTAAAATCGTAAACTTCCGAATTTGCGACCGTCTGGCGGTGAATAGGTGAAAATTAAACTTATAATTTAACCCTAAAACGGAAATAATTGCAGGGCGACGAGTGGCGCTGTCATCATCGGCGCTGTTTTGTCTTCAATTCCAGTTTTATTTACTGTTCTGTCTGTATTCATGAATACATTTCACAGTTTTATTTGCAATTCTTCATCCACTATGATAAGAGAATATCAAATGCTTCGCTAAACAATCTTCTCATTAAGTTGAAAGTTATCCTTCGAGAATACCTATTTAGTAATCATATAACTTTAAAATTCAGATTTTCCTGTTAATTAATTCATAGTGCAATTGACAAATTGTTTAGTTCTTATTAGTTTATTTGATAACATCTCATTTATTAGAAATTGTAAGTTTGCAAAAGTCTATATTTACGTTAAAGTATTTTTAATTATATATATATATATATTATTTTGCACAGCGTTCAGTTAACTGATTTATTGCATCAAGCAAATATTAATGGCAAACAAAGCCTCATATAGCCATACTCTTCTATATATGTATTATATTCAAACAATTAATTTATAACTGTAAGAAACGGTATTGGTAAAAATCCATATCAAATTTGAATAAAAACCACAAAACGTTATTCGCATACTAACTTAATCCATAGGGGGGTTTCATAATGAGGTACATAATACGTTCTGAAAGGTTTGCATAGTGCTCATAGGTCACCGTCGTAAATTCATTTCTTAGGGTATATTCTGCGGCAGGTAGAGAATTTTTGGATTTAAAAGGGTAGAGGTGAAATATTATTTAATATATACAAAGCAGTAAACAAGATCCAGCTGGGTGTTAGGTTTTATGGTCATCCTCGTGGCTTCCAGTGGCAGGATTGCACTTTACATCGGACCCGAGAAACCTTAAAGTTTTTACTCTCGCTTACTTTGTTTTAATAATAACGTGGAATAATAAATACTCAGTTATGTGTTTGTAAATCGTTTTATATGTTTTGTTCCTAGGCTCATTAAAAATCAAATACGAACTTTTTCGAAAAAAAATATACAGGGTGTCTGTAAAGTCCGTCACCAAACGCCATAAATTTGTTAAGTGGGTCAAAATAAGCAAAAAAGTTCCTGTGAAGGTATGTCCTAAAATGCATATTTACCCAGATATCCGCCATTTTGTATTTTTCACAAAATATTTTTTATCTCCGAAGTTTGCGCATTGATTTTTTTGAAACTTGGTATGTACCTATAACTAGTCAAGGTTAGTTTATGAAAAAATAATCAGCATGATCGATTAGTAAATTCAAAATGGCGGCCGTTTGAAACCTTTAATTTGAAATATCGGAAAAACGTTACGTAGTACAAAAAGATAAGAAGGATTAAAATTTTTAGAAAATTTAATTTCCTGTCTATTGACACCAGAATTATGAAAATCGGTTAATAAATAACTGAGTTATGGTAAAATTTATCTACTGAGGCAGCGTAATTGACCTATGTCAGCGCATGACTCAATGTAACAATGGGCCATTCTCCTTCCAGTTTATGCTGCCTCGTTGGTTAAATTCGACCATAACTCAGTTACTTATTGACCGATTTTCATAATTCTGGTGTCATTAGACTGGAAATTAGATTTTCTAAAAATTTTAATTCTTCATATTTTTTTTGTACTACGTAACGTTTTTCTGTTATTTCAAATTAAAAATTTTAAGCTGCCGCCATTTTAAAATTTACCATTCGATCATTCTGATTATTTTTTCATAAACTGACCTTGACTAGTTATAGGTACATACTAAGTTTCAAAAAAATCGATTCACAAACTTTGGACATAAAAAATATTTTGTGAAAAATACAAAATGGCGGATATCTGGGTAAATATGCATTTTAGGACATACCTTCGCAGGAACTTTTTTGCTTATTTTGACCCAATAAACCAATTTATGGAGTTTGGTGGCGGACTTTACAGACACCCTGTATATGTTTTTAGGACATATTATACTAAAATAGCTAGTATATTAAATCATATCAAGATATTTAAAAAAAATTCTAATTTAATTTTTTTTAATCAGGAAAACTTTATTTCTCGAAGCGGAGTTTTGCGGATGTTAGCAATAATTAGATTGGCCGTGAACTGAAACTCTGTTAAACGTTGCAGCGCTTTTACCATCAATGTATTTTCACGCCCTCTTAGTTTTTCTCCGGGTAAATATATTTTAGGTAACCTCCACTCTATTACATAACATTCATATTGGAACTAAAATACTTGTAAGAATAACTTAAAAGAAGGCTTTAACTTAAACAACACGGAAACAATATAACTATGTCTTAATTCTATGTGAAACTTGGAGGTACTGTCGACTGTACATATTAAACTTTAATATTTTATCGTAAATTAACTTTGCCAATTGTTAAATTAACCAATTGAAATACACATATTTTAGTCTATACTTATCAAAATACTTTAGTTATAAAGAACGTAATTAACGTTCTTTCTCGTTACGTAGATTACGTAAGAACGTAATCCTACTTTAACATTGAAGAAAGTAGACGGCGGTGGTCTTTGTCATATAAATTACAGAGAATCAAAACGTTTAGTGGAAGGTTTTCTGTAATTTTTATGACAAAACCACCGCCGTCTGCTGGCACTGTCGAAAGATTCCTTTCCATTGTGCTTTTCCCAAACTGAGGGGTGAGAACCTGTCGGTTCCAGCAAACGAATAAAATACATAGCCTGCAATAGTATTTCAATTAATGGAAGGGTCTCAAGGTCACACTTTATCTAAATCATGTGATTTATAAAAATGTTTTTTTTAAATCTTTTTTTATGATTTAATAAAACTGCATCTGAATGAAGCATTTTGTTACATTATCAGTGGCAGTTAGCGCTAGGAAATATTACCCAACAAATAATAAAATCAAATGTCAACTAGAAATAAGTCGTCTATAAGTTATGTCTTTAAGTATTTATTTTATGAGGTTGTATGTTGTATTTTATAGAATAGTTTGTTTTAGTTTAAAGTTTAATTACAAATTTCAGGAAACTTTACTCAGTCTTCTTACTTTTTAGTGGCCAGGTGTACGAACATTAATGTACTCCACTGCCATAACTTGCACGTCCTTGACAATACATACAAAGTCACACTAACTAAGTCATTATCTACTACAAAACAACTGAAGCACAACGGTAACGGTCAACCACTCAATAATTTCAGGCAAGCTACAGAACAATGGACCAATATCATACTATGGACCATAGGGCCATGGACCAATCTGCCTCACTCACTACCTCCACCTCCCTCTAAACTCCCTTTGATGATATTCGTACGATCCAATGTTTCATTCGGGGAAATGTCCGGAGTGAAATTTGGCTTCTGTTTCACCTCCCTGCGAGATGTCACTTAATCACTTTAATAAGACAGATACCTCATGGAGGACGTTACCCTGAATATGAGTGAAGGATGAGTGTGATGATCGTTATGATAGTGGCGCGATCTTGTAGCCTTGTTACTGACTAATTGGCATGTTCCTTAGAAAGGATTGTTAATTAATAGCCCAACAATCAATGGCAGCTGGCTCCAGAAACAACCCTTCAAAAAGCTACTAACTTTTCTCGGGATCGATCCGGCTACCTACAAGTTTGCACTGTAACCACTACACCTAATAATGTGATGTCTTGTACGGAGTAAAGTCGGATAGTGTGTCACCGCCTTAAGAGTTACACAATTAGAATGTCGCCTACCTCGTTGAGCCTGACGGTGAGAATGCCGGCCGCCGGGTCGTAGGTCAAAGTCACGTGGACGGAGCCCCTCAGCTCCTCGGGCTCGCTGGCGGACCGCGCGGGCTGCGGCTGCAACAGACAGCGATCAGATCAAACCGAGTCACAAACTTCTCTACTCAGTCAGTACAAGACGTATTCCGTCAGAAGACTGTTTGCAACATGGCGAGAAATCCACTCTGGAAAAGACTAAAAAATATAATCTATAGATTTATGTTCTATGGAATAAAACCACGATAAGTACTGCAACTACACTTTAAGAACATAGACTTTAAAAATACAACTCACTTCCACCAAAAATGCGACTAGGAGAACTATCCAGAACTACAACTTAAACACTACGGACCAAAGGACATCACAACTAAGTGAGATCTACATCAACGGAGCCCCTGCAGAAAATGATGAGTAAGCAGGACAATCGAGGTAAGAAGATTGGTTAGGTATGAGGAAGAGGGAGAGGGAATGAGAGGGAGGGAGGGAGAGATCGAGAGGGAGAGAAAGAGATTAAGGAGGTGGGACAAATAACAATAAATATGAGTAGAAAACTGCTTGCCTCAAGGGACTAAGGGACTAGTAATAAAAAAGAAAGGAAACGAAAAGGGAAGATAACGAAACATAGGAACACGAGAGTAAAAAAAATGGGGAAAAAGTACAAGTTGTACAGAATAGCGTCACACATAAAACGTAACTTATATATATGCGAGTGAGTCGGTGGCGTAGTTGGTAGCGCACTCACTCCTAAGATACATAATTTATAATATGTAACCCTTATATCTTATAGCACACAGCTCTTAATCAATTGCCTCGTCAATGAATAAAATGTTATCGTTAATCACCTCCGTGACCCTGGACTAGGACATTTGTCAATGTAATGCTAAATTAGGCGAGTCGGTAGCACCTGGACGAAGGGCCGGGAGATCACCTTGTATAAATGATCATAGGGAGTCATTACAATAATATGGAGAGTTAGTTAAAAAATAAGGAAGAGTTAAAAATAAGGAGATTTAAAATAATAAGGAGAGTGGGGAATTGTCTAAACTATAGAGAAAATGTATCGCGACACATATAGGGTGTCCGGAAATATGCTAAAATATTTTCTTATATGATAGTAGAAGTAAAAATAAGAAAAAAGTTTACGTAAACATGAGTTCTAAAAGTGCTTAGTTTTCCGTCTGTGTGTGTCGGTTTGTGTTTTTTACTTATTTAATTATATCTCACGAACCTCTCAACGTATGAGCTTTAAACTTGGTGCATGGATGACCACTATCAAGAACTACTTTTGTTAGAAGTCTCGAGTTTCTACTTTGTACCATTACAAAATGACGATCATTTTTCTGTTTTCAATGTTAAATACATTAAAAATTAAAAATTTTAGAAAAATTATACTAGAGACAAAAAAGTTGCGAAAGTTAATCCAATTAACGCTGATATTAAGATTACGATTATCGGACTACCAGTAACAGAGATATTGCAGCTTTTCGAAATAAAAACACCTTAGCTTTTCCCTTAGTATGTACTGCCTGAAATTTTACTAGTTTCTATACGGAAAATTTACGATTTATCCATTACTAGTTGCCTGATCATTATAATCTTAATGTATCCGCGTTAACGAGATTACATTTTGCAAAATTTTGTCCCTAGTATCATTTTTAAAAACCTACGGTTTTTAAGATATTTAGCTTTGACAAAAAACCGCTGCCATTTTGAAATAGTACAAAGTATGAATTTGATACGTGTTACAAAAATTGTTCTTAATAGTGGTCATCTACGTGCCAAGTTTTAAGTTTATATGTTAAGAGGTTCGTAAAATTTAATTAAATAAGTAAAAATCACAAACAGACACAGACGGAAAAAAGCACTTTCGGACCCATGTTTATATGAACTTGTTTTTCTTATTTTTACCTCTATTATCATGTACTGAGATATTTTCCGGTCACCCTGTATTCTGCTATCACTTAAATACCGGCAAAACAGTTCTAAATTCATGAAGAAAAATATTTAAATATTTATAATTATCAGATTAAACCTAGATTTCATCCCAAACTCAATTTAATCCCTCGCCAGACCACGTAGAGCAACAGTTTAGCCCTCCCTTTACGGATCCATTGAATAAATTTACATATTCAACATCTAGGTTTCTTACTCTACAGATAATCCTTGGTTAACCATGACAGAATTGCTGTTTCAACCTGTTTACAGGTAAAGACATTATGTCTTTTAGTGTTATGGCTGCATATGACGTAGTTAGGGCTAAGCGTGTTTATAGCCGTGGGGTGAAACAGTTTTATTATTTTCCGTATTCGCCAAATTTACCTTTACTGAGCAAAGTACATTTGTCGTCGGAGATTTAGTTTCAACATTCAAAGTTAATAAAACTATTATAATAAAAGAAATCTTATAATACTGAATAAGGCGTAGTCTTTGGTAATTTTCAAGCAACGGTAGTTTTTAACAAAAATTACTGTCCCTGTGAGATTTTCACAATTGGTTGACGTCAAATGTCGATCAATACATCACTGTTTTGAGATTGTGTTTGTATGCTTCACCTTATAACATACAGCTCTGAATTGATAGCTTCGTCAGGGTTAAACATATTACTGTGCAATACTGTGATGTATCATCATTGCTTCCTAGTTAGTAATAGAGGGAAATGGGAGCAATGCCCTGACGATGCAAATTCAAGCAAAAACTCTTAGTCTGTGGCCGAAGTTAATAACAAAACAAATCAGAGTGGATGGAATCTTCATAATTGAGAGAACAATAACCTCTGCTCTCGGCTAACGGACTTTACCATCCCCGCAATTGTATGTTTCACCTTTATTTACATAAATAAATAATATTTTTATTGCATGGATATAATATTAAATTATTTTAATGAATGTTACTCAGAAAACACTGGCCTTATAAATTTGCACAATTAGTTAAAGACTGGTAACTATTATTTCATACGTAAAAATGTTTTATCGATGTACCATTTTTCAACTAACTGATATTGTTAGGTAAATTTTAACTTTAATACAAGTTTGTTATTGGTTTTTTATAGACCAAATGTTAATAGTATTGGTTGTTAAATTAAGGTGAATTAATCTCTGAAGGGAAAAATAATTTATACAATAGTTTTATTGATGTATTGATGAGTAACTGAGTAACTGAGTAACAAACTTGATGCGTACTGTACACCTTCTTTTAAAAAAATAGTCTTATCTACTAACTGAAAAATCTAAATTTAATTTTTATCATTAAAAGTCTCGGACGTGGTAATTAAATTAAATTAAAAAGATAATAGGTTAAATCAGAGTGTTAACTGATTTATAAAGTTATACAATAATCTGGGTGTACAACTTCGACCGTCCAAGATTTATTCAGGTTATTCAAAAGGTCAAACCCGTCAAAACAAACAAAAAATGCCATTACGGATATGGTCAATCTCGCTCCGGTTTCCGTTTGTCGGACTGTACGTATTTTTTCACATTATTCATTGTAACTTTAAAACCACTTAAGGTATGAAATTAAATTTTTTGTCATTTGTTTACAATTGGTGGTAGCATTTACAGTTTTTGAGTAATCAAGTTTTGAAAATGAATAAACAGTATCAAGAAATTGACCCAAACGTTCTCCCTTAAACTCATTTAAAATTAGAAAACTTACATAATGAAATAAAACAGATTAACAATTAATTATCACACAATTACATCCCAAATTTTATCAAAATCGGTTAGTAAATAACGGAGATATTGGTTTTTAAATATTTGCAATGAACATTGGACAACGTATTGCGTTTACCGCTGAGCTAAAATATCAATTATCTACGCAAACAGTTGACGTAGACCAATGATTCTAAATACTGGATTACTTAGTTTTTTTCAGCCAAATTTAATAGTTGCAAGTATACATTTTCTTTATAAGCTACAGATTTTGTGAAATTTCAAAATTATGAATTTTCTTAACAGTTAAACCCCCACAACTTCTGAAGCTGAATTTTCACAGACATTCGGGTGGTGTCATTTTGTTTGTCATCTTAAATACTAAAAACCATGAAATTTTTATTAAAACCATTAGAGCCGTTTTTGAGAAGTGTGGATTCTTGTAGTTTTCTATGGGTTTTTATGAAGTAAATACCCTTAAAATCAAAAATTCATAAAATGAACAAAATACCTGGAGATGCCACGGTTTTATACCTACATGCCAAATTTCATGAAAATCGGACCACTGGTGTCGTCTCCAGCTTTGTTTACATCCACACATCCACACACACGGACAGACACCATTCCGAAAACCACTTTTTTAGATTCAGGGAGCACTAAAACGAATATGGCCACTACAACTTAAATTCTAAAATGATACTACGGGACGAATTTACGAAAACAATACTTTCTCCATGTACTATGTATAGGGAGAGAAAGTAAAAGGCTTTTACTTTGAAATGGAACAAATAAGAAACTTGATACTCCAAACGGAAATTGGTCATACTAGTTATACACGTCCCAAGTTTAGTTCGGTACCTCAAGAGATTTTAAAGCTATAATGGATTGTATGAAAAAATCATACAGTCTGACAGACGCAAACCGGAGCGAGATAGGCCATATTATGGTATGACATTTCAGTTTGTTTTGACCAGTTGAGTAGCCTTAAAAGTTCCGGACATTCGAAGCTGGACACCCTGTATTTGCAAATCTATATAATAGGTATAATTTTAATAATACAATAATTATGAACTATTTAACAAGGCACAGTAAAGTATTTAAAATTATGAGCCGTTTGCTAAGCGCCGTTTATTTTACTGTTTATTTTAAATCTATAATAAATAACACAAAATTAATGTAATAGATGTAGAAATTATTTAATTAAATTGGAAACGCAAGAATTGGTTGGCTTCCAAATTTTACAGGGAAATTACACCTCTATTTTACGAGGAAAACTTTAAAGCACTTAGGAACTTGTTTGTAAAGCAAATGTCTTATCAAGACATTTAACTAATTGTGTTTTCATTCAAATAAACCAACTTCCAGGTAGACCAGAAAGCATCCATTGACTCAGAATGTTTACATTATTATACTGAGTTGTTTTTATTAAGAGAAAATATGAACTTTCCACAACTTTAAAGAAAGTAGTAACAATTTGTTTTTAATAAGCTTGTAGAATATACATTTTTAGTACGGAATTTTCTCAAATACTTCTTTGGTAGTAGGTCTATTAGGCGTGTCAGAACAACGAAGGTTAATATGTATGCCGATTACTGTTTAGAACCAGGAAGTATGACGTTTACTAGAATATGACGAATTAGGATTGCACACTTAGGAATACATGTAAAAGCCCACGGCCACTCACCAAATCCTCAACGACCCGTTTTGCTTAAGGGTGGGATTCGGAGCACTTATTATTCTGCCTACTAACGTATGACGTATATTTGCAAAACTAGATTAACTAATGGCTTAGGTCCAAAATAGCTTAGAGCTTTACCCAGGAGGGCAACAAAGTTTCCATGGAATTAAAAATTTCAAATTCTTATTCTACTGCGAATTTCTAATCGTTATTCTTCTATAAGGAGATAACCTGTATCAGACACTGTTTAGATCTTCGCCCCTGTCAAGATTGCAGAGGTGGTTAGTTATAAGATGAAAGTGGTTGAGGAGACTGGAGGGGGAAGGGGGGAAGTATGAGTGGCCGCCAGCTGGAGGGTTCTCAGACCCACAATTCAAGTTTTTGCCTCAGTCCTCGGCCAGTGCTTGGTTCATTACTAAATCCTGACTGAATACAAACAAACCTCGGAAAGGGAAAAAGTATATTTTTTGTTCTCATATTTTCGTGAAATTTTGTTATAATTTTAAATTGTCTGTGAAACCTTATTTTCTCTAAATATTTCCTATCAAATTTGTATGAGAAAGAATAAATTGTGTTGCCATATTCTCAGGAATTCATGGCTAGATCTTAGCTAGCTGGGTAGACGTGACTCTGAATTGAAAAGGATCTGCGATTACAAAATTAATAAAGTCGATCAAATAAAAAAAACACGAATTTTAACACTTATTGTCATTGAATCAGCCGTTTCATTTAATCATGTCTGAGCATGGTTGAGCACAGTTGTGAAATTTGCTTATAAACTCAAAACTCAAGGAAAAGTAGGCGATTCAAACTTACCTAAAAATTAAATATTTCTAAGCATAGTATTTCTAACATAGTATAACATAGAATTCTAAAATACACGTTAAATAATGTCACTGAATTATTTAAAAATCCAAATAGTTAAATAATCAGTTATTTTCTAAATTAGCATAAAGAAGGGAACAAAAACCAACATGTATGAAAAAAGTATAAAACAGCAAATTAACCATATAAGAGTATTGACAATTTGGTCTGAAAGTTGTCTTCAGATTATGACGTTATTCGTTGTTAATCCTGTTATACAAACATTATTTCATGTCATGAAAGACGACTTAATTTACGCTCACATAAATAAAGAGAATGTAATTTGATATGAAAGATTTTTTTATTCTTGGGTATGTTTTGGAACATACCAAAAACATTCTTTACCGATGGCATTTGTCGAAAATCAATTATAGGCCTAATCCATTGGATTATAATTGTTTTAAAAATGATATCGAAGTACGTAATTGTTATTCAACAAATGAGAGAACTGAAGTTTTTAAAATCAAAATCAATCCAATCATCTCTTAACAACGATTAATTGAAGAAAATCCTAATTTATTAATTGATACATCCATTTTTTGTCAAAATAACTAGGGAAAAGCTAAACTGAAGAAATAAATTATAAAACTAACTCTTAACAAGGGTTACGGTATATGCGAGATTGACTATGGGAATAAGTTAAAGCGAGATTGAGTTCTATAGATGATTTTCAGTCATAATGAGCCTCAATCACACTTCCCTCTACATGGAGATGCTCATACAAAGAGAGAGGGATTCGAGTGAGCCCTCCTTTACCTTCATTATTAATGCTTTCTCTAATTTCATTCTAATATTTCTTTTGGCTTAGCTATACAGAGCAACATCTGATCAAAATTTAAATAAAAATTCAAAAACAAGCGATTCAAATAATACTCAAATTGGGTTGGAATGACTTAGTCAAACATATGTTTTCTAGTCTTGGAATGATGACCGTTTACGGGATGTACATTTTTATGAAACTGTGTTCTCTGTAAAACGTAGATTAACTGATAAGCAATTCTTGGGAGACAACCACAATTATGATACGAGAAAAAGAAATAAAACTGCTTCGTTCTCATACAATCTTCATTTTTTAAGCCAAAATATATGGGTTTTCAATTTTACAATATGTTGCCAATCGAAATTAAATCTGAAAAAATGATCGCTTTAAAACTAAACTAAAACAATACCTGATAAATTTATCACTATACTCCTTCTCAGAGTTTAATAGCTAGAGTAAAAGTTCAACTATGTATTTTTCTCAGAGGTTGCTGAATGTTTGTTCTAGTTACCTTTATGTACTGACTATTTTTGTTTTCTTTTTTATTTAATTTAACATTGACGCCATTCTTTGTACAATGTACGAAAATTGAATAAAGTTTATTTGAATT